>OX465248.1:13791791-14270799 GCA_949987775.1 Aproaerema taeniolella
CGCAGGAGTTAACTTGAGACCTGGACCGACGACGCGACGTTATCTTCGGTATACGGTGTGCGAAATTATAAAATATCGAAAGAGAGTCGAGACACGTATCCGTAACAAAGATACTATATGTTTGTATGTAATTTCCGATTTTTTTTCATTTTGCTTGGAAAAAAAAGACAATGTACGACATGTTTCGTAGTCGGTTACAAAATTAAAAATACTATTCAGAAGATATAATTTAAAATTATACCGAATTGTTATAAAGAAAATTCTGCTCTTGTAACCAATAATCTCAAAAAAACGACCAGGTATAGAGTAGGGTCTAATTGTGTCAGGTTAACTGTAAAATTGACCTAAGATAATAAAGTATCACTTATAATAAAGTAATCCCCCTTGGATTAGTAATGCTGAAAATGTTTTTAATAGTTAAACATTTAACATGTTTAATTAATATTACAGATAAGCACGCTAGAGCTGGACGGGTGTCCGATCGAGGAGCTCGGCCTGGACTTCATCCTGCCGGGCGACGGCTGCACGGAGCTGCGGCGCGGGGGGCGCGACACGCCCGTCACCGCACACAACCTGCACTCGTACATCGCACTCGTCACGCACTGGCTGCTATATGAAGGTCAGTTTTATTTTATGGAAAACTAGCGACCCGCCTTTGACTTTGTTCCCATGAGAATTCGGGAAAATTATGTAGCCTATGTTACTCAGAGATAATGTAACATTCTAACTTTGTGAGTTAATTCGTTGCAAACATCCAAAAATATAAAAAAATCAAATCTTTCCTCTTTTATGGGAACTTGGGAACTCAGTGGTTTCGTATGCCCAGTTCATTTGCTTCCTACGTCCAATTCAATCAGTTCTTTCGTCCAATTCAATTCTTTCTGGCGCATAATTCAATACTTCGTTTCCTAGGTCAATTGATTCCTACTTTCAATTCAATATTTTCTGGTTTACGTCCAATTCAATCGTTTCAAACGCCTTCTGATTCAGTTGCTAATTACGTCCAATTAAATAATTTCCGATGCCTAATTTGAATTGCTTCTTATCTCCCATTTCCGATGCTCAATTTTATTATGTCCTGACCTGACTCATATTCAACCCGATTATTCTGTTTGCAGGTGTAAATAAACAGATGGATGCATTCAGAGAAGGATTTGAATCAGTATTCCCGCTGGCAAACCTCAAGATATTCTATCCTGAGGAGCTGGAGCAGGTGTTCTGTGGTAGTCCATCAGGTAAGAAACGTTTAATTTTTAAATCGAATTGTTGAATTTTTTGAAAATGGTTTTTAAAAACTTGTTTCTTAGCTTATTAATTATTTATTAATATTATCAGTCGATTTTTTTCTGTGATCGAAATTTTATATCTTAACTGGTAACATTATGCACCACCGTAGAAGTACGTCTTTTTCAGTTTTTTTTTTGTCTTTTGAATATTATACTTTTTATGTGTGATTTCCCTGCATAATCTTATGTACACACAGCAGCACATCAGGCTATACATGTTGACATTGACATCATCTTTATCTCGCTCGTAATAGCGTCGGTTTTCGTAGTTTAAATGAGTAACCTAACGTGCTGCCGTCTGTACGGACGGCCGCAACTCAGGTGCCCTCTGTGCTGGTGCGATAAGAGCGGTTTTGCAATGAAAATGAAGTAAGCTGATGCGCTGACCTCTGTAAATACTGAGTTTTAGTGAATAAATGTCACTGTCGTGATAGTCGCTAAGGTTCACAATTAGTGTGATGAGCTACTGTAAATAGCTCTTATGGACTACCCCGAAAGTTGTACCTTTTACTAAACACAGTCACAAATGTTTATGTAAAGGTGGCCGCGAAGTGCGATGGGACCCGCGTATGCTGTCGGAGTGCATCCGGCCCGACCACGGCTTCACGGCGGAGTCCCGCGCCATCCGCATGCTCATCGACATCCTGGCGTCATACTCGCGCGACGAACAACGACTCTTCTTGCAGTTCGTCACCGGCAGCCCAAGACTGCCTACTGGAGGTAACTCAGCACCCCATTCAACTCAGTTTTAGGCCAATGTTTATTTTATTGTTATTCAGATAATGAACAGTTTATACTCGTTCTGAAGTGAACGAGAGATTTGATTATTTCATTTTTTCTTCTGGTTAGTTACTAACCGCGGTTTATTTTTGTTGTTAATAAACCTTTAATCATCGAGCATATTTTATCCATTAATACTCGGTTTAGCGTCAAAATGAAAAGTAAATTTTTTTTGAGAATTATATTTTTTTAAAAATTTCGGGGAAAATTGTTCAGTTTCATGGGTAGAACCACCCTTAAAGTTTCGCAAACTTTAAAGTCACCCCATATTAACTCCGATTATGTTAAAGTAATGGAGTGTTATCTTGTATATGTTAAGCTGCAAATAAATTCCGTGTAGGCGCAGATTTTTCAGGTTATACTGAAACCCGCGCCCTTCAAATTTTAGTAAAGTAATGATGTGTGTAAAATTGTGAGTGTTCGTTTGTCGCCAGGTTTCAAATCGCTGAACCCGCCGCTGACGGTTGTGCGCAAGTCGCTGGAGTCGTCCCTCGACCCCGACGAGTACCTGCCGTCGGTGATGACGTGCGTCAACTACCTCAAGCTGCCCGACTACTCGGGCGCTGACGTCATGCGCGCCAAGCTTCGTCTCGCCGCCTCCGAGGGACAGCACTCCTTCCACCTCTCGTGAACACACATACATGTCTCCATGTGGTTAGTGATTCTATAGTCGTGCCCCACCCCCTGTCTATGTGCAATCAGTGATTTTTCTACAGTGTGACGGACACTCAAAGTGCTGTGCGTTTTAAAATATCATTTTGTTTTCTCTTTGGATTATTTTTAGATTACATAAATATGTTTATAATTATATTTTGTGTTAATTTAATGTGATAACATTGTATATTTGTTTATCGGAGAGACTGCTAGCTCTCGGTCTAGTATAACGGTATATAGGTAGCGGAGCGTGCCCTGCTGCGTCTCCTAAGCCACTCTTGTTATATATAAATTACATAACTACCTAAAAATAAGCTATATCTGAAGGACCATTCAGAACCTTCTTCGAGAATCCTATAAAAAATAGCATTTATTACCAAACGGTGTATGTTTTGATTAACAGTTAAGTATCATTGATGGAGTAAAGTGCAAAATTTAATATGTAACAATTTCAATAAAGCATGTAAACATAAATATGATCAATCATGTGTTTTCTTTATAACCCTCTTGAGTGTAAATCACGCGACATACGCCAGCGGCGGCGGCGGCGGCGTCCACGCAGGCAATGGGCTCGTCTGCAGCATTAGAGATAAAGCGCCCAAACAATCTGCCCAGTCCGCCTGTTAAGTAAACGAGCCTCATGTAAAACCGTTAAAAGGTATACTACAAACAGTAGATCGAGAGTAGTGACTACCATTGTTGAGGTTAAAGTTTGTTTTTTACATAATGTCTAACTTGAAAGCGGATCCAGTCCAACTTCTCCAGCCTTTAGGTGTTGTGATGTCCGAAATAATAAAGGAGGATGGGCACATCAGTATGGAACTTGGTATCAGCACCAACTGAAATAAATGATGCATCCTTAAAAAAGTAATTTTTCTGTAGAAACCAAAGCGCTAGTCCTGATAGACCAAGATCCCAGGGCCGCCAGACCTTACTTATTTTCTCAGTAACCAAAAGTGTGGGAAAGAGTAGTGCTAATATGTACTATTAATATATGAATAGGTACTTGCTAGCCTGCGCCGACGGCCAATTTTCAGCTACCAGGTTCCGAAGGTACTTACAAAAATTAGTCACTTGTCCTGAAGTCTGGGTGCTCTAAAAAGTATTGTTATAGTTCCCTAAACATCATATAAAAAAATCACGGCTCAGATTGTAGGTACCAATACATAATTTACTTGCGAACTGTAATAATAACATTTATTTAAATTCATAAGACAATATTAAAAGAGACTACATTACAAATACTAAACTGCAAAATAATAACACAAATGCCTGAACTAGGATATAAGTTGATCCTGTATCTCAGGCGAAAGAGGACTTAATAACTATTCTGTAAAGCGTCTGGCAGGAATTACAGCCGACGGAGAATGTCTGGCAGTGTTGATCAGTAACTTTTATATTTAATTAATTATATTCTATAAGACACCAGCACCCAGACTTCAAGATAAGTGAGTAATTTTTGGAAGTACCTTTAGAACCTGGTAGCTGAAAATTGGCCATCGGCCCAGGTTAGCAGGTATTCATATGTTAATATGTAGTACATGGCCCATATTTTTGAAACAATAGAATTTCAATTCGCATACGAATTGACAAGATTCGCATGAGAATCTCATACAAATTTTGTCAATTCGTATGCGAATTGGAATTCTATTGTTTCAAAAATCAGGCCCCATATTAGAACTACTCTTTCTTTCCCACACTTTTGGTTACTGAGAAAATGAGTAAGGTCTGGCGGCCCTGGGATCTCATGATTTATTGTCCAATTAGAGTAAACTTGCCTTGAAAGTTATTTATTTTTAATTTTTTCTGCGACATTATTCTTCATTTTGGCATAGTATTTTTCTTTATTATATTAATTATAAATGATCATAATTAAATTATTATCATTGGTTGTTTATTCTCTCAATAAATGAAACAAGTTGAAAATAAGTTTTTTCATTTAATGTGGTACAAAATGATGATAATTTATAATACATGGAAGTACTATGCCAAAATGAAGAATAATGTCGCAGAAAAAACAAATAAATGATGAAAAATAAATAACTTTCAACGCAGGATTATTCTTATTGGACAATGAATCAGGACTAGCACTTCGGTTATTCTTATTCTAAAGAAAATTACCTTTTTAACGATGTATCATTTATTTCAATTGGTGCCGATACCAAGTTCCATTCAAATACCGATACCATAATGCCCATCATCCTTTGTCTTTCTTTCTTTACGTTTCTGATTCAACTCTTCAATTGAAGTAGACTAAGTTCAAGGTCATGCGCTTCAACCAAAATCTGGATGTTCTGGGAATGGTGGGGATGTGTAGGGAGTATTCAATAAAAAAAAAACATTTGACAACTATTAACATTATATTAAATTCTAAACATTGTTACCTTTCAGTTTCACATTTGATTTAAACAATACATAAATTTTACAACTGCATAAAAACAGAGCTGTATTACCTCTATATTCAATCTACTGAGAAAGCTACAGCTAAGGTGACAACCACTAATAGATCAGCAGACACGATGCTTGATTACTACAATGTTGACTTAGCACTACCAAATCTTAATAATTTGTAGGTACACAAGTTTCACTAGAGGGCACATTTTTGCACTGGTTCTTATTGATAATTTGAATTGAGTTTCTACTAGGACTAAAACATTTAGAGTTCATTATAAAATTATGTGCAAAAAGTACGCCTTATGCTTTTACTTAACTAAAATAAGTATCATTAAAAACTCAATGAGCAAAAGTATACAATTCAGCTGAAAGAAACGAAGCAATAGAATGAATTACAACACAATACATATATTATCGTATTTTACTGTACATAAGTCTCACCTAAAAAACAAAAATGCAGCTTCACCACAAAATCTAAGGACTGTTTAACCAGTGTTTAGTTACAATTTCTGTAAACCAGAATTCACCAAACATCTGTTAAACAGTTGTAATTTTAGTAATACCTCTATACAATGTCCATAACCAATAAAATATCATTAAGAACTAACCAAAGTTATATGACTATGGTTCATTAAACACAGGATATTGTGTAGCGACACCTAGACAAAGAAAACTACAGCAATTGGTAGGTAATTCAACAAATGACTACATTATTAAACTGATTACACAAATCCTTCTACATGAAAACGGAATGAATTCTTATACACTTCTCCCAAGTGATCTAAAATACACATATATGGATATGGGAGACTTAATAAGCTTTAAAGTACCATTGCTATCCAACCAAGGATGAGGCAAGAGCCTCCGATTGGTGTGAGTCTTCTGAAGCTGCGGTCACCAGTGAAGCAATGGTAGTAGCATGTCCCAGAGAATAAGCCCATACCAGCTAGGAAGAATGAGCCAGCCTGAAAACAAAATTTAAGGTATTAAGCAAGACCAAGTTTGTTTTGGTTTTTAATCCAATTTTTTCCACTAAAGCACAGCATGTGGTTAAGAAAACTACTTCAGCTGTTGAATCTTGGGGTGGATAGTATTAGAGTGGCTCATGCAATTGGATGAAAATATTTGTAATGTATGTTTTTTGTAGAAAGTTTTATCAGTTATGGAAAAAAATATCATGTTGACAGAGAGTGAAATTTGTACTTACTAATAGCGGCCGCCTACAAAGAGGCGCTGCCATGAGGGCAAGAGTATGTAGGAAATGAAATCTGTTGGCAGTATCGAAGATTTTCCTAAGATCCTCTTTTGTGTCCGTTTCTGGGAAGGTGCGATGTGCGCCCATGGCCCCGAGCACGACCGCCGTGGCACCGCTGAGTCCGGCCAAGCGGACCCACGGCCCCGTCGCCTGCGCCAGCTCCCATAGTGGCACCTTCATTATAACTGGAGCTGATGGAATAACTGCTGAAGGAGACTTGAAAATTCCCTGCAAGAAAGGATGATTAATAACCACCCGCTGAAATAACTCAACATAAATACTATTAAAGCCAAGCTAAGGTAATCGTAAGTGATCTGATAAAGTGATAAACTGAAAATAACTAGTCATTCAACAGGATTCACAATTTTCACTTACGATTTGCCGTAAGAGATTCATTGCTCCGTCCGCCACCGTATTTATCATAAGAGCGTCGGCGATGTTTACCATACCTTAAGATTAAAGGAAAACACCTTGAAAGTATCTTTAAATCGAAATAAAAATATTTTTTTGTAAATAAAATTCGCGACGAGGCTATTTCTACTGACCTTTATTTTTTTAAATTTAGTATTGGCAAAGGATTACATGAATGTACAGCCACACTTTTTTAAATATTTAACACTGGCAAAGGAGTAATTCATTATACAGCCACTTGTTAGGGTTCCGTATCCAAAGGGTGTGTTCGTCCGTTCGTCTGTCACTACTCACCAGGCTATATCTTATGAACTGATATAGCTAGAGAGTTAAAATTTTCATAAATGATTTATTTCTGTTACCGCTATAACAAAAAAAAGTCAAATGCGAGTCGGACTCTGGCTCCCATAACTTTGCATTTTTTCAACCAAAATACTCCCGAAGAATTATAGATTACCTTTGGTGTTGGGTAAAGTTTCAGGCATTCTATTCTATTCATAAAAATGCACTTTAAGAATAGGCATACCTATTCTTAAACTGGTAGCTAATCCAACACAATGCATGAATATGCCTATTTTCCATGCCTTTTACGGATGCTACACTGTGTCTAGCCGACGACGCGGTATCAGCATGGCAGGGGCAAGAAGACTGCTTTCGACACCCAGAAAGCTCTTCTAGAAGTTTATAGTTTAAGCTTGAAGCGCTCGTAACCCAGCGGCTCTCGCTGATCTCAACCGATCAGTGAGGTTAAGTGACGCACACAGAGGCAGGGAACCTGATGGGTGACCAAAAGAGGCAATTTATCACGAGCGTTTCCATGCTTCGGAGGGAACGTTAAGCTGTCGGTCCTGGCTGTTGTCGATTGACTACAGTCGTTAAAACCAAGTCAGAGGCCATTGTGCGGTTTGAAAACTCTAACACCAGGGTTAGCCAAGTTCGTCTCATTCTTGAATATACCTACACGATAAGAAGAAGAAGATAGTTTAAGCTTTTGAAAAGCTCCAGCGATATCAGCTCGGAATCAATACCAGTGTTGAAACATTTTGTTCTTTTAATGACAGACTGCAGCACGTCAGGTTACCCATTTTCAATACGAATGTCAAGGACAACATGTATAGCCAGATGTGCTGCCGTGTCTACGACAGAATGAGTGAAATAGAAGATAGCCTTCCACGTTGAACTGGGAGTGCAAGTAAAACTTAAAAAGTACCAGCTGCCAACTCTTCCCGGGCATACTACAAAAGTCAGTAAGTAGGACGCAAAGGTTTTGTTGTATTATAGGTTTATAGGCGAAAGTCTGAAAACCTCTCACCTTTATACATCATTGGTTCATCTAATAACCCTCAAAATTGTATGTCAAACGTGGCATCAAGTGGTTCTAAGACCCCTTATGCACTGCTTACCCCGATGGGTATTAAAGGCGTGAGCTTATGTATTTATGTATGAAGGGTAGAAGATACTCTCCGATGCTTTTAGTTCTCAAACCAAATCATTTTCTTTCAGCAATCAGTAAGTACTATTCAGTATCTAGTCATCTAGACAACCTCTAAAATGGAAAAAAAAACCTTTTGACTAAACTACTGAACCGATTCTGATGATTAGGGTGGCATTAGAAAGCAGATGATGTGTAGATTTGTTTTTTATGTCACTTCCTTACACCCTCCCAATTGGATTCCTAAAAAGACATTAGAACGGAATAAACATCATCGATGTTGTCATTTGACCTCTGAAATACGATAAGGGTCGAATCCAGCTGGCTTCCACATCTTAAAATACTCATTGTTGTATCCTCATGTGTCGTCTAAGAATATCTATATTTTTCAAATTGCCGCCCCGCTTAATCAGCAGGTATTAGTAGAACCAGCAGTAGGTATTAGTAGAAATAGCCAAAACAAACAAGATTGCGGCCAATTTTAAAGATTTCTACAATCATTCATGACAAAGACCGAGACGCTGTTATAGTAATTTAATTAGTTTTTGTTTCGTTTTACTCGTCACTAATAACAACCGAAAAAACACATCTGTCAACTCTGTTATTTGGCGCTATGTAAAACTATAGAGTGAGACAAAAAATCATTTTTTGTATGGACTTATCTTTGGTCTCTTTCTTTTGTAATGACTGAACGCTTTTCGTGTGAAAAAAGCGGACCGTGGGAGGTCAGTGAAAATAGTATCAGCCAGAAATGTCATATTTTAGATGTCTTTTTTTTTTTTTTGTTGTTAAATTTATCCCTTTCGGGAAAGGCAAAGGAAACTATGTCCATACAGCCATGTCTTCAGTAAAAATCTTCTTTCTTCAACTTAACCTAAGCCCTAAGCTCCTCATGTTCTGCGTAAAACCGGATAGCGTCTGTTTTACGAAAACTGGCGGCGAGAAGCACAACCGCGAGGATCTTTGTCGGTACCAAACGGAGCAGAAACACTGTTATCACTTGAATTTTTCATCACTACACGAATTTTAGTCAATTTACTGCATAATACACTATCACTATTACACATTAAACAACTTTTTCACGCCGAAAACGAAAATTCAATTGACAAAGCAACCGCTCACGTCGAGTTACCGCCAAAGACCTATTAGATTAGATGTCAAAAATATAGTGTTACCAGATCCTATGAATATATTTTTATTTTATTTTCAAAATTGAATTTCAAAATCTTATTGCGGTTCGGAAAATTTTGTGTTCCGGTTGTAGTTGGTTTAAGATAAGGGTGACGTCAAGGTCAACATGTATAGCCTGATGTGCTATCGTGTGTATATACATATATTACCCGTACGAGTTAACTCAGGACCTCGTTATCTTCGGTGTATGTACGTTGTGCGGAATGATACTTAAAATATCGAAAGAGATTCGAGACACGTACATAGGGACCTATCCGTAACAAAAATGCTATATATTTATGTGTATTTTTCGATATTTATTTACATACCGTAAATTAAAGGAATGACGCGTCGTCGGCTCAAGTTAACTCGTACGAGTATAGTACGTATTATAATGATAGTGGTAGTCGGAAAGCCAGAAAGAGAAATTAAGAGAATACCTCTATTTGGAAAAGACGACTAATCATTAAAACCACGAGCCGACTGCGTCAAATTACGGAAAACGCGGCAAAGCGAGCAAATATTAGGTTTAAATTATTTACGAGTTAAAAGCATCCTTCATTAATTATCTACTGTCGTGGAGAACCTCTTCAGTAGGTACAGTTTTCCCATTGGGGAAGGAAAGGAGTGCGACTACAGACTGCGACAACTTGGTGCGATCCAATATTAATAAAAAATAAAATAAAAAAGAATAAAATTGGAAGACTACTTACGTATTTTGAACCAAAACAAATTGTAAGTTTTCCATGCAATGTAGATTCATAAAAAAATTACAATCGATAACATCTTTGTCTATAGGTATCAAGGTAGACAAAGCACCAAGTAGGTAATTAGATTTTAGTGGGCTGACAGCTTTCAGCATTCTATAATGCCCTATCCAGACTCTCTATTGCCTCATCCAGACTTTCCATGAGGCTACACGAGGGAACGCGAGTACAAGAGTGAAGACGGTGCGCTCGTGTCGCCTCGTCATTCCTCGTCTTGTCTCGCTGTCGCTCCATTTTATGTTGGTTTTTCGGACGTGAAGGAGTGAGGCGAGAGAATCAACCACACCTTCGCCCTCGCTGCAGAGTAAACGAGGCCAGTAGTGGGATAAAAGTAGCTTATGTTTTATTCTGATGTCTAAACTATATTACTGCAAAGTTTCATCAAAATCGGACCAGTATATGTATTATAATATTGGTAGGCATATAAGTAGCTAACGCAGTCACTTGAATCACGTCCATCTTGTAATAGACATAGCGGACAACAGTGACATACTCTTTGGCGGACAAATGAATAAATCGAGAGTGTGGATGGCTAGCACTCCTGCAGCCCCCACTCGCCAAGGCTCGTGCCGAGTGCCTCTTGGAGGTGCCTCGCGAGAGTCTGGAGCCGCCATAATATTTCGTAGGCGAATGCTACACGCTCGATATTTATCGTGATATTTGGATCGTAACCCAGGGTCACGATATTTATCGAGTGTGTAGTATAGTGTATCACGTATCGTGATACGTATCGCTGAGTTTCTAGAAATTCAAAAATCCATGATCTGTATCAAGTATCGTCGATAAAATTAAATATCGAGCATCTAGTCTCTAATCGATATTTATCGCGTCAGTATTCATTCTGTCATTCTGTAATCAGCTCCAGCAGATGTTCAAAGCGAGCATCGGGCATGCGAAAATAATTTTCATAGTTACCTATTTCTTGGTATTCCCGAATCTGATTTAATCAATTCAGATGTGTATATTTTTATCTATCTTGAAACCAATATTTCGCCCGCTTTATACGTCTTTTCAACGTTATCGCTTATATAATAGCAACGCAAGCTATATTTATATTGTCACTCATGCCTTAATACAAAACGTACGAGTGTACTCAATGAAATTTACCGTCGAACTGACGCGATTCGTGTCGTATGTGTAGTATACCAAAATATTACTAGATAAATATCGAGCGTGTAGCATTCGCCATACCTAAGTCATTGGCTGACCGAGATATTTTTGAAAGATTCGGTAAAACTGACAGATCTAGCAACACTAAAAAGAATAAATAAAAAATCGGATTCACATTTACGCGCAAAAGACATGTATCCGAGTTTTCAGGGTATGTTTGAAATTTGAGTTCTGGATTACGGCAATACACTTTCTTTGAAGAAAAAGTATCAGTCATAGAGCTGTGTAAGAAACGTTTCTCGGGTCTGGGTCTGGGTGTTTGTTAAAGTCCGTCGTTTTACGAGAGAGATTTCAGCATCGGTTTTTGAGTGTGTCATTATTTAAAAAAAAAAAGAGTTCAAATGGACGGACGGAGTGGTTTTTCGTGCAAGGATCTATCGTCTGAATTTAAATTAATATAGTATGTACAGTGAACAGCACATCAGGTTACCACAAACCTTGATACCTATAGTCACATTTTTTTATTGTTAAGCGTGTGTATTTTAAAATAAATACCTAAAGTTGTAGCGCTCCAACGGAACTCATAATAATAAGTGAATCCTATTACTTACGCTTACACGTGCGGGAGTGTACGCTCACATTTGGAATACATGGTAAGTATATTTACAAAAAATTAAAACTAGAATTTCACTAGAAAATTATTCAGAACGACTTGATTTCATTTTTTTGAGTAATATTCGACTCATGTTTGACTCGACCGTTTTTGAACACACCTTCGCTAGTGTCAAATTGCTGTCAAGCGTTCGTTTCGCTTTCGCCGGTTCATTTCCACTTTAAAATTAAACCATAATTTCTAAACACTAAAATTCAAAATTAATTGAGGAAGTCATAATTTCGCTCTTGTATTTTCAATTTATCATTTCACTTCCTCGGTAAAATATTGTTAGTGTAGAGTAAAATTCACGGAATTTTAGTTTCCTAGGCATGATTTTGAATTCTATTTTGTTTCTGTTGATATGTTCTCCAAAAACATTTTATGCTATAGCAAAAGAAGCCTTTGAAACCGAAAAGCACGAAGGACAAGGTACGTATGTTAGGAGAAAATTTATTTACATATCCTTTACAATTTTCGACTCCAACGTTTTTCGAAATGAATTGTCCTCAGAATTACTGTTGTGCCGTAAATGTGGGGTTGACGTGGCGGATGCGTATTATTTATTCAACAAGCAGAGCCCTGGTGCCCACAAAGTAGAGAAACAACACCTGTTTGGCCGGCAGAATGTTACTGTGCAAACTCTAATTAATCCTTTTGGAATTCAATTCGACGTGATCACAGCACAAAAAGCAAGATGTGAAAATGTTGGTCAGGTATGCATCTTATAATATTTGATTCCATAAAGTTTAGATAGATAAGTCTTTATAAACAAATTGTTTCCAGCCTAGAGGTGCTGATTCCTGGTTCCCTGGTTATGGCTGGCGTATCTGTGCTTGTCCTCACTGTGGACATCATCTTGGCTGGACATTTGATAGTGTGATGAAAGGAGAAATTCCAGGTGAAAAACCAATCGATCAAATTGAAAGATTTCATGGATTGATATTAACCAGTATACTAGGAGAAAACTGTAAGTACTTTCTAATTACATATCTATCTATCTATGTAACACGTTGGTTTCACTTATCAACAACTCAATTTGCACAGATCGCTTTGAAAATACCTATAGTTGAAGTTGTTTTTAGACATGTCGAGTCACTTATGCTTTCAGATAATGAAGCAATACTTGCTGCACAGAAACAAGCCACACTAGAGGGGATTCGGTGAGAATCCGATCAACTGACAGATCAAACTGTCTTTGTGACCTATTATTCTTAACTAACAACAACATTTTCAAATTATTTCCCTTAACAGTTTCGTTTAAATTTCAGTTTTTATTTGGGGTCTATCTTAACATTGAAGCATAAATACGTTGCAACTATTTAGTTATTTACTGTATTGTTTGGTCACCTTTATTAAGATAATTCTTTATTATAGACTGTAATAGGTAGAATGACTCTTAGAGCTGATATTTTCTTTCTTTGTAGATTGTTTCTTATTAACAATGATCGGAATTGTGGAGCTATAACTATCAAAACTGTGGATATGCCCAAATAATTAGGATTACAGTGACCTGTATTAACTGTTATTTATTTTAATCAATGACAATATAGAGGGCCGCTTATCAGGTTTCCACATGTGTGCACTCTGTACTGTTACAATAAGAAAGGATTTGCAATGAAAATAGGTAACCTGATGGCCATTGTACATTCCTTAGCCCTTTCAAACAAGAAATAGTGAGGTAAAATGGAATCTTCATGTGCTCTTAGGTACTAAAAGTACTCCAGGATTCTGATCATCGCTTTTCAGTAATAATAATAACAATATATTTTAATAGTTGAATACTGATGGAAATTTCTATTTTCAGTTACGGACTCTCTAATAATGATGCCGAAGGCTTACAAGATGTGAAGGATAATCAAATATAAAACATTGTGCACTCAAGTCCCTCAATGTTCACAAATAGAAAGTTATCAATTTTATACATGTAAATAAAATATGCTGGAAATATTAAGAATACTAAAAAATTAATTGTAAGGATTCATTGGAAAGTGTACTTCTGTACAATTGTGCAATAACGGTAAATCATTATAGTGCCTTATCACAAACTTTATTAACTTTGAAAAGTTTTTCAAGGTTGTAGCCAGCCAATTCCATTAACGCGATTGAACTCAAAGCAGATAAAAATTTTGAAAGGTTTACCATCTGTTTTTAAACAAATTTTTGAAATTTAAAATTATTAGTTTTTAAATAAGTTTTTAAATTGTGACAAAAATATTCTTCAATTATGTAATGGCATATAAGTAAGGCATAACCCCAACCAACATGTTCTGTGACAAAGCACATTGCACAACAAATGTGTGTATGTATTGAGGAGCCACTCAAAATTATAACACGCAGTTCACACCCTCATTTAGTAGCAAAAAAGATGATTTTGTAGGACAACGAATTGTGAATTTTTCAGTAAAATACATCAAAAGTTATGTAAATGCAAAAGTGGCTCCTCAATAACATCTGAATTAAGGAGCCACCTGGAACTCGGATAGTAATAGATGAATGATTCTGAAAATGTTGTACCATTTAGTAGTAGATGTGTAAGGTACCTTCCTAAAATCTGGGCCATGTAGTGCTGAAATTCAAGAAAATATTTTTAGCGTGGCTCTTTAATCCATACACAAGAGTTTGAATTTCCATGGCTATGATCTGTCAATATATTTTATGTAGTGATCATTTAGTGGCAGGTGGATTCGATTTTGTAGTATTGTAAAGAAATAGGGAGACAAGACAGAATGAATTTGATGAATAAAACATTTTATTTGGCTCCTCAATCCTGACGTGTTGCGTATATGTAGATAATTTACTGCACCTACCTGAGATCACAAGGGAATCAAAAGAAATTTAGTAGCAATGTCTACTAAAAATATATCTATACAGTTCAATATTCATTCAGAATTTTTATAAAAATATATTTTTCGTTATTCTTAGATTGGGAGCCACCTTTGCATTTAAGTACATAACTTATGATGTATTTTACTACAAAATCCAGAATTTGTCCTACAACTACAAAATCAGGTTTTTTGCTACTAAATGAGGGTGTGAGCTGCTTTTTATAATTTTGAATGGCTCACATCACAACAATGTATCATCTATTGATCTAATTTTTTTACAGCATTCCTAATAATAAATTGTTTTAAAATGACATCACACGGTTAAGTGCAATATACTAGACTGTAGTGTGAAGGATTTAAATAAAATAATAATGTTATGTAATTGGTGTATTTTATTTTAATCGCCTTTTTTAACAAAAATAGTCTGCGCTTGTTTTAAGCCATAATTTACAGAAGCAGCATCGGTGGCCTAATTGTCAAGTAAAATTAAGGCGCGTCCCAAAATAGGAGCATTACTCTGTTACATACAAGCATAGAGTCGATAATAAAATGGTAGGTAATGCTCGCATTTTAAAACATGCGTTAACAAATAATATTATAATTATGTATCATTTACATAAAACAATGATAACATAAAAAACGAGTTATAACTTTTGCAATTTTAACACAGGCATTAAAATTTGGAAAGGGTAAAGACCATTTTTGTTCGAATCCTGGCATACCTGCAGACTGACATTTTGATAATGGTAGTGCACGGTAAAATCTATACAAATCGATTGGGGACACTAATCTATATAAATCGATTGGGGGGACACTTCCCGTCGCGCGCTTGTTTTCGGACTTTTTTTTTTGGACATTTTGACTCGAAACTTTGTCAATATATCTTCTTCTTACCAGCCCATATACGTCCCCACCAAGAGGCACGGGCCTCCCTTCGAAACACGAAGGGGATTTAGGCCATAGTCCGCCACGCTGGCCCAATGCGGGTTGGTGGACCGCTCGTCTTTCGAAAATAAATTTTCTTTCATCACGAAGTTTTCCTTCACCGTTGAGCAAGTGATAATTAGAAATCCGTACATAAATCCGAAAAGACGAATTTAGTGGTTCAGGCCCGCAACAGGATTGAACCCGTGACCTTCGGATTACAAGTCTGGCTCATTACCAACTGGGCTATCACCGTCAAGATATACCTTGAAGCAAATAAACGGACACATGTTTCGCGATTTTTCGAAAATCTTCCCCTAAGAGGTCAAGAATGAATGGATCACTTAATGTTTTTTCAACTAAACTTTTTCGCGTAGTGCCTACCTACGCGTGACCCGACCGACACGTCTTAGCGGGCTTTTGAAGTTCTTGAAGATCTTATCGTACCAATAACTCCGAAACGTGACACTTTAGACATTGTGTTCCTAACGTTTTAATGTTAGTTTACGTGTCTTCAATCGTTTTATATAGGTTCAATCGTGCACCGCCATTTTGCGAAAAACCCAAAGTAGCGGCCAAAAGTATACTAAAATAGTCGTTATCCTTGCTATAATGTTGCCTATGAAAAAATTAAAACAATGACATTAAACAGTAATCTCTTCGAGTCCAAGTTATAATTCGTATTTCTGCTGGCCTTTCACTTTCATTTAAAGAATCTTAACCTAATAATTAATAATGAAATAGATACTAAACAATGTTTTACTTCTTAAAGTAAATTACACTTCACATTTTCACTTTTAACAGTTTTTAGTCAAGTATGTAGGTACTTAAAAAAAATCATTAGTCTCCAAACCAGATCTATTTACTAGCAAATCTTTGATGAAGAGTTAATTTAGTTGCATTAGGTACAGGGGTGAAGCTGATGCCACCAGGGGTTTCCACTGCAGGTTCTTCTCCATAACTCTTACCCTGTATGGCAGCAATTTCTTTCTGAAGTTTCGGATTAAGGATTTGTTTGTTAACAAATTTCCTACCGACGCCACGGTTGGCACCCCGGCCACGGCCGCGGCCGCGCGATCTGTTAGACCGGTTGGATTGGTTCGACCTGTTAGATCTATAGGATTTATTGGACCTATTTGAACCCATCGATCTAACGCTACCTGGTCCACGGCGCGTATTGTAGCCCCCAAATTGGTTGTTGAACTGGGCTAAACTCTGCTGGTTCAAGTAGCCACCACTTCCGACACTATTGCGGCGCCTTCTCCCGAAGTCGTTGGCAACACTCACTGTTAGCTGGTTGCTTGGACCATTGAATGAATTATTTCTAGACCTAGAGCGATTTCTGAATGTCTGCGATTGAATAATGTTGTTAATACGTTGTTTTTCCCTCAGAATTTGATCAGATCTCAGACCCACATTGCTGTATCTGTTGGCGGTAGTGAGGCCACGGCCGCGTTTTCCGATTCCTCTCTTAGCTGCATTAGGTGAGCGGAGATTGAGTCCTCCGCGGCGGGTGGTCATGCCAAGCCTGCTGTGCACACTGCCTTGTAGATTCGGGTTTGAATTGGAGCGACGCAATCTCATTTGGAATCCACCTAAAAGAATAATTGACAATTATTTAATAGTCTGACCACTTTTTGACCAACTTGAGCAATAGAATAAAAGATAGACAAGTAACTAATTATTTACAATATCCATCTTCTAGCGGCAGTAAAGATAGATACCCCGAGACCTTGCCCACATCAAGTGCAGGTTTTGCACTGCAACTGCTAGAATGGTTTCAAAGCCAAAAAATAACTTATTGTTAAATACCTCTCCTGTTGACTAGCGGTGGCATTATCGCTTGCTCCTCTAATCCAGCTCTGCCTCTTGGGGTAAGGCCACGGAGGCGAGAGCGCGACCGGGACCGGGAGTTGTAGGTATTGCGGCGCTGACGGGAGCGGGAGCGCGCTTGGGACTGCGAGCGCCCTCGGGACTGGGAACGGGCTTGAGACTGAGAGCGGCCTCGGGATTGCGACCGATTCTGTCTGCCGTTACGAGACCGCGAACGGCCTTGCCAAGGGCCTGGAGTGCCCGACCGCGACTGCGAGCGGCCTCGGTTCCCCCCCCCACCGCCGCGGCCTCCCCCGCCACGCCCGCGGCCCCCACGGAGCCCGCCGCGACCTCTCATCGTCCCCCCACCTCTACCGCGGGTTCTACTGGCCCGATTCTGCTGTTGGTTTTGTTTTATTATCTCATCTGAAAAAAATAAACATAAGGTTAGGTTGAAACTTTGGCCAGAAACGACATCTGTATAACATTCTCAAAGGAGAATGGGAATTTTGGTCTATAAATAATAAAAAAACAAAAAAGTGAGCGGCAGTCTCAAGTACCCATAGAATATTAAAGTTAGACACATAATAAGAAACTTTTTATATGGCGACCAACTCGAGTCATGGTTAGAAACCGTGATTTTATAAGTATGAACCCATTATTTTTATAGTTATATGGTAAAAGTAAATAAAATAAAAAAAAATTCTCAAAATATTTTAAAGTATAAAAAGAAATTATTCTATATTTCCTAAACTAACCGGTGAATTCATACGCTTTTTTTAATAATTCTACACATTAACTGTCGCTTGGTGCATAAAACATAGACCAAGCTCCAAACATTTTTGCCCATTCTCGTTTCCCGACGTCTCCCCGGTTGATTTAATTAGGTTGGAACTACAACCATGTCAGAAACCACTTCTGTGACATTTTCTAGTCTCCTGACATTTCCCAGGTTGGTTTAGTTAGGTTGAAACTGCGATCACAGCCCACAAGCCGAGTGAGTGTGAAGCGGTAGCAACCGGCGTAATAGCTCAGTCTGTAGGGAAATGCAAAGGCCTTTGCATTGCAAAAGGTGGCGTAGAAAATGTTTTGACACAATATTGTTTAGGTATGGCAGGTTAATAAAAATCCAAGTTCTCGACCTTGAAGGACCCAGGCGTTAGCCGCCATCGTGAATCAAAGGTGCCAAAATTAGGTATATTTTAAATAACTTCTCAATTGTTTACTAAATCACAAAAGTGTCTATGAAGGGTTCAAAGAAGACAAAATTGCCTACATTTTTTGCATACATAATTATTCTGTAAGTCTTAAAGGTAAAACGTTACAAGCGACGGAAGTAATAATATTTACAAAAATCTAATATATAAAATGATAAACTGACTAGGGGATACACAACGCACAGCCCAAACCACTGGACTTACGGACTTGAAATTTTGCACATAGATACCTTATGTAGTGTAGGCATCCACTAAGGAGCGATTTTTGGACATTCCACCCCTAAGGGGGTTAAATAGGGGATGGAAGTTTGTATGAAAGTCCGTGAATTTTGAAGTTAGGATCTTAGAACTTCGTATGTAGGCTGATGATTAAAAAATAATGAACACGTGTATCAGCGATTTTGGAAATTCTACCCCTAAGGGGATTAAGGGGGTTAACTGACTGACATATCAATGCACAGCCCAAACCGCTGGGTCTAGAGACTCCGAATTTCGCTTGTAACTTTTTACCTATAAGACTTACAGAATAATCATGTATGCAAAAAATGTAGGCAATTTTGTCTTCTTTGAACCCTTCATAGATACTTTTGTGATTTAGTAAACAATTGAGAAGTTATTTAAAATATACCTAATTTTGGCACCTTTACTTCACGATGGCGGCTAACGCTGGGGTCCTCCAAGGTCGAGAACTTGGATTTTTATTAACCTGCCATACCTAAACAATATTGTGTCAAAACATTTCCTACGCCACCTTTTGCAATGCAAAACTACCTACAGACTGAGCTATAATGGCAGAAACCACTTTTGTGACATTTTTAACCGACTTCAAAAAAGGAGGAGGTTTCTCAATTCGACCGTATATATATATTTTTATGTATGTCCGCGGATAACTTCGTCGTTTATGAACCGATTTTGATTATTCTTTTTTTGTTGGAAAGGAGTATCCCAAGGGTGGTCCCATGGTAAGGAAAACAGGATCTGATGGTGGAATCCTGAAGAAATTGAAGGAAACTTTCGAAAAAATTGTCTTTTTGGGATTGAAGTCGGTGACTCTTACGTTTTTGACGTGGAATTATCGAGTTTCCTGATATCTCCCCGGTTGGTTTAGTTAGGTTAAAACTGTGACCACAGCATATGAGCCGAGCGAGTGTGCCACATTATAGCGCAAACAGTGATCAGTTATATCATTTTTGTAGGTATTTTAAGTGATAATATGAAATCATAGATGTATTGTTATTTAACAATATAAAATTTTATAGCTGTTTTCATGAAATTTATACAGCTATTAATTACATCCCCTAAAGATTTAAAGAACCCTCCTGTTCAATACACTTACGTTATAGTAAATGGCCTACTGCAGCATACTTATTTAATTTTTGTGACGATCAACTCACATTGAGTTGAAGTGACTAATTTATTTAATTTATTATCATTGTAAGCTTTGTTCTGAATTAAATATATCTAATCAAATCTACCTATGTTGACAATAAATTATTCTGTTTGCTGTTTAGAATAACTTCCTCGAATTACAGAATGGTTTTGTATAAGACGTCTCAACTTACAAGAGGATAAATTATACAGGGTGTCCAGGAAGTCATGGATAATCCTTGAACTGCAGATGGGTAATGTCATGGTCTACCAAATATAAAAAAATGACCCAGTAAAAAGTATCACCGTTTTCGAAATTTTTTTCAAATTTTAGTAATTCAGAAAATTATCTACCTTTGATCGGTTTTTTCCATGCGATTTCTACAAATGTCAACTTTTTCTGCGTCTGCTTTTTTTTTGTTTTTACCTTGAATAATTTCTCTATCGATAGAATATAAGGAATTATCAATAATAGGCTTCAAAAAATTTAAAAATCAAGTCAAACACAAATTTTTTATACAATTTTTTTCTACCGCTACCTTTGACCAGCTGTGGTGAAAAAAAAACTACTTCGCGTGTTATGGTAATTTCAAAAACTTGCCTGCTTCATAAGGATTCGGAAATGGTATAATAGTTGATACTTTTGTTATTTTTTGTAATGTTTTTTTTTTTTAAGAATGGGTTCGCTCTTGACCACAATCTAGCTCAGGACAAAGATGCGGTCGAGGATGTAGCGAGCTCACCCAGAAGAAGCCTATTCACTCGTACTTTAAAGATATTCGGGTTGTATGAGCTCGGAAATACAGACGCCGGCAGAGAATTCCACTCCTTGGCAGTGCGCAATACAAAAGATGAAGAAAAGCGCTCAGTACGTATCCGAGGTATCTCGACAAGATAAGGGTGATACCCCGCAGTGCGTCTGGACGTCCGATGGAAGAAAGGGGCAGGCGGAATGAGCTCATGCAGCTCCTGAGCACACTCGCCGAAGTACATCTTATAAAAATAGGCAAGCTACTTTGCGTCTATGAGCTAGGCTTTGGAGCTTATCCTTAACCAGCTTTTTATCACCAATAAGCCTCCTGGCTCTGCGATCCACCGAGTCTAGTGCAGCTAGTTGGTATTTGGCCGAACCATCCCAAAGGTGGCTACAATACTCCATGCACGATCGGACCTGCGCCTTATAAAGGGTAAGAAGTTGATCTGGCGTGAAGTATCGCTTAACTTTGTTAAGGATGCCCAGCTTTTTGGCCGCAGTTTGAGCCTTAGACTCGATGGAGTTTCCGAAGTTAAGGTTGGCAGATTTTCGAATTTCATCCCCACCAGCTCTTGCACTAGACAGATATCTCTCCATGACTGTGCTGTCGTCTGCGTACGCAACCACTCCAGGCAAAAGCATGTCGTTGATGTGCAGCAGGAATAGAGTCGCAGAGAGAACAGACCCCTGAGGAAATCCGGCATTAATAGCCATTAAGTCAGAGGAGCAGCCGTCGACGACTACTCGGATTGACCGTTCACTCAGGAAGTCAGCTATCCAGCTACAAAAACTGGCAGGGACGCCGTACGCAGGAAGCTTGCTTAGCAGACTTGCGCGCCAAACCCTGTCAAAAGCCTTCGAGAGCTTCGCCGTGTTTCTCGATGGCTTCGCCCCAGCAGTGCGTGACATACACTAGAAGATCCCCAGTCGATCGTCCACGGCGAAAGCCATATTGTTGATCACTAAGTAGGTCATTAGCTTCTAGGTATGTCAGCAGCTTGCTGTTCAGTACTCTTTCCATAACCTTACAGAGTATGGAAGTGATGGAAATAGGACGGTAGTTAGAGGTCAGCACGACTACCCTTCTTGGGTACTGGTTGCACGTTGGCAAGCTTCCAGGACTTAGGTACGGTTTTGGTCTTGAGAGAGAGACGGTACAAGCGTGTCAGTATAGGAGACAACTCAGGACCGCAGTGCTTCAGGACTTTAGCGGGTATCCCATCCGGACTGCTCGCCTTGTTCATGTCTAGACTCTGTAATGCTCTTCGGACCTCTTTATTGTGTATTGTGACTTCTGGCATTGAGAAGTCACAGCGAGGCATAGTCGGTGGTTGACGAGAGCCAGTGTCCAGAAAAAGAGATGCAAAGAGATCTACTTTCTCTTTCACGGAGTGAGCTAACGATCCATCAGGTTTCTGCATGGGAGGCAACGTTGAACGGCAGAAGTTAGTTTCGACAGACTTTGATAGGGACCAGAACTGCTTACTACCAGGAGGGTAAGACGCTAATCTAGTCCCTATTCGCCTAATATGGTCGAAACGAGCCTTCCGGATAACCCGTTTGCATGACTTGGCAGCGGAGTTGAATGCCTTCTTCTTCGAACGAACCCTCCTAGCTCGGATTCCACGATCACGTGCTTGAACCCAGGCCTGGTATGCAGCTTCTTTGCGTGCCTCAGCACGTGCACAATCCGCATTGAACCATGGCTGGGCTTTGTGACCGAGCGGGATGTCGGAGAATGGAATAAAGTATTCCACTCCCTGCCGGATTACATCCGCAATCGCATCAGCCGAACAAGAGGGGTCATCCGAAGAGAAACACATTTGCCGCCAAGGAAAAGATGCAAAGAAGTGCCGTATCTCATCCCAATCTGCTGACTCGTATCGCCAGACTCTCCTAGTGCCTTTGAGACTAACGTCCGGGGGAGAGCTGATCGATACGGATTTCACCAGACAATGGTCCGATGTTCCCAGCGGGGCTGAGACCACAACTGAGTACTGGTCTGGATCAGTTGTCAGCAGAAGGTCAAGGCAATTGGGAGTATGTCCATCAACATCCGGTACCCTCGTCGCCTCGTCCACCAGCTGTGTGAGATCTAGCGATAGTGCAAATTTGCGCGCCTCTCTGCCAGCATGGTCAGTTTTCTTGAACGGGAACAACCACTCGCTGTGGTGGGCGTTGAAGTCTCCCAGAAAGACGAGCTCTGACGTTGGGTACCTTTGTTGGGTTATATCAGCCGTCTCAGTCAGGTGGTCAAGAAGTTTGGTTGTCTCCTGGTCTCCGCTATGTGAACGGTAGACGCAGGCATAGACAGTTTTGTCGAGACCTGTATCTAACAAAAGCCAAAGAGTAGAAAACCCAGATTTCTCAAAGCAACGGAGACGCTTAAAGCAAACGTCATCGCGGACATACACACGGACCCCAGCGTTCCTCCTGAAGTTGTGCTCAAGGGAGTACCCCGGGTAGTTGAGGTACGCCACGTCTGACGGTGTTGCTATCTGCGTCTCCGTAAGAAAGAATAGGTGCAGCTTGTTGGTCTCAAGGTGGTGATGGACCTGTTCGATATTTGAGTGCAACCCTCGGATGTTAATGAGGTGCACTTTTCGTGGGAGGAAGTGCAGCCGTTTTTTAACTAATCCTTTCTTTTTGCTTTTCATGTTTGTGTTTGGAGTGTTTGTGGGAAGGTAATTAGAAGTCGAGGCACTGCTTGCTGAACCATAAAGACAGGACTGATAATAACAACTGGCCTGTGGGAAACTCATTTGGAGCGCGCGGGGACGCCCTAACCACCGGGTCCTCCCTTCCGGTCGCCAACTGGCACGGTGGAGCATAGCGGGATTTTTCGCTTGGTGTGTGGGGCAGCCTTTTGCACGTGGCTAGCGTGCTACTTGGGCCCCCTACTACCCGCGGTCGGCCTACGGCGAGAGACCGCGCTTAGGATCCCGCTACCCTCCAAGATGAGCTGCCCGGGACAGTGCTATTCAACAATCAAGACCGGTCTTAAGCAGCGCAACTGACTTCGTCCTTGCTTCCCCAATGGCGCTGGCACTTCCGCGCACCAACGGAACACAGACGCTAGTCTGCTTGGCGCTGGACTCCGGCAGAAGGGTGGTCGCGAGCCAGGCGGCACGTTGCGACTGCTAATGGGCCTACCACACCGCTTTGGGGATCTTTGGCCGCCACCATTGAACAAAGCCCAAGGTGACGTTGCCCAGGTGGACCGCTAAGATGCAGATCCCATCCACCCCCCGCTAGGAGGCAGATCCCATCCACCCAATTTAAATTAGTGCATTTTCATAAATGAATGAATGAATGAAACTTTATTTAGGAGACACAGGATGTTTTCTTAAATCTAACTTACAATTAAACCCAACAATCATAATAGTGCCACCCAAAAAGGCGCTGGCTCAGCATTTGCTACAGCGGCGAGGCTGTAGCGCTGATATTCTACCAGTACCAGAAATAAAAAATAATAAAATAAAATAAACAAAACTAAAAGAGATAAACTTCTGATAAAAATAAATCCAAGCATGGTCATATTAGTTTTTCTTCTAAAAAAATAGAACCTTATTTCGATAACCGATCTCTTCTGATAATGTAAAATATTATTTTTGACGTAGGTATTGTATTCTGAAGAAAAACAAATGACCGTGTTTTTTACTATTCTCGAAAATAAATTCCTTTTAATATTTTCTATTATTAATTTGTGCTTTTTAAGTTGACCATTTAAGCTTAATCACGAGTTTTCGATTTTGTTCTCCTATTTTCCCATTACCAACGTTTAAAGCTATGCTCCTGGACTTGTTTTTGCTAAGTGATTTGGATTCTGTTGACTGTGTGAATTGTGAAATGCCCAGTTCATACACACCAGTTGAATATGCTAACATGCGATGCGAACGGGGCGCCCTATAACAGAGGGGGAAAAACGAGCGCCCCTAGTTGTCCATTGAAAACCCCAAACAAATCGATTAATTTGTTTTTTGTCGTAGAATCGACATTCAGGGAAGTGGGCATTCGGAGAAGTGGACATTCGGGGAAGTGAACGTTTAGGGAATGGACGTTCGGGGAAGTGGACGTAACAGAACGAGTAGACATTCCGGGAAAAGGACCTCACAGACCTGAAGGATTCAAGGAATGGACGTTTAAAGAATTCAAGGAAATAGACTTCGTCTAATGAGATGCCTGGACATTTCGCTTTAAACTTTGGTAATAGGAAAATAGAGAACAAAATCGAAAACGCGTGATTAATTTTAAATGGTCAACTTAAAAAGCACAAATTACTAATAGAAAATATTAAAGTAAATTTATTTTCGAGAATGGTAAAAAACATAGTCATTTGTTTTTCTTCAGAATACAATACCTATGTCAAAAATAATATTTTACAATAACAAAAGAGATCGGTTATCGACATAAGTTTATATTTTTTTAGAAGAAAAAATAATATGACCATTTATGGAAATGCATTAATTTAAATTTAAATTGTAATAACGTTACAAAAAATAACAAAAGTATCAACTATTATACCATTTTCGAATCCTTATGAAGCAGGCAAGTTTTTGAAATTACCGGCATAACACGCGTAGTAATTTTTTTTTCACCACAGCTGGTCAAAGGTAGCGGTAGAAAAAAAATTGTGGAAAAAATTTGTGTTTGACTTGATTTTTAAATTTTTTGAAGCCTATTATTGATAATTCCTTATATTCTATCGTTAGAGAAATGATTCAAGGTAAAAACAAAAAAAAGCAGACGCAGAAAAAGTTGAAATTTGTAGAAATCGCATGGAAAAAAGCGATCAAAGGTAGAGAATTTTCTGAATTATTAAAATTTTAAAAAATTTCGAAAACGGTGATACTTTTACTGGGTCATTTTTTTATATTTGGTAGACCATGACATTTTTTTTTATTTTTATAATAAAGATATTAGCATCCACAGACTTGATGTCCGTGCCCTTGTCTAGATTAAGTGTTTTATTGTTAATACTTGCTTTTTCTTTAAAAAATATTTTACTATACTTTTCATAGTAGTTTACAGTAGGTAGATAAATAGCTATAATAAAGATATATATTTATATATTACATAATGTATTTTTCTAAATCAGTGACGGTTCCCCGCTGTTGCATCCAGACCTCAAAGCATCCATGACGGCTCTGTCTCGACTTTTGATCGCCATTCTGAGGTTGTAATTGACCACTTTTTCCCTGCCAGCCGCCTCTGCTTCTTTGATGAATCTGCCTATCGCATCGTTACCATCATCCGCATAATATTTACAGCTGGCGGTATGGCGCGATATGGCAACCACAGCATGAGGGATACTGTCGTGTAGCTCCTGCCTGGTCGTTGTTGTGCGAACAATCACCACCTTTTTGTACGTCAATCCCTGAGCCTCGTGTATGGTGAGGATGCGTGACCCGGTACCCGATCCGTATCCCTCGTTTTGTAGGGATCTCTTTTCTACCTGTGTATGCACAAGGTACAGGGTTTCGGACTGGGTTCGATCGATTTGAGCATCCGTATACCTTTCAAGTTTTAAGGAGTGCGTACAAAGTTTCGACGAGTAAATGCCACTGTAGACTTCTCTAAGGGCAAATGCTACGTCGAGAGGGTTTCTATGGGTGCACAGAAGCTCCTGCGTAATGTTACAAATTAGATCAGGCCGGCTATATTTTAAAGGGAAAAGATTGTGTCGGTCAATATAGGGTAGTTGGTTTCTATCACCGATCAGCAGCAGCTCGTTAGCCTTGACAATTTGGGCAGCCATAATAACAGCTCCAAAGTGGTTCATGAGTGCTTCGTCCACCATGAGTCTCCTGTATCCGTCCTTGCTCGGTTCTCTAAAACCATTAACTAGAACGGATGCAAGAGTTCGCACCTTGGTTCTGGCGACAGCTTCTATATGGCTCACAAGTTTGTCTCTAAGGTCTTTTGCCGCTTCGGTTGTAGTTGTGACTACCAAGTCTTGTTCAGCCTCAAAACGGTTTACCACCCAGGTTGTTTTACCGCATCCAGGAACTCCATTAATCCATGATATGTTTGGCACCTCCCAGGACTCGAAGGCTATGTCACCGGAAGAAACTTTAGATATCATGTCAGACATTTTGAGGATCCTATCGTCTAGCATGACCTTCGTGCATCGGGCTGTGACGACTATAGGATCTTCTGACGGGGTTTCGAACGTTATTAATCCTGATTTCCGAGTTTTTTCAACGTCCAGAGTGACAAAGCCGCTGGTTTTGCTATATGCGGCCATATGCCGACTTATTTCTGAGCCTTTAAGAACCTGGGAGGTGTCGTTGTTGTATACGGTTGCATCTGCTTCCTCGAGTCTTACCTTTAGCAGTCCTTCATTTTCAAGATGGAACGAGTGCAAGATGTTCTCGCAGGTCCTAAGATTGACCTCTCTGGTCGCTTTAATGACTGCTATGAACTCAAGGAATGCATTCACCATATGGTCGCGGGGAGACACTGCTTGACTGAGGGTAGGCGGATCGACTTGCCCCATATCGGCTTTTGTTCTAGTAGATGGTGGGTTTGATGGCTGTCTTTTTGGAGGGCTTCTCATGAAAAACTCAACTGCTGCTGCTTGTTTTTCTACTGAGGTCATTGTGTCAGTCTTTCTTCTGAGGGCGCCGGGTATTTTAGTAGCTGCAGCATTAATTGCGTTAAATATTGTGCTTATCAAGGTTTTTCCCTTGGTGTTCTCATCTTTTCGCTTCTGCTGCGTCGTTTGATTGGCTTGTGCTATCTTTCGTTGTAACTTCTCAGATCCGCTAAGTGTTCCCGCAATGGAGTGACCCGGACTGTCAGTGTGACCGATGCATGTCTCGGTGTTTGGTGTGTGTGGTAAGAGGAAGTTCAGGTTTTCTCCCCTATCTTCATACACTACCACCTCATGTACTTCTGAGGCTTTTATACAACCATTGTAGTCCGAGACTGCTCCTTTGGCAAGTCCAACCACCATTGCGTCTACACTAATCTTGCGGGATGTTACCGTGTTGTCACTCTCTAGATTTGCGAGCACTGAGCATGCTTGAGCGAATTGAGTTTCTTCTGCACTCCCTTCAAATAGCGCTACTGTTTTATTGCGAGACCGCACAAGTCGACAGCGGTAGTTTGCTACTTTGATTTCTGATAAAGCATTAAATGTCTTGCGTTTCATGCTCGTTCTGAAAGTGCTGCCATTCAATAGAGCTGCGAGGCCTGGTGATATTGTTATGTTTCCTCGATTTGAAACGCTACAGAAGCCTATTCCGAGCCTCTCTGTGTTACTGTCCATGAATAATGCCACTCCACGAGTCCTCAGTCCGGGTTCGCCGTGCTCTCCGTACATCAATAATTGGTCTATTGTGTTACACTGGCGGGTGGTCATTTCCTCTGATTGTTTATGACTCGTTTGTGTGACTTGGACGTTTGTGCAGGGCGTTTGAGATGTTTGAGGTGGGGGGTACCTTGGTGCTGCTGTAGTTAACGTACTGTTACGTTTGGTGGCGATGCGAAATATAGCCTCCGTGTACGCGAGGAAATAGTGTCTTTTTTGGGAATCAGTTATGACGTTTTGTAATACTGATTTGCTTAATTTGGTGTCCATGAGAATTTCCACGTCCATCCTTGCAGCTGCGAAGCGGGGACAGTCCAGTATTATGTGCCACACAGACTCACTGACGTTTGGATCACACTCACATCCGGGACTGTCTTTTAACTTGAACCGGTGTAGATACTCCGCTATCCCTCCGTGACCTGTCATGGCCTGCACTTGTAAGGGTGTCAGTTTCGCAGACCTTACCAAACTGTACGCCTCGGAGACATACGGCAGGAAAGTTTTCGTGACTGAACCTGTGCTAGAGGTGTCATATCTATCCTGCCATTTGCGGACAGATTCCTCTCGGATCTTTTTTTTAATGTATGACAGGGGGACTTTGTCGTAGTCTGGGGCAGTAACTGATTTCTGAGCGCCTGTTTTGGCAAGTTCGTCAGCCCGTTCGTTTCCGGCTGTTCCGATGTGAGATCTCAACCAGAAAAGCCTGACCTCTCTTCCCTCAGCTCTGATCTCTTTTATATTATCCTTAATGGATTTAACAAGGGGATGGCTCAACTTGGGATTTTTGAGCAGGTCAAGTGAGGATCTCGAGTCACTGAGTATGTTAACAGTTGGGTCCCTGTTGATTTTAGCCATCTCCACTGCTTTACAAAGGGCATAGAGTTCAGATTGGAAGACCGTGCATAAGGGGTGAAGGTTGAAAGTCGAGTACTTAGTCTCTTCACCGTCCTCCCACCAGGTTAAAGCAGCTCCCACCTTGTCCTTCATCTTACTACCATCCGTGTATATCTGGGGTCCGGTAATTTGGTAGCTGGTCAAGGTGTCATGGTCTGTCTTTTCAAGGAGTTCATACTCGGTTGCTATGAGTTGTGATGGGTGGGGTAAGTCTGTATGGCTTACTATGCGTTCTAGCTCCAGTCCCGGTGGGAGGTAGTCTAGAGATATACCCTTTTTCATCCTATATAGGGCAGCGGCTTCCTGTATTCTCAGATCCAACGGAAGGAGCCCTGACAAAACAAGTGCCGACGTGAGCGAGACCGTGCGGTACGCCTTGCAAATTTTTTGGGCAAAGCCCCTCTGGAGCGCATTCAGCTGATTCGCGATCATCTGAAGGTCTGTGGCTGAAGACCAGGCACTTGCGGCGTACATCACAATAGGCTCAATAACAGCGACATAAATGGTCCTTATGATCTCTCCGTTGAGTCCCCAACTCACCTTTGCGGTACGTGCTAACTGTTTATAAATATCCGCTGCTTTTTTGCAAATCGCTGTTACGTGTGACTTGAAGGTAAAGTTATGGTCTATAATTAGGCCTAGGAGTTTAATTTCTTTAACTATGTCTAGCTTTCTTCCTGACATGTAGAGCTCTGGGTTCTTGAATTTTATCTTTCTTGTTGTAAGCATCACATTGGTTTTATATGGAGCAAAGTTAAGCTTATTTCGAGCCCCCCATTGTACTACAGTTTCCAAAGCAGTGTTAGCTGATTGCTCCAAGGTATTGACCTGGTGACCCGAGAAGACCAAGACCACGTCGTCGGCAAAAGCTTGGCAGTATACCCCTTCAACGGATAGCGTTTGCAACAGAGAGTCGAGGATGACGTTCCAGAAGGTTGGTCCTCCAATAGAGCCTTGTACACAGCCCTTTGTAGTATTCTTCTCGAATGCTGCTCTGGCATAGGTTACTTTGATTTTACGGTCACTGAGGTACGAGCTCACCATGGCATATAAATTTCTTGGACACCTTTTTGCCACCAGTTGTTGTTTAAGGGCTGGCCACCACGCGTTGTCGAAAGCGCCCTCTATGTCAAGTGACACTACGAGAACGATTTTTTTAAGGTTTACTTCCGCTTTGACATGATTAATAAGATGGTAAAGAGCGTCTTCGGTGCTACGTTGCGGTAGAAATCCGTACTGTTGAACATTGAGGGTTGGTAATAGGTGCCAGTGGAGACGGCCTACCATTAGCTTCTCTATGATCTTTCCCAAAACTGACAGGAGGCCGATGGGTCTGTAAGACTTTGGTTGTGTGTAGTCTTCCTTCCCTGGTTTACGAATGATGACCACGTGCGCTATCTTCCATGGCTTGGGAAAGTATGCCAGCGACATGCATTTGTTTGCCAGTGCCATAAATACCTTCCGCTCACTTAGAATCGCTTCTGTACAGATATCAGCTGTTAGTCCATCGGGCCCAGGGGCTTTTTTGGGATTCAGTGATTTCAACACTAAGTCCAGCTCAGCTATTGTGAATGGAGGGTCATCATCAGACAGATCGAGAATCTCCTTCGGCTGATTACCTTCTGTGAATTGTCGGATAGGGATATGGACTGGCAAATCGGTTTCTACAGAGTCATCCGGATAAAAAGTTTGGGCTAGAAGTTCTGCAGATTGTTCTGGGCTTAGAGTTTTACCGTGCGCGTTTCTAAGTAGCATATCTTCTTGCCTTTTACCTGTTCTCCTGATGACTCTGTAGACACTGTCCCACATACTTTCCCCATCCTGTTTGGAACAGAACTCTTTCCAACTCTCTGTTTGCTGTAATTCCGCTGCAGATTTATATTCTCGCATAGCTGCCTGGTAATCTTCAATTACGTATTGCTTTCGTGATGGTGCAGCATTTTTTATCCTTCTCTTTTTTCTGAGCACGTCTTCCTTGAGGCGTCGAAGAGAATCGGACCACCACGGAGGTATAGCGTTCACCTTTTTCGGTCCTACAGGCGGAATAGATTTCTCGCAAGATCCCTGGATGGCATTAATGTAGGACTGCACTGTCGTTTCTAGCTCTCCGGGAGTTTTGACGTTTTCTATAGCTACAAGAGAGATGTTTTCCTCTGTTAAGGCTGACCTGAAGTGTGTACGAAAATTTTTCCAATTTGCCTTCTTTGTGTTGTACTTGCGAGTAGTAATAGGCCTGAGGGCTTCCAGAGGACTTTCTAGGCACAAGTTAAACAAAATGGCGTTATGGTCTGATGTTGTCGTTTTTCTGTCCACTCTCCAGTTGTCAACTTTCCCTACCAGAGGTAAGCTGCAGGCGGTTACGTCTACTCTGCTTGAGTAGAGCTTGCCATTTCTGTAGGTTTCAAAGGTTGGTGTGTCTCCCGTGTTGAGGATTTCGAGCTCTATTTCGTTCAGAAAGGTGTTATAAAAAGATCTTTCCGACGATGATAAAATCAAAATGATACCACTGACCTTCTCGATGTTTTACTCTCCGGAAGTTTAGTACCAATTTTTTCGGGAACAGATCGGGATAGAGCGCCACTAACAATAATCCTTTCGAGACACACACTATGCTTTCACTGGACAACACTTTCGGGCACGTAGCTCATAAATTGCAATTTTTAGCAATTTATTTTACGGAGCTATATGTTACTTGTTCGGTCGTGTGTGTTGTGTGTCCAGACCATGACATTACCCATCTGCAGTTCAAGGATTATCCACGACTTCCTGGACACCCTGTATGTATAAGTAGGTGTACAGTTAAGTAGAGTAAGGTGGAATTTTGTAATGCCTCCCGAAGGTAAAATTGTACACGAAGAAAACATTCCTTTATTTTTGAAAAGAAAGAAAACTGCATTCAAGGATTTTAGAAAATCGTTTGCTACACCCGGGAATCGATCCGACTAAAATTTGTAAGAAACCCTGTAAAATCCCACATAAAAGAATTACTATTGTATGTAACACTATTGTAATTTTTTATGGTTACAACAGTTAAACATTTCAAAGTCCTTTTTTAAATTCTTTGAATGGAAATAAAGCAACTGTATTGCTTATCGTAATCTTGTAAACATCCTGATTGCGTTCCCACCTAACAGAAGATATTCAGATTTTACCTTGAAGTCTTCTGGACAACTATGAAACATTAGTCTTTTAACTATTGTCATCCCTCTTAAATATGTTAAGGTAATTCAGGGAAACCTGTTATTAGTCTTAAGTTAAGTTAGGTAGTGTTTTTTAGATAAGTCTTCTGTATCGCAGTGTTTTCTGAATAAAAAATTAAACAAAAAAAAGAGAATTTGACTTTCACATGGGTTATAGTAACGGACTTCCGTGCTACAAACAACTATCAGCAGCATCTACCAATGAACCTCTGACTGTTAGGTTAGGTAATAATACCTAAACACATTTTGTAATTTGGATGGAAATAGAAAAGTTGTTCCACCTATCAACGTCTACACTATCATTATGTTATGATAGAAAGAAGATTTTAAATAAAAACATTTCACACAATTAGTAATATCCAGAAATAGAAATAAAATGGCAAACATTTTGGAGGCTAGGTTAACTCTTGATATCGGAAAAACAACAAACAGCCTTTTCAGTACAATATATTTTTTAATTTCCTCTACAAAGATATTCCTTTTTCAATTATTATCTTTCGGCATGATCTAAATAAAACGATAGCTAAATTTATGCAAAACTGGAAACAGGCGCTAAACATATTGAATGTTTTTACTTACCTAAAGACATATTCACCGCATCATTCATGTTGATAAATTCTGTTTTTAAGCCAAATGAAGAACTATTGACATTAAAAATATTATTCTTCTTTGAAATTACGTATTTTTCGAGAAATATGGAATTCCAAAAATGGAGGTTAGAAAATATTATATGCGACGACGCAAACTAACCACAGATTCACCAAACTTGGTGTGGCTATGGTATTTATTTTCTTAAGGTTGTTTTTTGTGTCAGTTTAGTGTGGCTAAGGTAATGAAACGAAAATTACTTAAATACATCAAAAAGAACGATTAAAAATATCTAGCAACAGTATTTTGATTTCGATAAAATATTTCGTCTTTGAAACAGGGTGCTAGAATTAGGCGTACCGCGTACATAAGCGACCCGCCCAGGCTCCAGTTTCTTTCTATTCTTCGTGAAATATAATATTTTTACCCATATGTGGAAAATGAAGAAATAATATGAAGAAATAAGCTATATTAATAATTAAAATGATCAATGATGTAATAAAGACATTAACTTTCCGGAACAAATAATCTTTAAAATAGTGAAAACCATTTTAAAAAAGACAGACAGTCGCGTAATGCGACTCCCTTGTACTCGTATGTATCGATAGAAGATATATTTAATACAGGGTGGCCCAGCGGTCGACACGTCCAAAAGAAAAATTTGGATGCCCCGTGCCAGGGGGCATTCAGATCCCCCCATGTATGTTTCGCGATTTTTTGTAGTTTAGAAGTTACCTATCATTGATATAGAGGTCAATGCCCAGCATCGATTTTTATTTTTTTCTCTTTATGTTTAAGATTATTGAAAAAAAATCTTTATGGTTGATAATGAGGGAAATATCAGCTCTACCTACCATTTCAACAATATTGGATGTCCCTCGTCATTGTGGAACATGGTTTAAATTTAAGTTAAAATTGGCACTTCAGCGAAATCTTTTCAAAACTTCAAGTTGGTAAATAAATAATTGAGACGGACTTGCAGGTTTCAAACAGCTTCTTAAAAACTTCGGAAGATATTCAGCTTTACGAAACATATAAAATCGCTATAACTTATCTAAGGTTCATTTACAAGCGTGTTAACAACTTTTTGGGCAAGTGTGGTATTTTCAGAAACAATACGTTCTATGCAATTACGACTAGGAAACCGCCTACGATGGTAGCTGCTTAACGTTAAACGCGAATTACTCGTAAAAAGTCGTATTAAGTGCAATTTTTTTGTATGTTTCGTAAAGATGAATATTTTCCGAAGTTTTTAAAAGCTGTTTGAAACCGTTTGCTGTTTGCAGGTCCCTCTCAATAATTTTTTTACCTACTTGAAGTTTTGAAAAGATTTCGCTGAAGTGCAAATTTTAAATTAAATTTAAACCATGTTCCATAATGACGAGTGATATCGAATTTTTTTTTATTATCTATCATAAAGATTTTTCTAAAATAATCATAAACATAAAGGGAAAAATAATAAAAATCGATGCTGGGTGAAAAATTAATTGCCTCTTGATCGGCGGGTCCTGGGTTCGATCCCCAGTCGGGGCAAACATTTGTGTTAAAAGCAGATGTTTGTTCTCGGGTCATGGGTGTTTGTGTTTGTCTTTGTGTGTGTTCCAAGGGACCCACGACACAAGGGAAAACCTTAGTGTGGGCCTTTGAGTGTGTAGTGTTTATTTATTTATTTATTCTAAACTACAAAAAATCGCGGAACATACATAGGGGTGATCTGAATGCCCCCTGGCCCGGGGCATCTAAATTTTTCGTTTGGACGTCACCCGCTGAGCCACCTTGTATATTATCTTCTATCAATGCGTGATCATGATCAATGCCGACTATTTTCTCTGTAAAGTTTTTGAAAGTACTACAAATTTATCCAAAACCTGACTGAGTTGGCAACACCTTATGTCTATGGTAATCGATCTAGTGTAGCCGCACCCTCAGTTTCGTTTCACTTTCCTTATGCTCACAAATAGGGACGCGCGGTTATTGTATGAAGACGCAACGTAATTCGCAACGCGAATGAGGGATTTTCTTTTTATTTTTTTTAAATTTTTCCCCAGTCGCTGGATAGATGGCGCTAAACTATGTACGTTACTGCAAGGAACGGAACGTTAAATTATTTTTGATTAATTCACTTGAACGTTATTTTGAGATCATAAAACGAAACGTTATAGTCATATCACATCAATATCACGTCTACCATACGTATTTAGACGATTTTACGAAAACAACGAAAAAACAAAACTGAATTATAACAAAGCGCGAGAAAACTAGGATGATTGGAAAGCCAAAACAAACTCAGAATATTTGATACAATGCTCTTCTCCAAGCCTTTTGGCTTTGGCACCTAGTAACGGAGTCATTTCAGCGCCATCTAGAGAGCTCTGGGGAAATACTTTTTTTTTTTAATACCCAAAAAGAAAACCTCCCATTCTATTTATTAGCCCCATCCCCCTCCTTTGGTCAAACAGTCCTCAGCTTCCTGTCCAGTGGAGAAAAAAATTTAGTGTGGACTTCTCTACTACTATTTCAAATAAAAGACCAACTAAAATTCGAACTTAGCTGAAATATTTTATTAACAAAATGAAAATAGGTGAAATAAATAACATATTTTATGAAATATTAATTTGTACATTAAACTTACCATATTTTAATCAAAATATTCCTCTCATTCAGAACAATGCACATAAAATACAAAATTTGAGTTCAAACACATCTAGTAGTTAGCACTTATCGTGTTTTTACATACAAACAATTTAAATAAGATTAAACTTCAATCGCAACATTCGATTACATCAGACGAGGCTTGAATATTTTATTTTATAATACAGGCTAAAGTATTAAAGTATGTAAATTGAATCACAGTATAAGTGGTGTTAATGTTGAAGGCCGACGGTACTTAACGAGGCCGAATATTTAAAAATATTAGAATAATTATAATTAATTACTCTATACAAAATATCTTTTTAAAATTTTAGAATAGAACCAGTACATAACCATCGCTTCTTCACCTCTACACTCAAACATTGTTTAAATTGTACAAAAATAGTAATTTACATTTCTACACTACCTTGTACTGGTTCCCTTCAATAAATATTGATAATATCAAAATTTTAAGTACATTTTAGTGGTGCAGACAATGTTTAAAGCTGTGCAATAACTTTCTAAAACAGAATATACTACAAGTATATGTATGATTCTGGAAGATTCATTTTTATTTAATATGTATTTGAATCTAAAAATATATTGGAAGTCAAGGGCATGCATTAACATTAAATTCGTCAATATGACAATATTTCTTCTAAATATTTAGATTGAAATATTTCAAAAATAGAAAGTTCACTACTTTCGTATCATTAAAACATTAATAAATTATAGATAAAATAACTCTTTAGTATAATCGAGTGTCACATAATGTGCTACAGGAATGAGAACGAGCCACCGTGCATCGTGGACGAGTTCGCACAACACTTGGCACCTACTGAGTATTAACACTATCTATATTCCTAAATACTACTCCTTTAGACCTACTAAATTACAGGCACACACTTCAGGTCGACGATAAACGATTTGAAAGATTTATGAATAAAGAATACAACCCAAGTGTAAATTTACAATGGCCGCGTCTAAAATAATTTGACGACTTTCGTCACGTTTTTTCCGTCCCGCGAAAACAGAGAAAAAAATGTATAATGATTTATCGTTTCGTTGCTATGAACGAAAATTGAAAAGCATCTGTACTGCGTGGAATTTGTTTTTCTTCTTCGCCGTGACGGAAAAAACGACGACTGTGTAAATTATACAAGCGTCCAATAGCAGTGTGAGCGGCGCCCCCCCCCCCCCCTCACTAGAGGCGGATGTCGGTGGTGGAAGTGAGTGCGGGCGCGGGGGCGGGGGCGGGGGGCGCGGGGTCCTTGTCGCCGGTGTGCGTGAAGGCGCGGCACTGCACGTCGTCGTCGGCCCCGTAGCGGTGCAGGCTGAGGAAGTTGAAGTGTCCCACGATGGAGGAGTTGAGCGGCCGCGGCGGGATGTGCACCGCGGTGGCGGAGCGCTCGATGCGGCGCGCGCCCCCCGCCCCCGCCAGTTCCAGCGACTGCCCGCGCCCGTACAGCCGCGACTGCCCGAACCGCGGCGTCAGCCGACCTATCAGATTGTCCTCCTTAACCTTCGGCTCCTTCTTCACCTCCTCGGCCGGCTTCGGCTTCTTCTTGAGGAAAAACGGCGTGAGTCGCTCGGAGAGCGGACGGGACGCGCTCGCGGTCGCGTCGTGTACGTTTGACGTCGAGCTGGACGTCTTCAGCGGCTTCGGGAGCGGAGTCTGCGTCTTGGTGGGGTTGGACTTGCGTTGCACGCTGACGCGAGAGAATACGCCACACTCGTCGGGCGCGTCAGGCGGGTCGGGGGCGTCGGGCGGCGGGGGCGACGCGCCGGGCGAGTCGTCCTCGCACACTTTTAACACGCAGTAATCGCGCTGCAGCTCGTCCAGCAGGCTGTCGTCGTTGGAGAGCGTGTCGCTAGCGGAGGGGGGGCGGGGCGGGTCGGGGGGCGCGGGGGCGTGGGCGGTGCGCCCGCGAGGCGGCACCACGGGCGGCTGATCGCGCGCGCACGACGTGAAGTTAGCCATGAGTTCGTACTCGGTGCAGGAGGGCGCGGGGGGCGGGGGCTCAGGGGGGCGCGGCTCCATGTCGACGTAGCCGGGCGCGCGGCTGGGGGACAGGCGGGCCGGCTTGGGGGGCCGCGCGGGCCGCTCGGGGCTGTCGTCGGGGCTCTTGCCCCCCGCCATGGGCAGGTAGGCGGGCGCGTCGGCCGGCAGCGGCCTGCCGTCCAGGTCGAGGTCCCCGCGCCACGCCCGCCACACCACGCCGTCGCCGCTGCTCATGCCGCCCACGCCCGCACCCGCCAGTTGTAAATAGTTATCGTCGCCGATCGGAGTTTGTCTGTAAGTTGATGTGAAAATGTTGGATAAGTTTTAACATTATAAAGGGTTTTTTGTTAATTAGTTTCGGATATTTGGGCGATGTTGTAAGCACATGATCAAGGATATATTGGAGTGCAGTTCATCCATGATCAAGATACTCATTAAAAACAAAAACGTGGTTTGTTATCACGTACATAACCTGAAATACCTAAGTATTTACAATTTGTGAAAATAATTATGAACATTTTAGAAATAAAACAATTTATGTTCAGCTCTCTGCACGCGACAAATTCCTCTGTTAAAAACACACTGTATAAGAAAGACAGTTTCAGTTCTGTAACTTTCCAGGTGAATTTTTATAAAAAGTCAGGTTGATAATCGTACATTGCTCCCATCCTTCACATCAAAAGTCAAATAAAACCACAAAAGTACGTAATAAGTAGTGATGAATACTAACTTGCTGCCGTATTTAGTTTGTCGTGCTAGCGAGCGCCGGTAAATGCGGTGTCGATGCTCCAAGTCGAACATTATCTCCTGAAGTTCGCGAAGAGTACCCGCCTCGACTTCTCGCTCCTCCACTGGAATGCTGCCGTTTGCATCTGTAATCAAGAAAAAATAGAATACAGCTACAAACATTTGGCATTAAAAGTTAACAAATAAAATGAGTCAATTTTGACTCAATAGGTCTCATAGATGTTAAAAATAACACTATAATTTGGTTTCTGTTACGATAAATTAAATAAACCAAGAGGGCGCAGTCTTGATTTCTAAACTCATTTCTTTCTTAAATTGAGGTTTTTCAAGACTTGCTCGCGTGGAAAAGTAACCTATGTCATTTAAGAGCCCTTTAAATACTGCTGTGCGAAAAATCATGTCGTTCTGCCCCATCGTTTTAGTGTGAAAGAAGCACAATCAAACACACTTTCACACTTAAAATATTACAAGAGGATGCCTAGGACTTTGTTCCCGTAGGAATTTAGGAAAATTATGTAGCCTATATGTCATTCTGATGTCTAAGCTGTATTACTGCAAAGTTTCGTTAAAATCTGACCAGTAGTTTTTGTGTGAAGGAGTAACAAACATCCATCCGGCATCTTGTTAGCCCTTCCTTCCTCCCCCTGCCTGGTGCGGTTATGACTCACCCCCCCCTCCCAAAATCACGTGTAATTTTTAGTACAGAAGCCAGCGCACCAGATCACTCCGTTCTCGTTGCAAAACCGCTCTTATCGCAACAGCATAGTGCACCTAATGTGCGTCCCTCACAAATTATCTTTAAAATTATCAGAATATTATCTCTAATACATGTTGATAAATGGACAACCCCAAAGAAGTGATACAAAATACCCCAAAGTAGGATTAAGATATAGAAAAGATAGTGTAACTAACCTTGCCTAACAGTAAGCAGCCGCTGGTCCAAGCTATGCGCGTTGGCGACCAGCAACGCGTGCAGCCTTTGCAAGTCCCGAGCGGGGTCGAGCCTCAGTGCCAGCGCGACGGTGTGCGCGCCGCCCGTCGGTTCCGTGCCCGCGTTGTCAGTGCGACCACACCCTTCCGCGTCCGCTTCTGTTCGCCCGCAACTAGAAGGCAAGGTAGTTTGGTTTTTTTCATAATTTTTTTGAGAGATGGATTATCGATTGATTTTACACTATACGTCGAGGTGAAGTCTTCGGAGTCCGCATAGACTAAAAAGCTCTATGTTGTTTTTTTCCACGCCTCCGCGCACTAATTGCCTGGAGGTTTATTGGTGTTATCACTGTACATTGTGTTGCTAAAATTTGTGTAGGCTAGTGTTAATATGTGTGTGTGTGTGTGTATACGTGCGGGCGTGTATATGTGCGTGTGCGTGCGGACGTGTGTATGTGTGTAAACGTGCGGGCGTGTATATGCGCGTGTGTATGTGTATACGTGCGGGCGTGTATATGTGCGTGTGCGTGCGGACGTGTGAGTCCGTGCGTGCGTATGTGTATAGTGTTGTGTACTGACCAGGTCCAGTGCGTGTCTGCGTAGTAGCCGGCGTGCGGCGCGGCCGGCGAGTGGCGGCACAGCGCGCTCAGCAGCCGCACCCACTCCGCGCGCTCCACGCAGTTGCCGGCCTGCACGAATAGCACGCGCTCGCGGTGCACTAGAAACAAACGATACATTTTACTATCGATCCTGGGTTCGATTCCCAGTCGGGGCAAATGTTTGTGTTTGTGTAAACAACAGGTGTTTGTTCTTTCTTACCCATCTGGAAGATGTTGCTAGTATGTCATACCTATCTGGAAGTTGTTAATGTCCTACCTATATGGAAGATGTTGTAAGTATGTCATAACCATCTGGAATATGTCATTAAGTCCTACCTATCTGGAAGAAGTTGTTAGTGTGTCCTACTCATCTGGAAGATTTCATTAAGTCCTACCTATCTGGAAGATGTTTTTAGTATGTCATACCTATCTGGAAGATGACATTATGTCCTACCTACCTGGAAAATGTCATTAAGTTCTACCTATCTGGAAGATGTCGTTAGTATCCTACCTATCTGGAAGATGTTGTTAGTACGTCCCATCTATCTGGAAGATGTCGTTAGTATGTCATGTCTATTTGGAAGATGACATTATGTCCTACCTACCTGGAAAATGTCATTAAGTTCTACCTATCTGGAAGATGTCGTTAGTATCCTACCTATCTGGAAGATGTTGTTAGTACGTCCCATCTATCTGGAAGATGTAGTTAGGATGTCATGTCTATTTGGAAAATGTTAGTATGTCCTACCTTTCTAGAAGACCTTGTTCCTATGTCCTACCTACCTGGAAGATCTTATAATGTCCTACCCATCTGGAAGATGTTGCTAGTATGTCCTACCATCTGGAAGATGTTGCTAGTATGTCCTACCTATCTGGAAGATGGTGCTAGTGTAGCATACCTAACTGGAAGATGTAATTATGACCTACCCATCTGGAAGACGTTGTCACTATGTCTTACCTAATTGAAGATGTCGTTAAGTCATGCCTATCTGAAAGATGTCATTATCTATCTGGAAGATGTTAGTATGTCCTACCTATCTGGAAGATGTCATTATGTCCTACCCATCTATTTGGAAGATGTTGTTAGTATGTCCTACATAACTGGAAGATGTCATTAAGTATAAATGTATTGAAATCCTTTAATGACTTATTTTAATTATCATCCTGAATGTTCTTTGAAATAAAGCTATTTTGACTTTGACGTCCTACCTATATGGAAATGTCTAGTATGTATTACCTATTTAAAAGATGCTGTTAGTACGTCCTATTTATTTTTTTGGAGTTTATGGTCAGGTTACAAGACCTTCGATCCAAGTCTTTATTTGGTAAAGCACTTCACTTTTTAATATGTCCTACCTATATTAAAAATGATGTGAATGTTTCCTACCTATCTGGAAGATGTTGTTGGCCCCGAGCGGCGCGCCGGCGGGCGGCGTGTCCACGGCGGCCACGTTCAGCACCCCCGCCAGCGGCAGGCGGTGCGCCGGCGTCTTGGCGCCGCAGCGGGACCACGTCAGCTCGCCGCTGGGAATATTACAACTAATTAACGTTGACTGCAGTATTCACGAAGCCAGTACATAGTATTTTGAATTTTATTTATTAAATAAAATCTACAGCAATGCAGAAATACCTATACACCTATGCTTATAAACTTATAACCTAAACTTATTGCCAATTACGGATTTAAATGTGTACACTAAACAGAATTACATGGTTCGGACTCTGGTCCTGGAATGATTAAGGGCTTACAGAACGCGACTCAGACTCTGGTCTGTACTTAAGTAGCAGTCGTCTTTGTCATTATAATAATGAGAGAAAGAAACAATCAATACTTAAATATGTATAGTTCAAAGACTTCTGTGATTCGGGTCTAAATTAACTAGCGGATATTCAGGGAGTAATTAGCCTCATGGAACCACACAACTTTTCCAAGGAAAATATGTCGCAATGAGTAAAAAAAGATTCGCCTCTCCATATATTTTGGGCGATGGGAATTCGTTTTTTTTCAAGGGGAGTTTTACACCCTAAAGTTATGCTAAATTAGTTTAATGTGGTGATTGATTAGTCTTCGAGACTCGCGTCGTCTGAAGGGTCTAAGTAAAATTACCTGGTAAGTCTAAAATGTCTCCGTTTGGCGTGCGCATGCGCCGCGCGTGTCCAGCGTCGTCTCGGCGAACCCGCGCCTGACCGAACGCCTTCTGACCGCTTGATCATTGTTCTACAAACGTACAAGCAATTTAATTAAATTATATACTAATAACTAAGGCACAGCGGAGCTACTACTGCTGACAGCCGATAACGATTTTGACGAACGATGAAGTACTTTGCATTTGGTTTACACATTAGGTGATAATTACATTCTGCAAAAACAAAGTATGTATGAGATTGATAACGATATCGACGCGTCGAAATCGGCTTCAAGACCCTTGGTAGCCCCCCTAAATTATATTGTTTTTTTGTAATACATACCCATAACTGTTCCAGGTAAGCATGAACAATAAGTATTGCTTTAGAATGACTTTAGATGAGAGTGACTTGTTTCATTAAACAAACCATGTTGAGTCTCGTTTTCTTTATGTCAATTACTGTCTTTAAACAAAGTGTTTGGAATCTTACCCCTCTTTAAGTAGCACTGGTGTTTCTAGAATGTTGTTGTTCTGTGTGTCCGAACTCGTGGAGATAATTTCTAAAAACTGTTTTATGGCTTGCACCTGAAACATAAAAATTATTTTATCAAGCTGCGGTACATTAGTTTGAAGAGTATTTTTATTACACAATTTATTTAGCAAGTTTTCTCATAATTATTAGATGGAGGCCCTTTTTATTTAAATAGACATCTAAAAACATTGTATTGATTACGGGCTTTCTCATTTAAGATAAAATTCTACGAGATCGTACAACACAATATACTTTAATGCACTCCAACACAAATAAGGTGGTTACATTTTAATACAGAAAGTTATGTCAGGGTACAAAAAGTGCCCCCATTATTGCTAAGAAGTAATATCTTACCATAGCAAGTAATGAAAGAATAAAATGTAATTTTCAAATTAAAAAGTTATTCAAAGTAAGACGTTTATGAGGTGATTTTTAATTCTATGTCTACCCAATATGGATTAACGACATCTATGAAAATAAAATAATAATAAATAAATAAATGCTACACACTCAAAGGCCCACTCTAAGGTTTTCCCTTGTGTCGTGGGTCCCTTTGGAACACACATAAAGGCACACACGAACACCCATGATCCGGGAACAAACATTTGCTTTTTAGACAAATATTTGCCCAGACTGGGAATCGAACCTAGGACCCGTCGATCAAGAGGCAGCGCAACTACCAATCGACCAATCCGGCTGTCAAATGTAATTTTCATAGATAATTTTAAATCTATGTCTACCCAATATGGGTTAAGGACATCTGCGAAGATAAGCGAGTGGTACTAACATGTCTGGGTGTGCAGAAGCTGCGGTACAGTTCGGCCATGTATTCCTCCTTGCACACTTGCTGTGCGGACCTACTGCTCACTAAGTTGCCCAACGACTGGATCGTCTTCGAGATCAGGGTCAACGTCCGGTTCGTTTGGGGGTCCTAGGGGTATGTACAACAATTTATAGTTATAGATAGATGGGTTTATTATATGCATTCAATAATTATTACTCAGATGTATATTAAGCCTGTGGTGATCTACTACTGCAGGGCAAAGACCTCCCTTTTCTTTTTCCAGTGTAAGCTTCTTCTTATCGTGTAGGTATAGTCAAGTGTGTGGCGAACTTGGCTAACCTTGGTGTCAGAGTTTTCAAACCTCAAACCGTACAATGGCCTCTGACTTGGTTTTAACGACTGTAGTCAATCGACAATGGCCGGGGCCGACGGATTAACGTGCCCTCCGAAGCACGGAAACGCTCGTGATAAATTGCCACTAGCAGTCGTCTTTGACATTTTGATAGTGAGAGAAAGAGACAATAAATACTTAAGTGTGGAAACTTGAGTCTCCTAAGTCTAAGTCTACAAGTCTAAGTCTTGTGTTTAAAAAATAATTCCATCTTACGCTAGGTACTTACAATCTGCTCGGTGGTGAGATCAAAAAGCCGTGGCCCAAGTATGGCGGGGGCGAAGAACCTCAGGAAGATGAACCCCGACACGACTGAGTATCTAACTTCTGCGTTTCTTGGGAAATGTCGCGCGGCACAGTGTCGTAGCGCGTCGAACAATCGGCACATCACCGATGGACACATCGCGTACGACGAGGTTATTGCGGCGAAAACCTGCAATATAAATAATAATCATACCATTTTATAAAACAACGTCTCTTGTCGTGTCTGTGAGAACTGCCTCCTAGTAATCCATCCCAGGCAACGACACTCCATTTTTTTCTGAATCCTATGGTCTCATGCGGTGTGGTAGGCTCTGTAAAGGACCGTCTGGTTCGCGACCACCCTCCAACCGAAGTCTGACGTCAAACAGCTTGCTGTGTTCCGTAGGTGCCTGGGTGCCATTTTCTGGGTTAACTCGCTCCATCGTCGACCTTATGGTCAAGATTGAGGTCAAGTGTTAACCCATCTTATAATAAAAAATAATAAAAAAGTCTGTCTGTCTATCTGAATGCGAGAAACCCAAAAACTACTTAATTTTCTTACGGTTTTCATCAATGGACGGAGTGATTCAAGAGAAAGGTTTATTGTGTACTAGCTTCCCGCGCGGGACTTCGGGAAAATCATGTACCCTATGTCCATCCCGTATAATGTAGGATTGTAATGGTGAAAGAATTTTTCAAATCGGTCCAGTAGTTTCGGAGCCTATTCGATGCAAACAAACAAACAATCAAATCTTTCCTCTTTATAATATGTATAGATAATTTCATGAAATTCCCTCGGGAACAAAGTCCTGGGAGGAAAAAGAGTATTTAACAATACAGTCATGCAGAATGATTAAGAAAATACAGGGGCAGGACTCACTTATCAAGGCCTTATTTAAATGGATCTATAATGCTGAAAGTTTGCACTCAAATTATTATTTTTATATAGACAATACTGAATGTTCCAAAGTTTCCTATAATCATGTAAATATATATATTTTTTTTAAATTCACTAGGGAGGAGACTTCGAGACATTTATTTATTCAAAGACGCCAGCTATTATGCTAGCATACGCAGGTAACTTGATACGTTTCTCGATCAGTTAGACTGACCTCGACAATTTTGTCACGCGCTTATGCTAGATTTGCTGAAGAGTCAGAACGATGGATTTGACGTTTGCTTATCGATAAACGTTAAACACCTGAAAAGAAACAAACAAAACATCTGAAAGAATAAGAAGATCCAAATTACTTACCCTTTCAACATAATCCTTCAAATTGGCCAAGTTAGTAGCGATGGCAGAAGAAGGCTTGACTCTGGCGGGATCGATCTCACAAGGTCGCTTCTCGGCCAACACTGCGGCCAACGTTGGCCGAAGCACCGAGCGGAGGTACGACGCGCCGCTCAGACGCATAGCCTCGTCCATCATCTTGCTTACCAGCGTGTTGCCGCGGAATATCGTCGTCGCGTCACTAGTAACAACAAAATTAACATGTTTTTATTTTTTACTAGCATTCCACTCGCGACTTCGCTCCCGTGGGAATTTGGGAAAATTATGTAGCTTGTGTAAATCCATTGTGTCAGCTACCTCCATACCAAATTTTATCAAAATTGGTTTAGCCGTTTGAGCGTGAAAGAGTAACAAACATCCATATATACAAACTTTCGAGTTTATAATATTTGTAAGGATAAGAATAAAAACTAACTATGACTTAAAACTTTAAACTACGACTTAGTCTGGTTTCGTAATTATAATAACCTTACCTATGTATAACTTAACAATGTGTAACTTAGATGGTAATGTAATAGATTTTAGTAGAAACTTTGTTGGCTTCTATGTTAATTAAGCTGTTTTATGTCCGGTAGATTTACTTAATGCTGGGGCCTGATTTTTGAAACAATAGAATTCCAATTCGCATACGAATTGACAAGATTTGTATGAGATTCCCATGCGAATCTTGTCAATTCGAATGCGAATTGGAATTCTATCGTTTCAAAAATATGGGCCCTCTTTGTTTCCCAATTTGTTAAAATAAAATAAATAACGAATGGGTTCGCTCTTGACCACAATCTAGCTCTATGTTAGGGGATATACGCTGGCTTCATTAGTAATTACTGGTTTCTTGCGACTTTCTTAAGCAAAATAGATCTTTGAAAGGGAATTTAAAAGCGCAACTTTCGGAGTATCTTGCCTATGCTTCTCTGGGGAAAACTGCATCTATGCTAATAGCTAATAGGGGTCGAGTTAAAAGAACTAATGTAATTTACTACTTTCACTTATTTTATGTAAGTAGCATCCTGAATGTTCTATGAAATTAAACTGTGTTTGACTTTTAACTATAATGTAACGTATACAAATTGAAACTGTAAGGATTAAGTTAACGCATACTTGTACTTTCTGAAGCGTAGAATAAGAATACACCACAATTCACAATTAAGAAAAACTTTTTAATGGTCAGCTTAATAAAACATTTATAGGTTCCCTGAATTTAACGCAATGAACAGTAAATTAAGTGTTCAACAAAGGAAGGGACGAAGTCGGGGCTGTCATCGAGCAGGATAAGATACTTCTTCTTCTTTAACAAAAAGAAGAAGTATCTTATCCTGCTCGATGACTTACTCATCATTGCCATTGCCCAGTCTTAATCCTTCATAAATCCTTGAACCTACAAAGCAGTGGCGTGCATTCCATACAAGCAGAAAAGCAGTGCCTACCCGAGGCTTTTCAAGGCAAAAAAAATACAAAAATTAAATATTATAATGTACACCAACGATCACAGATCTTTGTGAAACGAATAAACAGTGGCGTGCATTCCATACAAGCAGAAAAGCAGTGCCTACCCTAGGGTATTCAAGGAAAATATAACAAAAATTAAATATATGTATAATGTACACTAACGATCACAGAATCAAACGAATATAAACGTTTTACTAAATCACGTTATCTACATTATATTTTTACCGAATTTAAACTTTTTCAAAACAGCGCCATCTAGTTTAACATTAGAACTAGTAAGAGAGAGCCGTGCCGCTCGCCGGCCCCGCTAGATGGCGAAGCTTTTAAGCACTCGTTTGAAATGCCTTTTTTGTTGAAAAATGCTGGCTTCTGATTGGCTGTTTCGCTTCCCCCGCGAAAAATTAACGAACTGATTGTATGGCGAAATAAGCTCTGCCTATAAAGCGATGCTACCAAATTGAGAAGTGTCAATATTTGGTAAGTTTGGAAGGGCTGTTATAGATTTTTAATTTTGCGGCATTTTTTTCTTATTGGATTGTTTTTCTTTTGCAACTACGAACGAAAACTTTTGCAAATTATTGTTTTATCAGTTTATAGTGATTATTAGACATTTGTTTATAACAAAATGAGTACAATAAGTTGTGAAAAGTGTGGTGATGATGTTTGTTTGCCGAAACTGCGTAATTTTTCAAGTTTACCTTTTCAAGAAAAAGTTAACATTATCGCAAAAGGCCGAGTAAGACATTTTTATACTAAAATATACGACATTCATAATAATTGGCTCACGGGCTGTGTGCATACTAACCGCTTATTTTGTGTTCCGTGCATTTTGTTTTCAAATTGTTATACATATAAAAGTTTGGAAGCACAGGTTATTTTGATTTTAATAACCTTAAGTTGTTTTAACTAACATTCTTAAATCTCAACAATTTTCATCACTAAAAGTCCACTGCCTACCCTGCCTAAAATGTTTATGCACGCCACTGCGAATAAACGTTTTCCGAAATGACGCCATCTTCATTTCTCTAACCTTTAACTTTTCAAAACAGCGCCTTCTAAACTTCTAATACTGAACTAGTAAGAGCCCTCGTAGGAGCGCGGATTTGCCTTTCTAATTATTCGTTAAAAGCACTCGTTTGAAATGCCTTTTTTGTTGATGTTTTGTGTTGAAATGGGGGCTTCTGATTGGCTGTTTCGCCTCCCCCGCCAAAAATTAACAAACTGATTGTACGGAGAAAAAAGCTCTGCCTATAAAGCGATTCTACCAAATTGAGAAGTGTCAATATTCGGTAAGTTTGAAATGGCTGTTATAGATTTTTAATTTTGCGGCCTTTTTGTCTTATTGGATGCATTCAGCCATATTGGTTTGTTTTTGTTTTGCAACTACGTAGGTACGAAAACTTTTGCAAATTATTGTTTTATCAGTTTATAGTGATTGTTAGATATTTGTTTAGAACAAAATGAGTGCAATAAGTTGTGAAAAGTGTGGTGATGATGTTTGTTTGCCTAAACTGCGTAATTTTTCAAGTTTACCTTTTCAAGAAAAAGTAAACATTACTTATCGCAAAAGGCCGATGCGTGGATTTGACGCAAAAAAAGGTACCGCAGTAAGACATTACTAAAATATACTATATTCATTATTGGTTCACGGGTTGTGTGCATACTAACCGCTTAAGTATTTTGTTTTCTGTGCATTTTGTTTTCAAACTGTTATAAAAACGTATGGAACGGCGCAGGGTTATTTTGATTTGAATAACCTTAATACAGCGATTAAAAAGCATGAGCTTTCTGAAAAACATCTCAAAGCTAGGTACGTTGAAAGTTTTTTCGTTTGTCAAAAGTCGCATAGAAACGAGTTTGAGCGGTCAAATAGAACTAGACAAGTTCACTGCCTACCCTGCCTAAAATGTCTATGCACGCCACTGCTACAAAGATGAAATCATAGAGAGGGGGAACCTATGTATAATGAAAAAAATTTAATCTCCACGGCAAGGAAGTCCCGATGATCCTCTAGCTAGTATAAAAATAAACTAATAATAATAATAATAATAAACGCTACACACTCAAAGGCCCACACTAAGGTTTTCCCTTGTGTCGTGGGTCCCTTGGAAAACACATAAAGACAAACACAAACATCCATGACCCGAGCACAAACATCTGCACAAATGTTTGCCCCGACTGGGGATCGAACCCAGGACCCGCCGATCAAGAGGCAGCGTCACTACCACTCGACCAAAACTGTAAGCGAAATTTTAACAATCCTGTTTTCTTTCGTATCGGTAATGGAAGATGGAGCTAAACTTTTCTCAACCTTTTGTCTTCTTACCATCCATCCATACACTCACGCCTATAATCCCACTCGTGGTAGGCAGAACGTCATAATCATATACATATGTAGTTCTAGAACCACTTTTCGCCACATTTGACATTCGTTCTGAAGTTGCCTTACCACTACAAAAAATACTCAATATTTTATTGCATTCTTAGGTTTTACATATAGGTGTTACAATTTAATATAGTATGCAATGTGGACCCTGTTCTAGGGCACTGCAATAAAAGAGGTAAATTAATTCTAGTTGCTTAAAATTATTGAGATCCATTTGTTGAATGTGAGAAAGAGATAGTATATGTGTGTATTATATGTCGAATACTACAAATACTCACGTGAGAACCGAAATCTCTGCATCGGCGAGCTCCTTGACCACGGGCACTATGAGATCATGGTGCGTGAACAGCCGCACTAGAGGCTGCGCCGCGTCCGTCTTGCTCGACACTATCTCGCCAAGGATGTACACTGCCGACGTTGTTATTGGCTGGAACATTTAAATACGTGTTAGGACTATGCACAGGCTTAAACGTGTGCATATAAATTCTAGAGGAGAGTCTGTTTATGCGCAGAATGCCAAGAGTGCAAAATGACACGCGAAAGAAACGTCCAAAGCACAAAATTATAAACTGACAAAAGCGCAAAATGATAAAATTTTCATTCATACGCAAAACTGCCTGGTTATCAATTTTGGATCCAATTTCACCATACTCTGTTAGTTAGTTAATCCACGATTAAGAAGTTAATGAGATAAAAGTTAAAAAAAATATATATATATGAAAACGACATTGTCAAATCTCAGGTAACCTGCTAATAGTCTGTTAAAAAACTAACAGAGTATAGTGAAATTGGGATAAAGATTAATATTTTCTCAATTTTTGTCTGCGAGCAGATATGTAGGAATAAATGAGAATTTAAGATCACCTTCTGCTGAACACTCCGTAAGAAAAGCTCCTCTAGTTGTCTGTAGTGTTGTATGGGGAACACGTGGTCGACGGTGTATGTGAGTTGTAGCCGCAGCGAGCCGAGTGTGGCGCTGCTGGCGGCCGACAGCCGGGTGCCCGGGGGCGTCGCCCCGCGGGACAGCGCCCCGCCCGCGCGGGATGTTAGGAAGAACCTGCAATACAATACTTTTCTGAAAACCGCATCAAATTCGGTTCAGCCAAACGCGAGATAATCGCGGACAAATATACCTACATACAAGTCAAACTGAGAACCTCCTTTTTTTTAAATCGGTTGAAATTTTATCATCATCAGCCTGTGTCAGTCCACTGCTGGACATAGGCCTCTGTTAAGGCAGCTCGGTCTTCAGCTCGCCCCATGTCGGTACCATTAATTCTCATCCGCCTATAGTGTATACGTTTTTAATGAGAAAGTCGACGCATTATAAGGAAATGCTGATAATCACTAAACAAAGCCATTCTACCCTTCCTTTTTCCCACTACATAAAACGAGAGGGCGAAACGAGATATATTTGTCAAAATTATGTCACGACGCTTATGCTAGCCTAAGGGCGACGCCGCTTAGTCTATAAAAAATGGCAAATGATTTCTGTGACGTCAGGATCGTGTTCTTTGTGACATCATGAATTGTCACAAGGTCAAGTTAGTCACATCACATGTAAGAAATAAACTTGACTAAGCGTATTGTCATACTCAGCCTCCGATAAGTCTAATTTAATTATAATTATCTTCCGTCTAGCGCTTTGCACGTTTTACATTCAGGATACGTTTAACCAAGGTCTAGAATTTGGTAGATCAGCAGTGGAGCGAACATCTAATTCAGTATACTTGCTAATAAGGGAAGCTGAGCGCATTGGATTAAATCTGCACGAAACTAAGTTGTAAGAGAGTACACAGTACATAATATACGCTGCGCTCGAACGTCTCAAATAATTTTTACAGTTACTCAATTAGATCTCAGTTGTATGACAAATCAAACGCGACACCTACAGGCTCAATGTGCGCACTGACACTACACTCTCAATAGAAAAGATTGCCAAGGAAAACGTAAGTTTGTATTTTGTATTCGATTGAAAAATGCTAAAACGACACATGTAAACATCGAAAAGCAAAAGGAATGAAAACTTCTGTCTACACAAATAGTGTCATACTTTCCCTGTGTTGATTTGTAAGTCTCACCTCACGAGTGTCATATTTTCCTTTCCTTGTGTTGATTCGGAAGTCTCTCTCGAGAGAAGTCTCGTTGTCATCTTAGACCCACTAGAAATGTTAGCTGTATATAGTTACCAAGCTCTCGGCGCCGGCGCAGGCTGCCGGAGCTGCAGTCTGACTTCCCCCAGGAACACCGGCGTGGCGGCGTCATGCCATACGGACACTCGCGCCTCGCACGCCACACCCGCCTGCGAATAGCAAAATTTAGGAAATACAATTCGACAAGTTATTTACAATCAATATGATTTATTTATTACAGCAGTAAAAAATAAATAAACACTACACATTCAAAGGCCCACAATAAGGTTTTCCCTTGTGTCGTGGGTCCCTTGGAACATACATAAAGACAGACACAAACACCCATGACCCAAGAACACACATCTGCTTTTTACACAAATGTATAGTACATCATAATAACAATAAGTAACAAAATTAGATTAAATCTAATGAAATCTGTCGACAAGGTTGTTGTATTTGTGAGTTTTGTGACCTAAAGCTGGAAGCATGTGCAGTCTGTTTCACTAAGCCTAAAGCCTGCCGTAATATTTTATTTATCCTATACAAATAAATGTTATATTCAAAGTACCTAAGAGTTCCTATTCACAGTATACTTTAGCGTCATATGCAGGAAAATAAAGCTTTATAATTTGGAATGAAGGAAGGAAATAGTACTAGGATCTGACGTCATTAATAGTAACTAAATGCGATAACATCGCAAACGTTCAATTTACAAACGCAAGTACCAAATTTCTTTAAGGTGTTTTATATTATCTAACGTAAGACCGTTTTTCTACCAGATACAAAAAGTTTACTCACCGATTGCGAGCCATCTTTGTCTTTCGGGTCGCCTTCAATAACGAGATCGAAGCAGAAGATTTCGTCAAACTGCGGATTAACAGTCTTCTTTCTCGGTTTGGTGCGTTTCTCCACTCTGCGCCCGTTGGAGTACAGTAACGTGACGAGAGCGAACGGGTCGCACTGCCCGTTCTTAGTGGTGAGTTCTGAGCATTCGAGGACTCGCAGCCGCAGCGTGTCGGGGCCGACGCGCGCCGCGCAGTGTCTTTCGGGGTCCGACCAGTAGTCGGCGGCGGTGGGGGGAGGGGAAGTGTCCGACTCGGACATGGAGTGCATCGGAGGCTTCGTCCGAGCCGCCCATTGCGCCCTGTCCTTCAAACTCTCCGACCGTGACAGCGCCAGCGCCGGCTCGGTCGAAGCTGCACTCAGTAGCTTCTTGCTCGTCGTGCTCGAGCAAGAGCCGAACCTCATGCTCTCCTTACAATACTCTGACAGTCTAACGAGGTTATTAGCTCTAGTTTTCGCCGAGCAGTTGTCGGCGGACGGATCAGGGTCCGGCGGCTTCGGTTCCATTCGTAACCGCTTTCTAGAATCTTCCAACGTGAGTTCGATATACGCTTTTCCTTGCACTTCTGAGTCTGCGTCGACTGGTCGCAACGCGAACCAGTGATCTTTATTGTTATATCTGTGCAGGTCCTCTCGTTTGATTGCCACCTTCCCGAGCACTTTATCCTGTTTGAGGTGTTTATCACGGTCGAACACGTATATGGATAGGTATCTAAATCTTCGAGGCACCTCGAACTGAAATTCCTCACCGAAGAATGGACTGAAACAAAAAAATAAGTTTGTAAGTAACAATTCTAAGAAAGCAACGCGACGTCTTAAATCATGACTGGGTGGGAGATAGTGTCAACTGTCGAAGCTATCAGAGATATATTTATTTGAACCAACTGGTTCAGCTAAACAGTCGCTTGCCGTTATCATATCAGCTTTCAAATGGCAAGAAATTTATAGTTGAGTTCTGGTTACTCTTGCACTTAATATATGTAAGTACATATGTCTGGGTACATCACCGAAGGAGCATCATTTTATTGTTTCTTGGAAACAATGAACATAAAAGAGCGTTATTTTATTGAGGAACAGGAGAAAAGCAGTAATAAAAAGGAAATAATGTCGGTGAATTAGTTTCGGTACCAAGTGTTCTTGTTTCCTCGTTAAGGTGCAAATGGCTTATTACGACGATAAAAAGCGTTAATGATTTAGAATAAACTGCACAAATGACTTCTCATACAAATTAACTTGGAATTGGTACATGAGCAATAAAGATTTTATACACAAGTATAAGTGTTAGTGAACGATTCGAATATTATGTAAGTTTCAACTAAACAGTATTGTAAATAAACTTGAATAGGTGTCGTCCCTCGGATGTGTTACGATAAGGCGAGCCATACGCGGGCGGGGCGTGGGCGCAGCGGGGGCTATTCATACGGAGAAAGTTTTACACACGCATCTCCCCTGGAAATATATTTAAATAACGACGACACAAATGAAAACTCTAATACGGAACAATGGAGACAGAGTGAGGCATTGTTTATCTTGGACATAACAAAGATGACAAGATTTTCCTTCGTGGAAGTTATTATGTGGTGATGTTATTGTTTGCTTAATTATGAGACTCGTTTCTGGAAGTTTAATTTAAACTGTAGTGGAAAGTGTGCTGTCGTCGATCACTGTCTCGCCGAGTTCATGGTTAAAGTGCAGCTTATTCGTCACCTAATCTCTTTACTGCCAATGCCACACCATACGTATCATTGATATGGACTTCCTGTTTTGTCTTACAAAGTGTCATCATTAGCCATTTCTCGAAATGAAAGGCATGATAACAAAACAGATCAGATTCAACAAAGATTTTGCGCGCAGTGGTGATTATTTTATGGGTGGAAAGTTATTAATCCTGGATTAAAAGGCAACTTTTAAAAACTTAGATGAACTTTAAAGTTACTTTAACAATGTGTGCGCGCCTAGCGTAGATAAACAAATAAATATACCTTACTAATTTGAAAATTTTATCAGAATAATTGAAATAACTTTTTTTTAACAATATCGTCCATCTCGTCAGAAGTATAGATATTAGTAGAAACAAAGATTCGGCTAGTGACAGCAGCAGAGTTAATAACGTGTCAATAAACGTACATCAAAAGGCGTTTATTGAGTTGAGCGCGCGTCGAGAAGCGAACGCGGGCGCATCCGGCGCCGGTATTGTATGGGTATTTATAAATGGTAGGGCGGAATCGGGGTCGGCAACTAGTAGATCTGTCTTTATGAAATCAAAATATTGTTTTGCAGGACATTGATTGGTCAGATCAGAGCTATATCCCTGGCAGAGAAATAATAGTACAGTAAAAGTAACGTCCATTGTAGCAAGACCAACACTGATAAACTCTTATGTACAGAGGGCCGTACATGCGTGCAGTCTATGCTGTTAAGACAAGAACAGTCTTACAATGAAAATGGGGGCTTCTGAACATTAAAAAGCAGCTCACGCTGGATATTTTTTCAAGCATGATTTTGATCCCTCTTACGCGGATAGAGTAATATAAGAACGGACATGGTCATAATTGTCATAATGTTCACAATCTCTTTATTGAAGTGACATTAAATACGCTCTTCAAAACGAATACCACCCAGAGCTAACTAGGCCTATCAAACCGACGAATAACCAGTGTCATACATAAACATGGTGTTATTAATGTATTCCGGAGTACATAGGACTGTTGGCGGTACACGACGGAGGCGGCGGCGCCTGGCCTATTATTCACACATTACCATACCTCACGCCTTCGCCCCAAAAGGCGTGTAATGAAATTTGTAATCCATAATCAAGTACATTGACGATGTTAATACCGCCGGCAAAAGTCAATACAAACTTACAATCAATGCATATCACTAACGTACCATCAACTTGTTCTGTTCTATTTGTTTTTTTTTTTAAAGAGAATGGGTTTTGCTCTTGACTACAATCTCACCCAGGGGCGAAGATGTAGTCGAGGATGTATCAAGCTCACCCAGAAAATGCCTATACAAATATTTACTGGAACTTTATAGGGTTCGGGTTATATGAGCACGTAAATACAGACGCTCAGATTCTGAGTAAAGAAGCAGGAAGAGAATTCCATTCCTTACCGGTGAGCTGAGGCGGTGCGCAATATAAAAGATGAAGAAGCGCTCAAGGAATGAGCTGTTTTCCACTTGACGGCACGGCAACGGTGCCGGCGCCGGTCAATGGAAAAACCTGTCATATGTTTTCATACATTTTTGCTTCCCGCCGTTGCCGCCGCCGTCGGTGTCGTGCCGTCAAGTGGAAAACCGCCCAATCTTGACAAGGCAAGGATGGGGCGTCTGAACGGCAGGTAGAAAAAGCTCATATGCAGCTCGAGCACACTCCCGGAATACATCTTGCAGTTTAGACGTTCAAACACCGTCGACTTAAAACTATCTATCAGGTTGTTATCAATAACTAGTGAATGTTCTTATTCATTCATAAAATTTTAATTGCCATCACACATTCTTACAAAAACAATTTTTTCATCGTTTGCTTGTAAAGATAAATAGTATATGTAATCTTTGACAAACGTAAATATTTTGAGCAATTTCTACGTATTTTTTTTGCAACTATGTAACAAGTTTATCAAAGTTGATACGAAACGAAACTAGTTTGCACACACAAAAAAGCAATAAACAAATGGAATCGAGATAACAGGAAGAGCTAGGTTTTACAGTAAGAGTTCTACAAGGTCAAAAAGTGAAAACATCATATAACGAATAACGATGAACATCAATTACGGGACCAGTGCTGTATACCAAATAGCAATCAGAATTAAACCATAGTATTTCTTTGCTTTATAGTTTATAGATTAAATTTTTACAATAAAAATGTTTCATTTGACTACCCAACTCAACCGCAGTTGTGGCAAGACATGGACATCATTAAATCATACCTACTAGACATATCCCACCATACTACCCAGATGCGATCTGCGGCACAAGAGCATTCCAGTTTTTAGTGTTGCTACATTACAAAATTTAAGGAATGGAACAACAACAACCACTTGACCAAGTAACGCGAGTAAGGAAAACCACAGGTCAGTGCAAAAGGCGGTAGGTAGAGCCATAACACTCATAACAGCCGTAGCCCGCCGCAGTGGAACGATACGAATAGACCAGCCAGAGCAATGCACTTCACAGTGTTGCTAGGGTTTTGAAATAAAAGTTTAAACAGGAATTTTTATACAATTAATGGTACTGTAATGATCAATGATAGGAGAGAGGACTTTAAAACTCGCTTCGTGTACAATATAACAACGCTTTCCGGGCCATGCTTCACCTGCCCTGGCGGTGTAGTGCGTCGGGCATGTTCGCCATGAACAGGGTAAATGACTTTTATGCAGTTATGCGGAGACTCAGAGCCTCATTCCATATGAGGCTTATTAAATGTAGTAACCAAATTGTGACGTCTGTATACAGCACCACCTATGTACAACGTAAAATATCCTTACTTAATTTAATATAATATGATATGACATTTTAATATTTTATTTTATTTTTAATTTTAATTTTTAATTATTTCAATATGACATTTAATAAATTAATAATTAATTAATAAATGAATACATATAATATAATATTAAATTAAGTAATTATTATTGTTAAACTATAATTATGAGTATTATTATAAACTATGGGGAATGTACAATGTACCTAACCTGAAATAAAAATTATTATTAATTTTTTTTTTTTAATAAATGATTAAAAAATAAAAAGTCAAGAAAATAAAATTGCATTTGTTATCACTTCTAAATTATATCAATCATGTTATCAATTTATCATTCATTCATGCCATACTACAACTGAACAGCCGATCGATAAGACACTAACAACAGCCCAGATATAGTTTGACGATGGGCTTGGTCGAGAGGTAGTGGCGCTGCCTCTTGATCGACGGGCCCTGGGTTCATGTCGGGAAAACATTTGTGTAATGCAGATAGATTGTTCTCGGCCTTCTCGGGTAATGGTTGTTTGTCTTTGATGTTCTAAAGTACCCAAGTCACAAGGGAGAACCTTAGTGTGGGTCTTTGAGTGTGTAGCGTTTATTCAAAAATAAAAATATTAAGTTATCCTATTAGTTCCCATTTTATCGTTAAAGTCGTCCCGTTTGGAAAACAAGATAATAACTCGTATTCCTGGTAGAACATAAGATCACTCAATGTAGGAGATTTACTCGCCTCTAACGTACTGAAAAATATAACTTCAATGTTTAATTGAAGCACTAAACCTACCTACCATTGGCTTGGCAATTATCCGAATGCGCAAAGTCATTGTTTACTATTCATACGTATTCATTCAAAGTGACTCATTTTATTAAGTTAGACGGTTCGGCGGAAGAGCCACTAGAGGCATTTTTCGACGAATACCAACAATTATAAGCACTTTATTGCATTGTAGTGGGAGGTTATAGGTTGTATTGTTTTTCGTGCCTACTATGGCAAGCAAAGAGTGAGGAAAAAAAATGTAAATCAAAAGGGATGTTTGTAGTCTCGCGTGATGTGAGCCATTGTATTTATATGACAATATTTGTATTGCTTAAGGCGGTTGCTGTGAAACCAAAATTGAAAAAGTCCCACTAGATGGCGCTGTTTTTAGAATCGGTAATTTCGTCATGTTTTTCTCGATTATTTCATAATTAAGACAAGTTTTGCATAATGTTTTGAAATTGCCGAAAGCCTGTATCTATCTTTGACTGTTATAGTAAGGATTCAGTTTATTTTAATGTTTTATTTTCCCGTGTATTGCGAAAACGTGCAATAAAAGTTTATTACGCACACATAGACATTCTAATTGCGAGTTTCATTCATAAATTCTCGCGTATTTATCTGTCAATTTACTAGTAGGAGGCGTTTTATCTGTCAGATTATTAGGAATCTAAATACAAACCAAAATTTTGAGTTCGTAACTTCTCTATCTCTAGCATATTGATCTTTTCTAGCCGCTTTTCGATTCTTGAGCACACAAAATTCAGTTCAGTTACAATCTGAATGCGATCAATGAGGTTAGGCAACCTTCTTAAGAATTAAAGAATGATGGGTGACCGTTTTTATGCTTCAGAACACTCAAAAATAAGTGAAATCATATTTGAAAGCAGTAATTAAGGTTAGGTACCCCATTCTAAAAGATGACTATGATAGGTGACTGTTTATGTGCTTCACTTAGCAATAGGTACCTTTTCGAACCCGAAGCGGATTGTTAGTAGGTACCTATAAATCTAGGTAGGAAATCAAAGTTGCGTTATGGTGTTGAATAGAAAGTCCAAGTTCATATTGTACTTTTCGCAAAATGTTCTATTCGTAAAATGTCTTTTTTTTAATGACTTACATATTATTTTGAACTGAATTACGTCTAGGCGGGGTCCCGCGACTGGTAGGTGAGGCCGCAGGAAAAGTCAACATAGGGCCTCAAAAATTCAAGGTGGTCGAATTTTTTCAAGGAAAATTCTTTGTAAATTTTGATATGGGTATCTTTTTACTGATTATCGGGGGTGTTTACGAAAATGACATCCATTTTGAAACCCAAGATGACGGATATTCGTTTTTACATAAATATTACCATATGTAGGTAAATTACAATTTTAAATGACGGACATAATGTTTGCAAAAGAAAATACTGGCAAGTTTATGCCTCCCTGAAAGCATACCAACTGCGACCAGCTTTAGCATAAAATATATTTTTCAAAACGTTTCGTGTTAGGGATGGCTTTGCAAAAATTGAAACCCTGATTCAGACTATCATTCTGAATAACTTTTCAGTGGAATTTTCCACTAATTTCACGTTATATTGATTGTTACACCAGATTTCACTCGTTTCTTGTTGTTATCCTGGCTGTTACGCGAGTTTAACCACGATGAAGACCCTATTCCCGTTGGTACTACCGCAGAAGAGATCGAGTATCGATGTAACACATTAGAATAGGGTTTCGTAATAATAAGTAAAATTAGAGTATCTAGAGTAGCAAATTAGAGTATCTATTTTTCGGTTTGAATGAGTCACGGTGTTTGAACAATTGTCTACCAATAACCCTTTTTAGTTTGAAGTCTGTTCGTTCAAGTCCCATAAAATTCACTTGATGAAATTAAGGGCAGAAATTGTACAGCCAATGGATATACATCGTGATATATCGTCTCTACAATAAACATGATATCAGTTACAAATACTTAATTCTTAATTTGTGGTTTTTCTTTATTAGTCAGGTTAAAAAAAGGCAAAGAAATGTAGTTACGTTTTTCAGAATGAATGAGAGATTATATTTTTTATCAAAATAAAAAGACAAAATAGAGCCTGTCCACCATATTTGGTGGAACACCAACCAGAACGACATACGTTACGTCGACAAGTGTTTCAAAATAACCCAATAAAAAGAAAATCCAAAATTAAATTCAAAAGTGAGATGGTCGCAAATCTAGGAATCAGTTGCGCGGTTAGTCATCCATTAATGTCATAGACTCATATACTTGACATTTGTAAACATGACAGTCTTGCGCTTAAATTTAAAAAAAATTAAGCCCAGGAACTTACAAATGGTGTCAGTTGACTTATCTTAGGACTCGAACATCTACACGAGGAAGGAAGGATTACACTAAATCTCTGTTATTTCGTTTTATAGAACAACGAGCTTCTTAAATTGATTTTCTTCACAGAAATGATTTGGAAATTGTTTTTTTTTTAATCACAATAAAGTTTGTTTTCTTTAATAATTAATGTTACAAAAGATTATATTTTTCGCAAAGGTTTTTTATTCCAAAAAATATAGCAAATATCAGCACCAGCCAAATATCACAACGGAAGAACTTAACAACAGAGATCTTAATGTCGTACTCCTCTTGAACTTTTTTAAAAGTAGTTCATTACTGGAAACGGAGTGAGATAATAGCTTAACTTTGAATATTTAGCTTATTATTACGAAAAAAAGAGTAAAAAAATTTGTTAAGTTAAACGATTAAAATAATGTAGACAATGTATTAAAAGCTAAACAATAATTCACTAGGTGCTAGGTACCAGTCATCACACTACTCTCCTCATCAATCTATGGAATTTATCAAACAAAAAAATTAAATTTTTGGCGGCCATATTGTTTTTTTAAATAGTGTAATTCTATTCTACTTATCAAGACTTTTTATTTGATACCCATATTGAATATGTAATTTGTAATGTAATCCGCCATTTTGCAGCGGCAGCCATCTTGGATTTACAATGATACCGAATGTATTAAATTATATTATTATCCAAACTAAAGGTGCGTACTTACCTACAAAATTTTAGATCAATCCGTCAACAGGAAAGGGTAAAATTTCAATTACTAGATAACAAGGCAAGCTAAATAAAATCGTTTAAAAACATTCTGATGAGTTTTATCGATAATCGATGCGATGTCAACTGTGGTATTTGTTACCTATGGGAAAAGTAACCTTTGCGTAAAAAACAGTGCTGCCACAAGTAACGAGTGAAATCTGGTGTCACAATCACAACCAGTGTTACCACGAGAAAGTTTAGTTTGTGCGTGCGAAGCCGTCCCATACATTTTTATGAATCGTTTTGGAAGACATATTTAATGCTAAAGCAGGTCTCGGTTATTGTGATTTCAGGAAGGCATAAAACTTGCCAGCGTTTCACATAAAAATGACCCAAGTTTTTGCCTGGTTCCGTTCCTTTTGAAATATTTATTTTAAAGGTTTCCTGCTTTAAAATTATTTTTTTATTGAATTATAGTCTATTTTATATTACAAAATTATAATATTCGCGTAAAACATAAACATCAAAAACATACATCGCATTCTGTACATTGCGTAGCGCTAAAGTAGATAACGATACCTCCTTGACGTTTCCGGGAAAAATGGTTATTTGGGACCGATCATGATCTACGGTTTAAGAAATTACATAATTCGCTTACCTACTGAGAAATACAATTGCGGGTACTTGCTAACAAAACAGTTCCATATAGATATATATTAATGTACCCATATCTGTGATCATACACTCTGTATAAGCTCGACAGTGTATCTATACATATTATAAAGAGGAAAGATTTGATTGTTTGTTTGCATTGAATAGGCTCCGAAACTACTGGACCGATTTTAAAAATTCTTTCACCATTAGACATAGGCTACATAATTTTCCCGAATTCCCACGGGAACGAAGTCCCGAGTGGAATGCTAGTATGTCTATAAAAACATATTCATGAAAATATCATGGATTCCAAATTGAAAAAATGATCAAAAATTAAAATAACATAGTAAGCCAAAGCTTGTACATAAGTTATTTTTTTAAAAGGACATTTTGAGAAAATAACATTTTGAGAAAAAGACATAAATATTAGGCTGACCACTTTTTGAAAAATGTCCTTTTTCGACAAGGACATTACGCGAAGAGAACATTTTGAGAAAGGACATTTTAAGAAAAAGGACATAATGAGCCTGAATTCTTGAGGATTATATCGTATTAAATTATAAATAACTAGCTTTCTGGCCGCGGCTCCGCCCGCATGGACTACAGGTTAATTCATACCCAGCTATGGGATAAATCGTAGCTTATGTCCTTTTTCAAGGTCTAATCTATCTCTGTACCAAGTTTCATCAAAATCGGTTTAGTAGTTGAGGCGTAATAACTAAAAGAATAACTGAGAGACAGACAGACACACATTACTTTCGCATTTGTGATATTAGTTGGGAATTCTTCTTCTCATAAGTGTGTGACGAACTTGGCTGGTGTTTCTTGGGATTTGAATTAATAACTAATCATACCAGGTTATACAAAAAATTAAAATGAGAGACTCGTTTAGAAGTTTTTTAAATCAAAATTTTATTTTTCAAAACTATGACGAGCTGATATTATTATTTTTTTCGTTTTATACTTGATGGGCCCTTTATAAGACGGTGGATCTCTGCATTAGAGATTGGAAGGCATTTTTTTTGGCAGCATGCATGTTTTATAAAAAATTGTCTTGTCCCAATGCCCCTTCCCGATGTTCTGAGTTGACCCTGTATCTGTAATGAAATTATTTCTTATTTACTCTAGAAAAAGGTAATGAATGAGCCTGTCTAATGCTCATTGATTGCAAAAATGAAGTTTTTAAAATAATTATCATATTAAAAACACTCAAAAGCGGGGTGCTTGTTTCTCTTTATACGGCGTTTATCTTTATAAGGCGACTTTGATAAGTAAACGAACCTTTAGAGGATAATTTTCTATAAAACTGAAAACTTTCCTCAAAGAAATTCTCAAAATAAATTCCACTTCTAAAATTTTTATACCTACTATGGAGGTAGGTATATCAGCTGATAACTCGAGTTGGATGGAGAGGCAAACTATTGTTTTCACATTTAGACCTGATCCTTGGGGAAAGCTTTTCAGTTTAGTGGGAAAACAGAACGGGACCCTTTCTGTGGCTACAATAAAACAAAATGAAAACTTGTTGTAGATTACTGCTACTAGAATGTTCACTTATTATATGGCTTACAAATACTTACGACGCATTTTTTGGTTCATGGTTTAGGAAAAATATAGGTAACTCGACTCGAGACAGCTTGGGATTCGGCCTCGGTCACGCGTAAGCTGTTTGGCGATTTGCTTATTTCAATCGAATGGCAATCGGACGTTCTTATGAACAACCATTTTTACCATTCTCAAATTAGAGGAATCACAAAATTTACAAAAATTATAATCATAACAAACAATACTACATATTCAAAGTAACAAACAAATCAATTACATTAACTTGACACATTTCATAATCTGTGACATTAATAAAAGTGCGTTTGAAAACTATACATTTCGGATAAAGCCTTGTAAAAAAATGAAAATAAATAAATATGAAGCATTTCTAAGTAGTTTTTGTAATATATGTGTTACATTAAATTTAAATTTATTTAAAATAACGTGATTTTTAAATCATTTTACTTATTTTTTTTACTAAACAAAGTAAACAGTATCACGTCTCAGAACGGCCAGTTTATGTATGGCGGGAAACATTTCCTATCGACGTATCTGCCAGTTTGTGTAAATGTAACGCACACAAACAGAACCTAGGCAAAAATTTTAATAATTTCGAAGACTTATAATTTCAAAATGGTTTGATTTATTAATAATTTTATTCGGTTGCCGAAAACTAGATTTTTTAAACAATTTTTCAAAGTAGTTTGGAGAATCTGATATAGTTTCAGTCCGGCGTGTATTGGTGAAACGTGTTGTATGAAAATGACACCTCAGCAACCGCCTTAAATTAAGTAAAAACATAGTTTGGCATTTTTAAGAAGCCGCTGGCAACACCTCAGAAGATGTCTGAGTTGGCGCGGGCGATGATCATTTTACGCACCACGAGGTTCCGGGCCCAATTTATCACTTAAAAGCTTCCGCTTAATGCAGCAGCACTATACGGGATTATGAACGAGTTTTTTATGACTTTAAACCTCCTTACGCTCCTGCTAGTCTACGCCTACACATTTTTAGCTTACAGTGATATTTTGATTAAAAGCACGTGTAGTTACCGAGAACTTCTCTGTACGTTTAGCTTTGTATGTGTTTGTTATCATTGCTTCGTCTGCTTTCCTGTATAGATAGAGCCGTCTTGTTTAGTCTGCGCCCCAGGAAATACGCCATGCAAATCTTTCTTTTCGTCACGTGTTGTCGATGTTTGATAAGATAATGAAACCGTTTTTTTAAATAAATTGTACAAATAAAGCAGTAAATATGTTTGTACATTAGCGTACGTATTAAGTGCATTGATAAGGTATCGTAAGACAAAGAACCCATTAATGTTAACTCAGTGACGTGACATTCATTTCCTTCGATATCCGAAGCTCACCTCGGGTCACTAAATCATTATCGCGCTTCCGCCGCCGACAAACAATGCCACTCCATAAAAGGACGGACGTAAGGATCTTTATCTGGTTCCTTAAAAGCAAATCTAGTTCACAACTTTGTTGTATTTAAAAATGTGTGGGCAAAACGAGCTACAGGACGGAGTCGGTGTTGAGGTTTGCGTTAATCCGTTTACGAGAGTACTGTGGGTGGTTTCCGCCGAACTTTCCCACAAGCTAATCCGGACTCGCGGTAATTAAATTCATTCGTTCCCGAAAGTGAATGGAGAGGGGTGTGTGGGGGTGTGGCGGGCGGAAGGGCCGTTCCGCGCGGGCGCACTCGCCGGAAGCGCATCCGGGACGCGGCGCGCCGCAGCCCGCCTCCCCTAACCCACTGCACAATGCACTACCCCGACCAACACCAATACGGGGTAATAAAAAATCACCTGCTGTCTGCTCATGTATTAATATAGGTAATTAAGCTAAGTAACAACCAGTATCGATAGGGGATTACGATAATTATCTGATTATAAAGTAATTAAAATTATAAATGTGATAATTGTAGGACACTTTGATCGTGCCAATGGCTCGAAATAGTCACGTCCTGCGTTTATCAGCGATATCGCGATTGAACTCTAATCTAGATTACACACGAAATCTAGTCCAAATACTATAAATAAGAGTGTTAAAACAAACACGTGCGGGGCGTGCCGCGCAGATAGAGCTAACATTCGCCAGTGGAGAGGTAAACTTCCTTTTTTCCACTGACCAACTTTGCGTAGTGTTTACGCTGGAGTGCGCTATGTGTACACGTGAAAGCACCGGAAGCAATACCTTTAACACGAATACATGCGTCCGTGCAGCGCGCTGCCGTCGCCGTGCCGACACATTAATAAGCAATTCGAAGAAAGTCTTCACAACATAGTTCTTTCCTTAACTTTTTTAACATCCTACACGCTCCGTAATCACACTTCCATCCGGCAATTCTTAAAACGATCATATGAAGCGCCAGAAAATTGAGTGACTATAAAACTGTTTTCAACTTCTATTCCAAGACAGTCGGCGTTAAAATATGAAATTCTCTAGTTATTTACTCATCTGTTATCAAAATAGCCGGCTCGTTCCTTACCTGCCAATTGAGTAGTGTGACTCATTGATAGGAATCAATGAATGGTTGTTGTCTTAATGAATAAAAGTCGGTCTGATATACGAGCGGTCTATGTAGCGTGACATACGTATTTCTGTCTCTCTTTAGTACATATTCGTATGGCTTTCGGAAATCCCGTGTACTACTAAGTGGTGGAGGTATCGTAACTGATTATTCCCAAGCGTACAAGTGTAGCACATCTAATTACTCTCAATTGAAGACCGTAACGAGTCATTCATAAAGTGGACACGCCATGCCTACTGAGATTGATTCACTGATAAATCAAACCCACTTGTCGTAAGGGTGATGGGAGCTCTACAAGCGTTAAACACGAAAGATCGCTATTAATTGCAGTAAAATCTAGAGTAAATTACCACTGTACACTTATCTAAAGTAATTACAACTATTCTGTCCTATATCAGGAAAAAAAATGTAATTGAAGTCCGTGTTATGTATGATAAACACCGTTTAATAAGCCTCGTTGTGCGAGTACTAGAACTATTTGCACTGACGATCGTATTAATATACGTAGTTGGTCTAATTATCCTATTTGTAGCGTAGGGGCGAGCGAGCGGCCAGCCATTCATAAAGTGGTCAAACCTTGACCTGTTAATTTTGTTTGCCCTCCGGGTGCGGTTCCCACAAGATAAGGCCGGAAACCAGCGTCTATCGGACAAAGGGTCCGTTGTGCAGTGACAGTTGACAGCCCTGCCGAAACAGGGGATCGACAGGAAGGAAACTCAAAAATAGTAACGTACGAAGTCAGCCAAGGACGAAAAAGTGCAGACGTGTGAACGGTTATTTGTGTGCCGACGAAGTTTGTGCTGCTGTTTGAATCAATGTAACTGAGTTAAAATGCATGACATACTTAGTGAAAACCATGGGAAAACTAATAAATCATCTAACTAAACCCTTAAAACCCCAATAAAAAATTATACACAGTACAGAATAGAATGATATAGCTCTATCCACGCCCTCATCATCAAATCTAATTCTCCGCTTTCTTTTAAAATCACGCAACGGATTTGGATGCGGTCTACTACATACACCGTTCTGTATTCTTGGTGTATTACAGAGTAAGTAAAAATTTAGTAAAACTCATGCTAAGGTGCACATAAATTAATATGCTGCCATCATACATATGATTATAATTATAACACTATTCATTAACTAGAAACAAAACCTGCATGAACTGCTTTTAGAATGGAATTAGGTAATTTCAAACACGAAAGTTAATTGGTAAGATAGAATTGTAGAGCCGCGGCGAAATGCATTATTAAGACGACATGAAATATGTAACATGCAATTAAAAGTTTCAAACAAAATATTTTACTTACAAACTTTCTATAACAAGTGGACTACGATTGCGAGCCACTGATTTAGCAGCAATTAAGAACATCTGTTAGTAATTTACTAATTAGAAACGATACCGCGATTTCTCGATTACAAATGCAATGTTTGTGTTGTAAATATTTAAAGTGAACGTTTGTATGCACTTTTACTAATTCATCGCATATGCAAGTTGAAAATGCGAGTGAGGAATTGGAACGTCCCAAACATAGACTTAACTTTCCACTAACTCTTTGAGGCTAACTTGAACGAATGACATAATTTTGTCATTGATATCGTTTACCTGTTCGACTGACACTATGAGATAGAACGAGATCAATTACAAAATTATGTCACGGTGCTTATGCTAGCATGGCTGGACTATGACATGTAGTACTTAATTCTGTAAATCAGTGTTTTTTAAACCAATGGATCGCGAACGGCGGGTAAAAGAAAAAGAAAATGATTTGTAGGTCCCATTCTACATTAACACTACAATTCCAGTAAGAAGGCTCTGCGTGTCTAATACTTATGTATAATAAGCGCCTACTACGTGTCTAAAGCCTTTGACGTATGTAGGTCATAGTTTTAGCCTAGGTCCTTAGGGGATCGCTAGAACACCGTTGTAAATCAATACAATGCGGAATGCGAACAAATGTTTAACTTTTTTTTACTTTACGATACAATAAAATATATTTTTTTTATTATAAGATGGGTTAACTCTTGACCTCAATCTTGACCATAAGGTCAAAGATGAGGTCAACGAGGTCGACGATTGGAGCGAGTTAACCCAGAAAATGCCTATAAAGGCACTGGTACTCCCACGCACCGACGGAACACAGTAAGCTGTTTGGCGTCGGACTTCGGTAGGAGGGTGGTCGCGAACCAGACGGCCCTTTACAGAGCCTACCACATCGCATGAGACCATAGGACGACACCTCAGATTCAATATACTTTAATATGCAGATGCAGACAGAGACATACAGTACAATTAATAGAACATAAGACATAGTGTACAACAAGGCGGCCATTGATATCATTGTGTCATAGCTTGATATATACTTATAGTTACGTTCTACTCACTCTCACTTTCTTCCTCTCTCTCTTAAATAGGTACTTACTTGAGCGTTCTCTCCATGGTGGATGTGCGAAATATCTCCTCCTGGTCGAGGGATAGCACGCAGTAGATGTCGCGGTGGCAGGCTGTGCCATGGTTGCGGCCGGGCAAGTTTTTTGCTTCTCCTGAAACAACCAATACATTGTCTTTTAGAATTCTCTAATATTTTCCACATGCATTAATATAACGTTAAACTTTTATTGACTTAAAGTAACGTCGTTTTGGTCAAAAACGTTAATTTAACAAAATGTAGTCTGAAGAACAATTGAATTAATCTAGATGGAATTTTGGTTAAAAGTCCGTCGGTTTCTTATTTAGGTAGATAAATTAATTAACGCTCCTCGTTTATTATTGTTGATGTTGATACACAGAACTGTGACTGTAACTCATTAAAATATTTAATACAAAGTAGGCCAAATTACGCTAGAACTCCAAAAATGTATTGCATAAAATGCGAAACACATTTAACAACCATTTGCAGAAACGAGTAGGCAACAAATTAGTTACTAACGATCTGGCCGACGACGATAGAAACGTTATGACCGTTTAGAAACCTGAATGTTATCTAGTGTAGGTACGAATCTTAGTACAAAACTTGCAACTACATAAGCGCAGGCGCAAGCGAGGTAATAGAGGTAATGACGCGAGTAGCCGCAATGCTGCCTAGTCAAGCATGCAAACGACATGAATATGACTTGTAATCTAATAGTACAAGTAAGTGAGCCGTTTTGTGTGTCTTTGTAAAATATCAACAAGTTCAACATGACTCTGTTTGATTATTAAATGTTTTTTGTTTTAAATGCAACGCCTAGATTAACGTACAACTTATGTGACGACACAAAGAGCTTCATTCAAATATGAAACTGACATTAAAAACTATGAGATTTTAAATAATAGAAGTATACCAACTGCCTACTGATAAAGTGTTTCAGAGTTTAAATTTGTCTTAATTGTAAAAAGTGAATGTATATTTATGGGGTGACTTTAAAGTGGTTCTGCTTATGAAACTGAACAACTTTCACCTAGGAACCGAGGCGAACATTTTTTTTTTTCATATTTCGACCTATGATTTTGAGAAAAATTGTTTCCGTGGCCTGACTCATATCCTCAATTTTCACTAACTAATGTAAAGTGACCCAATAGATACTAGTCATATTAAAGAACTACAATATTCGGTTTCAATGGTTGCAACAATGGCAACATATTCATAATATTATCTCTCGGAGACCATCAGCATGACATTAAAGTATATATTCATCTTCCCGATTCACCAGCGAATTCTAACGACCTTCGAGAATTCAGTACAATTCCGCAACTGTTGCTCCATCAGAGGCAAAAGGAAATATGGAAAAAGTGGATAGCTATTAATGTAGATCGAATTAAGCTCTGAAATAATGATCTTTAAAAGGAAGGGTCTGTTTGTTGCGCAACGAGTGGCGGCCTCGGCGGATAAAGCTTTATATGGCGAGCCAAGGTGAGGCGACCACCTTACCGCGGCCCATAAGCCCAGTCTCTCGACACCCGCCTATATCTGTATTCTGCGCATGACCTTTTTACGACCACCGTTAATGAGAATTCTGCATCGATAAGTGAATGAAAAACGCTAATGTTCTTTTTTGGCAATAAACGCTTTGGGTAATGGGATGGGCTGCTGTTAATTATTGACAAGATTTTGTTTCCTTTTATTTAAAGTGACTTTCGAGTATACTTTTGCAGTAATGAATTTACTTACTTTAACTGTTTACTTTAATCCATAATCCGTGTATGCATAACAGTTACATGAGCGAGTACATGATCGAAGATAATGATGAGTGATTGCAGCTTTCGTCGCGTTAGCAGTCGCAAAATGCAAAGTCTATTGAATTATATTCCCACATTTTTCTTACTTTTTCATTTACAGTGTTACAAAGCGCCCTCGTTGCTTCGTTAACGACCAAAAAAGTTAAATCTCAATTAGATTTATTAATAAGAAAAGCTAACTTCGAAAGATAAGACTTTAAAAATATTGTTATGAGGTAGAAAAAAATTAAGACGGTTGTGAAATTGGTATGGAATTCAGTTGTTATTATTAAGCCTCTTGAGAACGTTGAAAATTATAATGGCCTAGTTATAACGAATAAGGTTTTAATTCTGTAAACCGTGAATGATCCAAATGATTAATGACCGACTAGCGTAATAATAGGGTGATATGAATCAAATGGTACGAGTACTTACTTAGCTTACCTACGCTTACACGAAATTTTAGAACATATTCAAGATAACACTCCATTACTGAAGTTGAATTGGATTTGGGGTGACTTGAAAGTAACTTTATGGGCTGATTCTATCAATGAAGTTGTACAACTTTCCCCAAAGAACTCGACTCCCCATCAAAGGCAAATTAGCTGACCGCCCAACTTGTAATATGGAGAGGTGACAACTTTTTCATGTTTCGATCTACGTTCCTTGGAAAAAGTTTTTCAGTTAAATGGGCTGATTTAGATTCACACCCTCAATTATCGCTAGCTAATTTAAAATCACACAATACACAAAGTTGAGTTGATCCGATCCAAATTTTCTAATTAATTGTCACGTTTTGCACATCGATCGTAAATGGCTTTATACATGGTCAAGTTTGCGACGAACTTGATATACTTACACGATAAGAAGTCATAGTAAGAAGTTCTAGCTAAGTTTACAGCACAAGTCTACTGGTACTGGTAAACGTAGTGAGAGACCGTTCGCACAAGTGGACCGATGCGGGAAATAGACCGATGGTTCCGGAGTTAAAGTAGGTTTTCCAACCTTTATTACATGAAAAAAAGTATAGTAAGATGGCAGAAGGTAAAACAAACAGTATTTGTCAGAAATTAACAGTATTTTATTTCTTCAACGTCTTAAAAACATTTTTTTTGGCTGTATGTACACCCACCGCATGACAGCACACCATTTACGTTACTACTTTCTTTCTATGGATACCATTGATTCTGAAAACAGTATTTTTGTATACTTTTGTATTGTTCAACAGAAAAAGTATAAAGTAGTCCAAACCAGTATAATACTGTTTTTAACAATATAGTTGGGAACCCTAAGTTTAAGCTACATTTCATGTCAGATCCGGTCAAATCAACTGAATGAAGGTTCACTAATCTATAGCATAGCATAAGGTATCGGATTGGTCAAACCCACGTAAACCTAATAAAGTTGAAGTCTAGTTTAAATACCCACATACTAGACGCTATTGTAGCACAAAAGACATTCACGTTGCATATTTCTGTGTCCAGGTGATGTGACGCAATGTTCGACAGCGTTATTAATAGAGGATTATGTTTTGAAAACAACTTCCTGGTGTATGGAAACAAAGCCCACAAGTAGTAATGGCCGTGACCGATAATCCACACTTAGATACTTCATAGATATATTTATCTGGCATTAATATCAAAGTTTGAAATTTCAAACACGAAGATTTAGTCACGCAACGAACGCTCTCATTGTACTAAAACACACACTTTCACGAAAAATTCCATCTCAAATTGCTCATTATTGTGTGTAAATTGCTCGCACATTCAAGACTTATAATGCGATAGTTAGGGCAGTAAACAAAGGAGAGGTCTTCTAGTGTCCGGACGCTCCCACAAAGTTATAATTGGAGTACAAGAGAAACTTGCATCAAACTGTACATAATTGCTGATGCAAAAACAACCGTCATCATCATCAACATGACAGTAACACACGCCATCGAAGTGGATCGTGGGAGACAAACGGGAACCCCTCAATAATAGAATACCATCAGCAACTGAGGAAACGCACCTACTCAGTCTGTGGTATTTAGTCACAATAGCGATCATTAAGATGTTTCCACACTCGTGCGTAGCGATTGTTTCGAAATCGAGAGTACACGAGCTATGTTGGAAATATCTAAAACATGGGAACGAAAAGAGGTTTTGTTCTTTGATAGTACATTTTTGAATAGCCGTTTCCTAACCGACAAACTGTTGTCTTTATTCTATCGCTAGAAGTCTATCATTATCGTTGTTCCTTTTATGAAATTCCTCGTAATTCCGGTAAGGTTTTCCCAAAGCTAGACAAAGGTGAGTAATTAGGTTCGGTACGGTTCGGTAGCTGCCAACGTGTCTAGTCTATACTTATTGATTTGATGTCGTTTTATTGGGTTTGTGACGATTAATAAATCTAGTGGCGACATGTCGAGTGAGTAAGGACGATATCTCTTCCTCTCGCTGGTCAGTCACTCCTGAATATCACAACGATGACAGCACTGCGAATGCGAGTACAGGAAGCACTAAATTCCCGGACTTACGCAACGCGACCCTTTTTTCTCGCAATTCCCTGGAACGAACAGCTCATGCAGTTGTTTAATTCTGTGTATGCCATCACTAGACCGTCCGACTTTATAATTTTTCAATTTTAAGCCAGTTTTTGATATTCTCAATAAAGGTAACTTCCAAGAAAGGTAGGTAACATTATTAAATTCAAACATCAAAGTCATTACAATTCAAAGTAATATCTGGTACATTATACGTTTTATAAGGAAAATGCTTGTGTAAAAGGTCAGATTAAAATATCAATGTGCAAACCTTTACAGTAAATAGTGATTTCATGAGCGTTGAAAGAGTCTCACATTTAACTTAATGGTTTGTAGTAAGTATGATAGTATCAATGGTGTTAGATTACGTTTATTTGTTAAAAGAAGAGAGTAGATATTACCATCAAAGTCCGAGACAACTATATTCGGTAGCCACAACAGTAGGTGAGTGCTCTCAAGACGAAAGTTTTCACTCGGCCTACGAGTTTCTGGCAACGCTTAATAGGTTGTCACCCACACAGGATACGACTCGCGCTGCCCACCCAGTACCTTGCGAAAACCACTGGCTGATTTTTGCAAAAGGATGCCGACTCACAACTATTTTGCAATCTCGACTGAATGTTTACTAAAAACGAGTGGGCGGACTGAACTTGAGGTTACTACCTTAAACATTTAAACCTTCGCGCGATTCTTGCACACACGTGTGTGCATGATTTGTATCGCACGCGCCGTAAACAATCGCGCCACGGGAATGATCCAAGAAAAACTTTTTATTTGAAAGTAAACTCAAAATATTTCAAGTGACCAACACGCCCAGTTGCACAGAGGCAATGTAACTTTTAATTTCTTACTGTCACTTTCCGCCTTATTGGCGTAAACAAGGATTACATTATAAAACGGGCAAGTGCGAGTTGGACTCGCGCACGAAGGGTTCCGTACCATTACCTATAAAACCGGCCAAGTGCGAGTCGGACTTTATAAAAACACTATCTCTATAAAAACGGCAAAAAAATCACGTTTGTTGTATGGAGCCCCCTTAAATATTTAATTTATTTTACTTTTTAGTATGAAATGTACTCGTATTATATGACACTGTTTTTGAGCAATAAAGAATTTACATACATACATATATACAGTATTTGTTGTAATAGCAGCAACCGAAATACATCATCTGTGAAAATTTCAAATGTTTAACTATCACGGTTCATGAGATACAGCCTGGTGACAGACGGACGGACGGACAGACAGCGGAGCATTAGTAATAGGGTCCCGTTTTTCCCCATTGGGTACGGAACCCTAAAAAGGAGCTTTAATTTTAATGAACTTTTCTGCAACTGAGTGTATGCAATAAAAGAAACCTTAGACACCACTGAATAGTAGAAAAGTATAATAATTTGCAAGTTTTCAATATTAGTTATATTATAACCGTTATGGATCTTCGTGGTCAGGTGACTAGTTACAGTATAGGCCGAGAAAAATTATTGCCCTACGCAATTTGCTGGAAGCGTTGGCGCCATTTCGTAGAAAGTGCATAGCTGTCTGTAAGTACGGAGCTTTCTCAGACAGATAATAGTTTGTACAATGGAAGGTAGGCCGCGGAGGCTGCGCACTGCGACCCACTATGATGGATTACAATCTCACGCACGCACCGTATGAACTATGAAATTAACTCAACTGGCACAACGTCACCTACTTTACAACACGTCTCTACTTACAGTGACTTTAACGGGTCATCTTGATTGTCATAAATTCTGTTGTAATTGCAAGTTTGTTGCGAGTTAAATGTTACATATATTCATTAAACCTTCGCTAGCTTTTTGAACACATGGTGTACGAGATTTGTATCGCACGCGGCGTAAACAAGCACGCGACGGGTTTAAATATGAAATGAAATAGTGGGATTGCAAACATTTTTAACAGAACCCGCTTTATTAGTAATCTAATTAAATAGATTAGGATTTCTGTTTAAGTAACTAACAAATTCAAGGTAAGAACAATCAAGTAGTTTTAAATTTAGAGGCTAGATTTCTAGAAAACCTGACTTCTAAGCGTTACAAAACGTATTTCACACTGTTTATGTCAATATCGCAATCTTTGATAAAGTTGATAAGGAAAGCGGAAAATAATAAGGCTCAAGGACAAAGAGCTGATGCGCAATATAATTAAAAACTAGAGTTAAAATAAAGAATTAGTACTAGAACAAACACATTTGAATAGGTAGGTCAATGCTCGAAGCGGTGTGCGCTAATCGTTGCATTACCGAATCACCTATTGTCTGAGAGAGAATTTCGTCATATTTGCAAGACTCAAACACTGTAGCTGATTAAAGCTCCCAAATACGATCATAATCGTAGGCAATCGTACAGATTCGGATGTTTGCTAATCTTATCATTGATGAATGGCAATAAACAGTTTCGTATTAGTGAATGAAAAATATGAATCCGCGTGGATGATAACGGTGACGATAAACGGACGCGTTTTTCATTAACGGCGCGTCGAGTTTCCATGAATGGGTGTACTGAATGGAAAACGCTCGCCCCATTCACTGCGCGAGGTAGATAACTACACAAGGCTACTTATACAGTACATATACACGCCGCGACGCCGCCGTCCGATATAACTCACTCATCGACTCGCTATCCTAGTAATACGTTACCTAAGAGTGTCACGCTCAAACTGAACTCCATTCATATAAAACAGCGCTGAAAAACAAATGTGTTAAATCGTGCTTCGAGCGTGTCTTGTGAGATTACTGTACTGGTTTCAGCGACTGGTTCAATATTGAATGACACGGTCATGGTGTGAAGTTGACGATTCATTTTGTACGATTTTCTAAGGAGACAAAAACAAGACTTAAGCTTCAGCCAGCAGCCGTTTGATACGGTTGAATTTTTAACGTCTGAGGAAGTAGCATGTTTTTAATACCGTTAGGGTGCAAAAAAATAACGGAACTAAAAGGTTGCTGAAGTTCCTCATCGTGCAGTAAGAGGAACTGTCTAACATACAAAGCGTGTGGACACACTAACTGTCGGTTTAGTAGAGCAGGTACCGTGGCGAGTGGCACTACCGGAAAGTGTCAATGCCGGCACGGCTCATTGGCTTTATGAGAACAATGTTATGGCTAGTGCTGTCCGGTACCAGTGCAGTATGATGAGTCAAAACGGATCATAAAACAAACACATACAGCATGCTTATGTAGTAAGCTTTACCAATGGATATTCAAGCCTTTGTTTGGCCATGTTGGCGTCTTAGTTCTGCGATTCAAAAGGTACTGGCAAAGTGATGCATTCTAATCTTACACTCAATACTGAGACTTCGATATTACGAACTGAACGTAAATCTAGGTACCTACCGTATTTTAATTAAACTAAAAACATCGTACTCTGTAAATCTTATGTTTGCGTTATTTAATAGCAGCTTTTTCCATAGCACATAGGTATTTATAATTTTTTTCATAGCATCTAGGCTTAAAACATTGTCTGGCCTTCACCTTGATCTGAACCGAAACAAAAACCCATTAAATGCAAATCATTCGAGTTTCTCCAGATTTTCTCACTGATAACAAAGAACATAGTTCAAAATAGGCACAAAAGTGTTAAGCCATTATTTCAAAGTTTATTTTTGTAAGTTTTGGAGCCGAAACAAATTCAAGCCAAGCTTTGGTTTTACTTAGGGAAAGATAGAATGATTATGGAATTGTCATAAATCAGAGTTCGTGTTAATATTCGACATTTAATGTTGAGTAAATCTAAAAAATCCTATAGATCTATGAAAACTACCATTTTCTATGTGACACTTCTCGTTACATTTATCAATCTAAATCTACAGTATCTTAGAGAGGAAAGATTTGTGTTTTTGTATGTTTGGAATTGGAACGAATAAACTCTAAAAACTACTAGATCGATTTCAAATAATCTTTCACCATTAGAATGCTACATTATCCCCGAGTAACATAGGCTACGTAATTTTCCCGGATTTCCAAGGAAACAAAATTCTGGGCGGAAACCTAGCTAAAAATGTATACGTATTTACAATCAACGTCGCGTAGGCTTACACGTTACGTGGTTGCAGTCTCACTCGTAAAACAGTATATACCTACCTATTGACTTGTTAATTAACAAATTCATGTGAAAATTACGCAAATAAGCAATTCCTGACTTTATGGAAACTTAATGTGTATAATGTGTACCTACATGTAATTCTCGGATAAATACTCGCGACCATTGCAATTTGTGTCACTGTCTGACAGATTTACGTTCTAGTATAAGAAAGTGAACCACATGGGTCAGTATGAGCGGTTATCACGCGAAATATTACCCGCGCTTATCGCGATACATACCTACATATAAACAAATTATTTAATGCCTATGTTTAGCACTATATCTACACTAATTATAAAGAGAAGAGATTTGTATGTTTGCGAGTTTGTAGGTATGTTTGAAATGAACAGGCTCAAAAACTACTAGACCATTTTAAAACAAATCTTTCTACATTAAAAAGCTCTGTTATCGGCAAGTAACATTAGGCTTCCTAAGTTTTCCAAATTTCCACGGGATCGAAGTCCCGGATGAAAAGCGAATGGTGATGACGGATGTACTTATCTACGTTTGAAATGAATACAAATTTTCTTTCCACACTGCAATTTCATATTTTATAATTGACTCTAATTTTAATGGCTTGATTTCACATCATCGAATTTTGTAGGTTCTATAATATCTAAATGAGTAGGTACTTGTAGATCAGTTTTCCACAGTAACAGTAAACAGAATTATACGCAAGTTTAGTACCTAATTAGTTTAAACACGAACACATTCGAATTTCCATTGCCGCTACTGTAAACTGTCAGGCTTCATGTAAACAATAATTGGCTGCTAATCAGAAACTCCTGTTTGTTCGACAAATAAGACTTAACGTGACTCATTTCATGAAGAATCAAGTTTATAACACATCAAGTACTGCGAGTTAATTTAAGTAGCATGTCTTTGTTTAAGTATCAATGGCTGCAGCTCAAGGATGCAGTGAAGGAGGTGCCCGATTTGCGTCACACAATGCAAAAATAATAGGATACAATTAGCAGTGCCCATTTGGGTAGGTCGAGAGGCATTAGAACAAAGGTGTGTGTAGATAAGGCGCAGGCGCGGCGGAAGTTGCCATAAGTATGAAGTCGTTGCGGTTATCGGCGCGCTGGCGACGCCAGGCGGAGGCGAGACACCGCTCCACCCACGTTTGCTAGGACATGTGCGCGGGCACCAAATGATTTGCAGAATCAATCGGATAAAAAATCAGTATAAAACTCATTTCCAAAATTTATATATTTTACGGTACTCAGAAGAGAATCTTGTTTTTTTGGTTAATAAAACGGAGTAAGAATGCATATAAAACAGTTTCGGCAACACTATGATATGCTATAATCATCGATTCCCAGTCTTGAAGTTTTTTTTTATTAGGTTTCTTAACTGGAGTCTCATGAATGTATGAATGTATGTACGGATATAGAAATGAAATAGAACATGTACTGCGTCTCAGACATAGGCGTATATAGGGGGGGGGCCGGGTGGGCCGTGCCCACCCCAGTATGGTCTAGGGCCCACCCCAGAATATTGGGCTACCAATTCGAAATTCTATAATTGATGCCAAAATATCGATAACTTCACACAAAAATCATAAAAAAATATATCTACAGCTGAGAAATCTACATACTTACTTATTATAACATACTATAATACAGTATTAGTTACTTTTGAATTCACAGCGTATTAAGCTAGAGTACATTTATTTTTCGCCAGGCCCGCGGCCCCCCCTAGAAAATAACCCTAGATACGCCAATGGTCTCAGATTGACTAGTGGTCGACAGTGGGTTCATTGTATGCGATAGGGCGCCGCAAAGGGTCGCGGGTCGCGCGCCGGAAGGCATACAGCACCCTTATCAGACAGCTACACTCCGCGTTATCGAGGATTTATGCGCCGGCACCGACACAAATCAATCATCTATGTGGCAAGCTGCTCCTGTCATGTGATGTTGCCATTTCTGAATCATCAGTACAGATAGATGTAGTGTTTAAATATCACTTTGAATGCATTTTTTTCATTTATGTACACTCACAGAGAATGTATGTATTGCACATAGAATTTTTTTCTACGAATTGACAAATGGGATAGGAGAACAATCTTATATATAAAAATGAATCACTAAATCTGTTGGTAAGCGCAAAACTCGAGAACGGCTGGACCGATTTGGATGATTCTTTTTTTGTTGTGTTCCTTATTGTCAGGAGAAGGTTCTTATGAAAGAAAAAACTAAAAAAGTGCCACGGGAACGAAGTCCCGGGCGGAAAGCTAGTAGAACGTATAATTTTTGTTTGAGGTATTAGAAAAAAGACAGTTTTAGTACAAACTATCACTACCATATTCTGCTCCTGTAAAACTTTATTACAATAATGGATTTACATACATACTTATCATACTTCTCACAACAAATGTAGGGTTGCAACAAAGATGTATCTAAATCAGTTAAGTAGTTTTATGAAAATAAAGAAATAATAAATATGAGTAATAAATTTCATTAGGAAATTTGAATTCTGGTAAAGAACTTCTTTATCACATCACATCAGGTACATCAAGCGTGCCCTCTGTGCTATTACAATACAAATGGTTTTTGCAACAAACATGGTAACCTGATGCTGTCCTCTGTACATAAAAACATAAAATTTTGGTACATTCTGGTTCTTGTGCTGTACCTCTTACGAATATGAAAAATAATAAATTAAATTTAGTAAAGCACCACTTTGGTACTTGCACACTTTGTTAGGAAACAATACTGAATATACCAGCATACCATATTCAGTGATTAATTACCAAAAGCATTGCAATAACCGTTTTCCTCGAGAAAGCTGTAATAATTTCTAATGAGCTACTAGAAAAGGGGTGTAGCATTTTGTGTAAACATTCATTTATATTTATGAAATGAAAATTTATAAATTGCATCTTCCACGAAACATTTTCTAATGAGCTACCAGAAAAGGGGTGTAGCGTTTTGTGTCAACAAATTTACTATTTGATAATATTTCTACATAGGGGTGCCTGTCAGACATGATGGGTGATATCCACTTTTTAAAAAGGACCACTTTACCCTGTTCTAAACGAAGTGACCGGGAGTTAGGTGGTAAGAATATGTCGATGCAGTTAACACTAGTATTAGAGAATGAAACGATGTAAGCACTGGTTATAAGAGTTTTTAAATCACTTTTCATGTATCGACTACTAGGAGATCTTAAGAGTCGATCACCAGCCCAACTGACTTTGCAAACAAAACAAAACCAAAAACTAGACTTACTTTTAAGTCTAGTTTTTGGTTTTGTTAAATTAAGGTTCCTAACAAATAGATATTCCAAATCATTCCCCCATCACATCTGTCTGTCTGTGTGTAATAAACTCAAAATCAATTTTTAAATAGTTTTTACCAATGGATGGAGTGATTCAAGAGGAAGGGTTGTTTATAATACATGATTTGTGTAAATTGATTAAAAACAATATTTTGTTTATTGTAAAATAGAATGGGCAATCAAATAGAGACCTCTTTCCTAAATCATAAGTTTTGCAAATATTTTAGATATGAACCTGTACACACAATAAAATGAATGTAGTAATTGTGACTCTGCATATACATGATACAAGTCGCTGGCATAGATTTAAGCAATGTGCAGGTTATTTGCATTATCAAAAGAAGTGTGCAGTCTAGTCACTTGCATTTACACAAACCCAGACACCAACCTGTTCTCTGTTATTCTTCAAATAGTCTTACAAACTGATTGTTGTAAAATTTTAATTAATTGACACAATTGCTCATATTGTAGAAGTGTGTTTATTTATTAGAAATTTTGAATACTAATCATCAAACTTGCTAGTGAAAGCTAAGTACATGCAGTCCATTGTGATTTTTTTACATCTCAAGTTATTGTTGTCGTTTTCACTCTATTCATGATCAACATTTGTAATTGTACAAAATGCCTCAAGATAATTCAACCGAATGAAATGTAAACAACCGATAGCTAATCTAATATGATCTAGGCACGATATTCATTGTGTTCACTGGGTGATCACGACGGTTCATTCATAAACCGTGCGTGAGGTGTCAAAACAGAACACCAACAAAACAAAGAAATGTGCTTCACACATCTAAGGAACTTCATAAAGGTGTGAACCCCAAAAGATATTAGCAAAAACCATCCTTCTATTTAATTTTTATTCCAGAATCAATTACTTTTGGTCTGCAAAATTTCAAGTTCTGAACTGAACACCACCTGTTCACCACAATGACAACAAGCCCTCTTCAAGATCCATCAGGAAGAAATGGGCGCTACAAATCAATTTAATGAACACTTTTATACATTAGTCCCCACATTCAGTAAAGAAATAAAAGCAATACATACCAATCTTTATTTTCAATCTTTCTTCAACTCGCACTTCACGCGTATCGTCCGCCATGTTAAATCCATAACTGTTTATCTCTTTCATCCGCTGTTATCTCTTTCGGAACGAGCCCCAGCTCGGCCGGCTTGTCCCGCCACTTCCGGAGTGTCGTAATGTTCTACTTGAGCCTGTTTCAACTATCTATTCCACTATTCGAAAGCCATACAGAAAGATTATTGCTACAAGTCCACATTTTCAATGAATCTTGCTTGAATGATCACTCTTGCATTGCGCATGCATGTGCTCAGTACATGCACTTTATATTATCAATGAATGCACTTTCTGTTGAAAAACACAATTTCGGTTCACTCAGCGCCGTTTATATTGTATTATCTTATTTAAACGATGAACTAATAACAAACGAATCACACAACACTTTATCAACAAAATATTTAGGAATTATATTCATATCTTTGAATGAACAAAAAGTATGAATGGACCATTACGTCACGTCACAAAACTTGCGCCTGCGCGGCTTTGCTGCGATACGATACGACACTCTGCAGACATCACACCACAAATGAAATAAATGGCAAGTGGCAACATTGCTATAATTTAGAAAAAGTATTGCCAGTGGTTTTAATATCGTTCTACCATGTTCAGGAGCGTCTACATATAGTTAAACGATAGAAAGGCCGCGCGGCTTCACGAGAACGAGATTTAGTCACACAGTCGTCTGAATAAACTTGGGATAAACTCGAGCTCTGTCTCTCCTCCGTCTCTTGCACACAATACAATATAATATAGGTAATTAGGTAGGAACTTACTACTTTACCACTACAACTGTGACTACAACTTACCAATAAAGACGCAATAAAGATTTATAAAAAAGAGGACTTTTGGCGGGAACTCGGCGTGTGCCGATTGAATTTTTGTTTATTACATTAAAGAGTGGTTTAATGTGTAATATTACAATAAAATAATAATAATAAAAATCGTTTATTTCTCCAGATTACAGTTTGCGCATTTAAAATTATTACAGGTAGAAAGGGAGGAGACTGGAGCCTTAGTATTGATAGTGTATTGTGCAGTAAACTAACTTTAAACAGTGTGGTGATAAAGGAATTCAAGTGATACAGTGTATCCATAGTGTATCTGCTCCGTTTGGTTCCGACAACCCGCGGCAGTGCTTCTTGCCGCCATAGTTTTTCGTAAAAAACACTATCGGTTTACGAAGGACCTGAGAAGCCTACTTCATGTTTTATTGACCTGACCTGAGAATACTTCATGTGTTATTGTTGCTTTTAAGCTGATGGTCTCGTTACCAATACTTTGTTTTGTCAAATTAAAAAAATATATATATATAAAAAAGACAGCCAAAAGGACCATCTAAGCGAAGCTGACGCTGGGTGAACGAATGGAATGTTGACGATTGCTTCTTTATAAGGAGACCTTGATTAATGATATGAACCAAACACAGCAATGTACATCATTCCATTCGTTCAATCAGCATCAACTTCGCTTAGGTAGCCCCCCAGTTAATGTTTAAATATAATTTAAAAAAATGACTTTTGTTTGTTTCTCTGCCCTCGTCTTTGGCGGGAACTCGGCGTGAGTGGTTGCTTTATCAATTGAATTTTCGTTTCCTGCGTGAAATAGTTGTTTAATGTGTAATAGTGATTATGCAGTAAATTGACTAAATTTCGTGTAGTGATGAAAAATTCAAGTGATAACAGTGTTTCTGCTCCGTTTGGTACCGACAAAGAACCTCGCGGTTGTGCTTCTCGCCGCCAGTTTTCGTAAAACAGACGCTATCCGGTTTTACGCAGAACATGAGAAGCTTAGGGCTTAGGTTAAGTTGAAGAAAGAAGATTTTTCACTGAAGACATGGCTGTATGGACATAGTTTCTTTTGCCTTTCCCGAAAGGGATAAATTTAACAAAAAAAAAATTCTCTGCCCTTCATGCCCTTGTCAAAGAGCCCGTGTAGGTATTAAGGGGTCTTTGGCGGGAACTCGGCGTGAGCGGTTGCTTTGTCAATTGAATTTTCGTTTTCGGCGTGAAAAAGTTGTTTAATGTGTAATAGTGATAGTGTATTATGCAGTAAATTGACTAAAATTCGTGTAGTGGTGAGAAATTCAAGTGATAACAGTGTTTCTGCTCCGTTTGGTACCGACAAAGATCCTCGCGGTTGTGCTTCTCGCCGCCAGTTTTCGTAAAACAGACGCTATCCGGTTTTACGCAGAACATGAGGAGCTTAGGGCTTAGGTTAAGTTGAAGAAAGAAGATTTTTCACTGAAGACATGGCTGTATGGACATAGTTTCCTTTGCCTTTCCCGAAAGGGATAAATTAAAAAAAAAAAAAGTAGGTATTAAAACTTAAAACCATTCATTCGCATTCGTGTGTTCGTGTGCCTTTTCTCTGATTGTAGTCAAATTTTAGTGATATTACTTCTATGACTAAAACATAGATTGCAAAATCCTTTCTCTGTATTATAAACGTTGAATTTAAGGTGGTTTCTCCCACAGAAAAGGTAATCACTGACGTTTACTCCAATGTTTCAGGGAAAAGGTAATTACAGCGTTATGTGCTCTATGCTTTATAATACCTAATGTTTATCTTCTCCAAACTTTATCGACCGATTGCCATATAATATGTGAAGAACTTTTCAAGTACTGTTTTATTATATTATGTTCCACTATACGTAGTATCTTCTAAGTAGTCTGTGGTTCCACTTATGTTCCAGGTGGAAGCTTGTGGCTGTGAGTGAGGTAACAAATAAACTGAAAATCAGAGAAAAGGCAATCACTGGCGTTTACTGAAAAAAAGGTCGCCGTGTCGGAAAGCGGCAGCCCACACAATATTTTTGACATTTTAACTGTTTCTTAGCCTTGGTTATGTTTATAAAAATGTGTTCAAACTAATAATTTTCTATCACGAAATCTTGTAAAAGAGCCCCTAGTTTTGAAATTTTTGTTAAGCAGACTGACTGAGGTTAGAGAGCCTCTGACACGTTTTTCTCATCCTTTCTAAGCATCCTAGCTGCCACTTCTTCTAGCAAAACCCTTTGGTTACATTTTTAGTAGAAAATCAAAGTAGCTTTACTAATACTATTTTCACCCAGAAAAAAACAAAGAATGGCTTTTGCATTAATAAGTTAATCCAGTTAAGACAGCATGTCATTGTACCATTGAAAACAGTTACAAACAAATGAACTTGAAATAATAGATACATACATTAATAATATTCATCTGTGACCATACCTAATAAAAAAGAACAACCAAACATTTAGTACAATAGGATTGCACCCATAGTACAAGCCTTGCTTAGTTTTGGGGTCAAATAATGTTAGTGTGAATTGCCCAAGAATATTTATTTATTTTTTCTTAATGAACATAAAAAGAGTGTTAACTATTTTCTGTTACTTTTTAGCTATCTACTTTAAGAAGATAAGGTTATCAAGAACTAATGAGTGGTTTATACAATAAAAATAAAAATGAATGACAACTACATTCACGAAAATAATTCAGTTATTTATATCACGGAGAGTATACCAGGACCATCAGATGATACTAATGAATTTGAACGACTCCTTTCTACTTTTAATTCTCAAATATCTAGCCACTGCTCTTGTAATTCAGTATGTAAAGGCAATTGTGATTGTTTACAAAGATCTGGAGGCCCTAACTATGTTTTGGTCATGAACAGTGCTGAAACAAGTTATAGACTCAAACGTGAAGCAAAAGATTTGATAAGTTATCCGGTGATGGAATGCAATAATTTATGCAAATGTTCTCAGGACTGTGGTAATCGTGTTGTTCAAAAAGGGCCATTAGAAGGCTTGTATGTTTCTGTATGCAGTATTCAAGCTAAAGGATTAGGTCTTTTCACCAAAAAAATAATTTCAAAAGGTACCTTCATTTGTGAATATGCAGGAGAAGTGATCACTAAGAAACAAGCTCTACAAAGACACAAGAAAAATGCTTTGGAGAATAAAATGAACTACATTTTTTGCTTGAATGAGAGAAGCAATGGAGTTCTTACACAGACATTTGTAGACCCTAGCTTTTTTGGTAATATTGGACGTTACATCAACCACAGTTGCAATCCAAACTGTGTGGTTGTTCCAGTAAGAGTCAATATACCAATACCTAAACTGGCAATATTTAGCAATCAAAAAATTTTACCAAAAACCGAATTGACTTTTGACTATGGTGCGTATGACACGAAAAATCTGTGTTCAAGTTCTGCTGAGCTTGAAAAATACCTGAGTCGGTCAGATTCAAAACTGTGCTTGTGTAACGATACTAACTGTAACATATTGATGCCTTGTAAAGGCTATAAAAAGTGATATAAAATAACATGTACTTAAGTGTTTTGTTTTTGTCAAAAATATTCAATTTATAATACAGGGTGTAAAGGACAGCTTAGCACAAACAGAAACCCAGAATTCAGACTTGAATGATTTTTCAGTAGTATTTTATTTTCCTCCAGAAAATTTTCTTTCATTATTTCATGAAGTGTAGTATGGTGTATTGTAATGCCAAAATACCATAATTTTTATAGACAAGTGGAATGGTATCGTCTTCCTTGTGGTTACACTGGTGTAACAACTTGTAACCAGGGATGCACAATTATTTAATGTAATTTTTAACTATTTCTTATCTTTCTGACAGAGCAGGACTTGTTATGTAGTCTATGCTCACACAATTTTATATAATAATTTGCTAAAATAAAGTAAAACATTTTTTTTATATTGCAGTTCCTATTTTTCTTTAACTTAATGAAATAGGCTAGAAACAGAAACAAATGATATTATTGTTTTTTTTTTTAACCTTAAGTCTTGTTTATTAATATATATTATTAAAAGTATTATCTTAAACTACATATCATGTCAAAAACTTAAATTACATAAATCAGTCAAATAAACCGCCTCTTGTCAAAGCCGTCATCATAATTTCGCTCATAATGAACATAGACCAAGTCGTTGTGGTCTATGATAACAGTCACCTGTGAATGACCGAAAAATTTTCATGAAAAGGATAAATAACGGTCATTTCGCGATATGTTGCTTAGCGCCAATGTAGGTAGATAACAAAAACACCCTGACCTTTCCGGGAAAATATAGTCACTTGTAGCCGATCATAGTTATGGCTAGATTCCTCCATTTCAGTATCTGCTAAGCTGTTCCTTACACTCTGTATAAAACGCCCAGAGGCAAAATATCTATTTTATGTCATCGTAACATTGTCAAACCCGTAATATTGTAATTTGACTTAGTAAGATTATAAATTTTCAGTACTTTGTGAACTGCCCTAGTTTTTTTTCACATTGTCGAACTTTTTTACAATATAAATACAACCTAACCGAACCTAAAAAAGTCAGGCGTAACTTGTCCTAATTTCATGCAGGCGGCCCTTAAAGTTTTGTAAATTTATAATTTTACTAGACAAATTGTAATATCGCTGGAGATAATAATTTCACTAGTGAAGCTATTGGAGGCCTACACTACAAAAGGTTACAGTTATACAGGGGTGTCCTTATGTTCAGCATAGTGTTGAACCTAGATAGCTTCAATTTTGCAAGAGGTTCGTTCGCCCCTTACGAAATGAAAAGAAAAAGGCAAGATATTTCTGTAAGAGTCCGTAATCGGGATGTGAGGGTATTTTTGTATTGAGAGCGAAAAGTGGTTCAAGAACCGCATGATGCTCTGTCTACCCCAACAGGGTGGTAATGCGTGAGTGTATGTATTTGTATGTGCATGTATTAATACATAGTTTTGAAGTTAATTAAGAAAATACGCGAAAATTGATCATTTCCCCACACAGATGGGAAACATAAAACGAAATGTATCGACGACAGCACGTCAGGCAGGTTACCCATTTGCGCTACATAACCATCGTGATAAGGGCGATGTCAAGGTCAAAATGTATAGCCTGATGTGCGGACGAGTGTACAATGGCGAGCTTATCCCTTAAAGGGACTTCTAGCTAACCCTTGAAAGAAACAAATGAAAACTGAAGCATTAGGATGTAGGATCGGCCGGCGAACTTCCTGTGACGAAGTAAGTACTAATCTTGATCTCTTACACTTTTGCTGTTTGCTTATTACTATTTTTGCAGGCGTTTGCTTTTATTCCAGCTCCTCTAAGAACTGCAGCACCTCTAGAATTATTTACGGCTTTTAGGATAACAGAAGTATTTCGCACGGTATCTTGGCCACTTGCTTGCATTTCAAGACGACCTGGAAGGCCGTCTTTTGGTTCTTTGCCCCTACATCTAAGTACACTAATATTATAAAGAGGAAAGATTTTATTGTTTGTTTGCTTGCATTGAATGGGCTCCGAAACTACTGGACCGATTTGAAAAATTCTTTCACCATTAGAATCCTACATTATCTGTGATGGACATAGAGTACATGATTCTCCCGGATTCCCACGGGAACGAAGTCCCGAGCGGAAAGCTAGTTTGTAATAAGGTAGTTTATAGATCAGAGTAACACACGGTCCTGGAAGTCACGTGCGTAAAGTTAGTAACTATCGAATAGGTAATAGGTAGGTATGAGTAACAAAGACTTAAACCCGTATTACAGAAGGAGACTCAAATCTTGATCTATACTTAGGTATTGATTATCTGTTTCTCTCACCATCAAAATGACAAACACGACTGCTACTCAAGTATAGACCAGAGTCCTTAGTCGCGTTTTGTAATAGATAAACTCCGCGTCACATATAAGATATTTTATTTCATAAAAAACTTAAGCCATAAGAAGGCGGGAAGGCTTAACACTTAGAAATAAGGTGTTTTACGCTTAATAGTAATTCAATATCGCATTTAATTTAGCAGGTTAATAGGTACGAACAGAAAAGCATACCAATCTAGAATGTGCCAGCTGCCAATTCTTCCCAGGCTTACTGTAGAAGCCACTAAGTGGGAGTCGCATCTCCGTGGTTTGGCCGTGCTTTTAACAGAAAAAACCGCATCGAAATCGGTCTATTCGCTTAGGGGCTACGATGCAACAGACATACAAAATTCAAAATTCTTTATTGTATCGTGAGTTTTTTTAAGGTGTTACAATATTAAAGCACATACACGAACCCCGTTGGGGCACTACAACAATGTTTTTCTTATATGTATAATAACATCTATCTTATACCTACACATACTTAAAACTAAAATGAGATCAGTTTATGGTAAGTACTGACATATATTATTTATTATTTTTATTTATTTAATTTTTTAGGCTAATGAACACTATAGTTCGCAAAATAGAAGTATCCAACGTATGATTGTTTGTGTGTATGATCATGGGATATGTGTATGTATCTGTATGAGTGCGTGTGTGTATTTGTGTGAGCGCATGCGAGTGGCTAAGTTTGTTTCTATTTGTCTTCATAAAACTCAGTAAGTGAGTAATAGCATTTCTCAGTGAGGAACTTTTTTAAATTATTTTTAAAAACATTGAATTTTTGTTCTTTTAGATAGGTAGGTATCTTATTGTAGATTTTTATCGACATGGCGTATGGTCCGGAACTATGAATTTTTAGATTTGAATTAGGGAGGGCTAGTTTATCTTTAGTTTATCTTATCTTATCTCCAGTTTATCTTATCTCCAGGAGCTATTTAACACCGTTCTCTTTACCGGGAGAACTCCGCGTGCGTGGAACAAGAGCGTAGTCATCTTGTTTTTCAAGAAAGGTGACAAAACCTTATTGAAAAACTACAGGCCGATATCGCTCTTGAGCCACGTATATAAGCTGTTTTCAAGGGTCATCACGAATCGTCTTGCGAGAAGACTCGACGAGTTTCAACCTCCCGAACAGGCCGGATTTCGTAGTGGATACGGAACCATAGACCACATCCACACAGTGCGCCAGGTTGTACAGAAAACTGAAGAGTACAATCGGCCCCTGTGTCTAGCTTTTGTGGACTATGAGAAGGCTTTTGACACAATCGAAACCTGGTCTGTTCTGGAATCCCTGCAGCGATGCCAAGTAGACTGGCGATACATCGAGGTGCTGAGATGTCTTTATGAAGCCGCAACGATGACCGTCCAAATACAGAATCAGCAGACCGAACATATCCACCTGCGTCGAGGAGTGCGACAGGGTGATGTCATATCACCGAAACTGTTCACTAACGCTCTGGAGGATATGTTCAAGATGCTGGACTGGAAAGAGTACGGCATCAATATAAACGGTGAACACATCTCGCACCTACGATTTGCAGACGACATCGTCATTATGGCTGAAACGCTGCAGGATCTTCAACGGATGCTGGACAGTCTAGCTAATGCGTCTCAGCGTATAGGGCTCCGGATGAACTTGGATAAAACCAAAGTCATGTTCAACGAACATGTTGACCCGGGGCCGGTCGCGGTAAACGGAGTCCCCCTCGAGGTTGTTTCTGAATATGTGTTGTGTACCTGGGACAGATGCTCCGAGTAGGTAAAAACAACTTCGATGGGGAAGCTAAGAGACGGATACAGCTGGGCTGGACAGCGTTTGGGAAACTCCGCCGAGTCTTCACGTCACCCATACCTCAAAGCCTGAAAACGAAAGTTTTCAATCAGTGCGTCCTACCCGTGATGACATACGGAGCCGAGACGTGGCCACTCACAGTGAGACTAGTCCACCAATTTAAGGTCGCTCAGCGAGCTATGGAAAGGGCTATGCTCGGTATTTCTTTGAGGGATCGGATTCGAAACGAAATAATCCGTCAGAAAACCAAAGTTACCGACATAGCCCGGCGAGTTAGCAAGCTTAAGTGGCAGTGGGCTGGTCATATCTGTCGTAGAACCGATGGCCGTTGGGGCAGAAAAGTTCTAGAATGGAGACCACGAATCGGCAAACGTAGCGTAGGGCGCCCTGTTACTAGGTGGGGTGACGATATTCGTAAAGTAGCGGGCAGTGATTGGAGGAGGAGAGCTGAAGACCGAGCTCAGTGGCGTGCCATGGGAGAGGCCTATGTCCAGCAGTGGACTGATACAGGCTGATGATGATGATGATGAGTTTATCTTTATTCCGAAGATTCAGCAATGTGGTGTAGTGGTCTTTGGCTTGTGTAAATAGATTGATATGTTTATATACAAATTTGCAGATTTCAAAAATATATATGGATGTTAGGGTTAAAATTTGAAATTTTTTAAAGTAGGGTCTGCAGCTCTCCATTGAGAAAATATTGAAAATAATTCTGATGCATTTCTTTTGCAATACAAATGTGCTATGGGCATCTGTACCGTTTCCCCACAAAACTGTACCATACTGGATCCAAGCATGAGCATACGCATAATATGCCGACAAAGCTGTTTTGACATCTGTGCATTTCTTTAGTTCAAATAGTGCATAAGTGAATCTACTGAGTTTACTGTTAACTTTTTGTATGTGTGATTTCCAATTGATGTTAGTATCTATATTAAGTCCGAGTAACGAGAATTTATCTACACATTCTAATTGAGTATTATTACGTGTGAATTTTACTGTTATAGGGGCTTTCTGATAGGGTCTAAATTGCATGAGCTTGGTTTTTGTCAGATTTATTTCAAGATTATGGTCATGAAGCCACGAGTCTATGTCTGTCAGGAGACTATTTAGATATGTATTGACTTCTGCAGGATTATTACAAGGAAATACAACCGATATATCGTCAGCAAAAAGAATGGATGTTGATTTGATGATTGAAGGCAGGTCGTTTATGTATATTAAAAATAAAATACATCCGAGAACAGAGCCTTGTGGAATGGATTTGGTGACTAGAGACGTCTGTGATTTAAAAGTTGTTAAATTTCCTGAATGACTGTTATAGTTTTCTAATTCTACATATTGGGTACGATTTGTAAGGTAGGAAGCAAACCACTTATGTGCAATGCCTCTCACACCTATCCCATAGAGTTTATCTAGAAGTATTTTATAAGAGACTCGATCGTATGCCTTGCTCATGTCCAGAAATATACCTATTGCATATTGTTTATTATTGATGATGTTTAGTGATTGTTGGATGTATTTATAGACTGCTAGTGTTGTAGATCTGTTTTTTCTAAACCCATTTTGGCTTTCATTTAAAATATGAAATTTCTCACAATATGAGTATAGACGGGTAGACACAGCTGTCTCCAGTATCTTTGAGAAAGTCGGCAAGAGTGCTATGGGGCGGTAATTATTGCAATCTGTTTGATCTCCTTTTTTGTACACTGGTTTTATAACAGATGTTTTCAAAATATCGGGAACAATTCCTTCTAAGAATGATTGGTTTATAATGTATGTCAAAGGCAGCACAAATTCATCAACACATTTTTTTACCAGAAATGGGGGAATCTCATCAAACCCGAAGCTTCTTTTATTTTTTAGGTTTCGAATAATATAATGTACTTCTGTGGGGTCCACTTGGCGCATGTAAATAGAGTTTTGTGCCGGCGACACGACAGGCCGGCCGGATGGAGCAGTGCCACCATTATCATCAGTACATCCAACTGTTAAAAAGAATTCGTTAAATTTATTTGCAACCACGATAGGATTTTCTGTAATGCTGTTAGAATTATCTATTTTCAATTTTATGTTCTGTTTTGTTTTACAGCTTAATTTGTTAGTTTTTTCTTTAATAATTTGCCACATTGTTCTTATTATATTATCTGAATTTTGAACTTTCTTAATAAAATTAATTTTCTTTAATCTTGCTACCGACTTTTTAAGTACTTTTTCATATTTTTTGTAATGGTTCTTTAAAGTAGGATCATTTAGTTGTGAAGTTATTATTTTTAATTGTCTTTTATGTTTACATGATATTTTCAAACCTTTTGTTAGCCTTTTGATTTGCTGTTTTTTTATTTATTTTCATTTTAGTTTTTGGAATACATTTATTCAATAATTGTGCTATAGTACTGTGAAACTTTTTATAATTTTCATGAATGTTTTGTGTGGTAGAAAAAATTGAGTTCCAATTTAATCTACCAAGTTCAGTTTTAAAATATTCAATATTTCTATCATTAAATATTCTTTTTTCTGTGTTCCAGTTCGTTTGTTTATTAATTTTTTTACAGGATTTCAATTCGACTTGAACACTCTTATGATCAGAAAGACCATAATCTATTACAGAAATATTGGTTTTAGTGCTTTGCATATTTGTAAAAATCAAGTCAATGCAAGTGGCAGACGTTGCTGTCACTCTAGTCGGTTCCTGAACATATTGAACAAAGTTGTAGCTTCTGAATAAATCCAATAATCTGATAGTTAAATTTTCGCCTTTTTCTAAAACATCAACATTTAAGTCTCCACCTATTATGATATCTTTTTTACTATCTTTAACATTCAAAAGTTGCAGTAGTCTATTTAAAGAATCAAAGAAAACCTCTGCACTTCTATTTTTTTTAGGCCAATATAAAACGACTAAAACTAAGTTAAGATCACATAGTTCTATTGCACTAGCTTCAAATATAAACTCCACGCTTAGATTAATTATATCTTGTACAGACACAGACACAGATACACACGTCAAACTTATAATACCCCTCTTTTTGTCGGGGGCTGTAAGTGATAAGTATCATTAGGTATAGTCAAGTGTGTGGCGAACTTGGTTAACCCTGGTGTCAGAGTTTTCAAACCGCACAATGGCCTCTGACTTGGTTTAAGTATCATTGTATCAAGGTTATTTTAAAGAAATAACGTTTTTGAAATAAGTATTTCATTGGAGTCTAGTGAGAATTCGCATTGATTGCAGTTTATATTGCAATCGTTTGTAATGATTTTATTGACGCCGCAGTTTTAAAGTTTTAAATGAAAGCTTTTCTTGTCATTTTTTTAGTAGTCAGTATTTTTAGCAGCCCAATTATTATTTTTAGCAGCCCAATTATTATTTTTAGCAGCCCTCTCATGATTTTTACTGCTTTGTTTAATATATTTGCTACCATTTTCTTGCAGCCACCTCTTGATTCTCGTGAAGCCGCAGTTTTGTCGCCGAATTTTAATAATAATAATAGCAAGTTTATTTTTTTCGCTGACAGATTACTATTTTTGCAGCTTTCTACAGTCACCCGCAGAATATTTTTTGTGTCCTCGAAAATTACAGTGGTGGCCATATAATTAAGAACGATTTAATGTTCTAGAAAATATTTATCTTAACCACATCATATCTAGTTATGTGTTCCATCTTACAAGTAACTAGCTATGCTATGAAATAGCCACATGAATAGAGCAAAAGGTGTTAGGAATATAAAATATAACCTCTACCATTTTTTTATAAATTTAGTTTATTAAACACAGTAACAAAAAACAAATAGTAAATAATCTGGACAAATAATTAAGAACGATTTATAAAACTGCTTGAGAGTTTTTCCATAACAAACTTAGATAATTTAAATCACATTAAATGAAAGTGCGTAAGAAAAACAAACAATTTATAAAATTTTAAACTAAATTTAATAGCTGGTAGCATGACCACGGCTTTTAATTACGGCTTTACACCGGCGAGGCATTGACTCTATCAATTTTTGACATTTGGCAACAGAGATATCGTTCCATTCTTCTAAAAAAGCAGCAAATAACTCTCTTAAGTTGCCACATTGTCGATTTGAAACTTTTTTCTTGACATCACACCAAAGATGCTCTATTGGGTTGAGATCCGGGCTGTTAGCTGGCCAATCTAACACCGAAACTGATTGCGCCCTGAGAAATTCCTTAACGGTGCGTGCAGTATGCTTGGGATCATTGTCGTGCTGAAATGTCCAAATAACAGGAAGCACGTCTTCAGCATAAGGTAACATTGTTTCTTCCAGTATATTTTTGTATTGATATTGATCCATGTTTCCCTCTATCAACTTAACAGGTCCAACCCCATGTCCAGAAAAACACCCCCAAATTTTCACATTTCCCCCACCATGCTTTAATGTCACTTTTGTGTACTTAGGGTCGAATGCTTTGTTCGGAGGGCGTCGTACGTATCGTTTACCATCCGAACATACCCTGTTTATTTTTGTCTCATCAGAAAAAAGTACATTTTTCCACTGACTTACTGTCCAGTTTTCATACTTTCTTGCGAATGCAAGCCGGGCTTGCCTATGGCACTGTTTCAACATAGGCACCTTCCTGGCTATCCTTCCGTGCAACTTTTCTTCTACCAAACGCCTTCGAATAGTACGTGCTGAGATTGCTAAAGGGTTGTTTTCACCAAAATATTCTTTTCTTAGGTCATTCGAGCCTTTAAAAGGGTTTTGTTTTGCCAAGCGAATGATATTTCGATCGTCTCGACAAGAGGACTTACGTTGTTTAGGTGCACGTATAACATTTGAAGTTGTTTGATAAGTAGCAAAATGCTTCACAGCGTGAAAAACCATAGTTTTGGAGCATTGCAGATGGTCGGCTATCTTTTTATTCGACCAATTCTTTTGACGAAGTTTTATTATCACTTCCCTTGTAGATTCATCACAACTTTTATTTTTTCCCATTGTTTTAATACAAAACAATCACTTTTAAAACTTTTATAGAATTAAATGGCGCCAAATTGATACAAACAGTGACCTACAACCATAGAGCCACGAAGTGTTCTCTATTTAAATTTGAATAAAAAATAAAATTTTCAGCGTTCTTAATTATGTGACCAGCCAGTAAGGAGTAATACTAGGTTCGGATCGAATGCATAAAGTTTATCTATTTAGTTTTTGGCTAATCATGTGTAACAACGAATTAACCATTAGTATGGCAAAGTTTTGTGATACCGAGAGAAATACAAAAAAATACATGGAACTAAATAAACTCAGTAGTTTGAAAAAATCTTCCCTTTAAATAAGCGTTCTTAATTATATGACCACCACTGTATATCCCATAACTAGCAACCTCCCATGCTGGACTGGGAGCGAAAGAAAAACTTAGAATGTGCCAGCTACCAAAACTTCTTGTCTGGAATAATATTCCTTGTCTGGAATAATTATGTAGCCTAATGTTACCAGGAATAATGTATAGCATTCAAATGGGGAATTATTTTTTCAAATTGGTCCAGGGGTTTCGGAGCCTATTCAATGCAAATAAACAATCAAATCTTTCCTCTTTATAATATTAGTAGGTATAGATAAAATAGCTTAGTTAGCACAAACCCAACTAACATTTAGCCTTTTATTAGAGTTTTTTTTATCAAATACTACTATGATTCCTAAATAATAATAAAAGTTTTTGTTCATCTCAATAACATAATTGAAGTATTTTAGTTTCATTGATAATAAAATAAATTGATTTCTCAGAATTTGTTAAGTCAGACTGCTGCTTGGTGCTATCCTGTACCTGTCTGTATTTTTGTTTTCAATTCATTTTCCTCAATTTAATTTTAACTGCACATCCTACGTAAAAGATAAGCAATATATGGCCATTCGTCGTACCCAGCAAAATTGCATATAATAGCTGGTAATGAGCCAGAATTGTAAACAGAAGGTTGCGGGTTCAAATCCTGATGCTGGCCGTACCACTAAATCCGTCTTTTCGGATTTATGTACGGATTTCTAATTAATTATCACTTGCTCAGCGGTGAAGGATAACATCGTGATGAAACCCGCACGTCTAAGAAAATCCGTTTTCGAAGATGAGCGATCCACCAACCCGATTGGACCAGCGGCTTGTTGGACAATGGCCTATATCCCCTTCGTGTGTATAAGGGAGGCCAGTGCCCCTCGGTGGGGACGCGGACGTATATACGGGGCGGTAAGAAGATGAAATTGTAATCATTATAATCCTCGGCCCACCTCAACCCACTGCTGGGTATAGGGCTCTTCTCTGTATTGCCTGTGCCAACAAATTTAAACAGACTTGAGATATACAGTTAAGATTAATAAAAAGACAAAAAATAAATGTAAAAATAATTATAGGATGCTATTCAAGATCTGTAAAATTCTTCCAATTGGCCTTAAGGGCTTAAGCATAAGTTAGTTCTAGCTGTACACAACCATAGCTCCATTTCATCTTTAACACTTGTTGATAGTGACGAGCACAGTAACGAGATCTGTGACCTCAGGCAAATTTGTGGTACCTAGAGTCACCAATTACTTGGAGATAGGACTCTAAAAAAGAGAGTACCTATACCTTATATTCTCAACAGTTTGCCTGAGTTCATAACAAAAAACCGCATTCTTTGAGATCCCGTCATTTGATGACATCGTCTGACCATCGGGCTGGTGGTCTGTCAGCCCACTGGCCTTATCGCTCTCCAGTCGCCATGATGTCACGGGAAAGTTTTTTTAATGTACTGGCGTGTGGTGAACGTTTTTGACGAAAACTCTTGGCGCTAAAAAGGTTAAAACTAAGACAAAAGTAATCAGCAACATGCTTCGTCAGCACGGTCAAAATCCTAAATCCTAACAAAATGAAACCCTAGTCAAAAAGGCTCTCCTGAAGCTCGCCCAGCTCAAAGGTTCCCATGATAATGGGCACGTTACCGTGTTATATAGCCAGCGAAATCCTTTGAACAAGGTACGTCCTAGAGCGTGGGTCGCCAGTAGGTATTGTATTTTGAAATCAAGCAGTCAACTTCAGTATGCATCTGGCAATAGGGCAACCTGAATCGATCAGTACACAGAGACAGGGAACCTAATAGGTGACCAAAGTGGCAATTTTCACAAGCGTTTCCGTGTTGCCGATTTACTCGTTAAACTAAGTCTGAGGCCATTGGGCGTTTAAAAAATTCTGACAATAGGATTATTAAAAAAAATAGTTAAAATTATTTGAAGAAAAAAAAAGAGGCTAAACGGAGGCGGAGGCTCTATTTTTGTTTCCACGACGTTCAGTGACGTAGATATTCGTAACGCATAATATTTTGCCAATCGGCAGTCGGATGGTGGTTTTTTATAAAATACTTACAAACAAACAACTTTTTTAATTGAAATAATTTATTTTGTCATTTTGTAGATACTGGCGATAGTGTTAACGTTGTTATGTTCGGACAAACGAGTTTCCCGAAACAGCGATAACCTATGCATCTCAAACTGACACGAATGTGTAAACAAAGCTATTATGATAGTCCCGCAGTGCACGCATCGCGGGGTACACACTCTAGGGCACATCAAACTTAACACTTTCGAGTTTCATTGAAGTGCGATAGCTGCTCTTGAGTGTAAAATATGTAAAAAAAATAAGACAGTAGGTATTTTAAGTCCGTAAATTTATACTTATGATTGACAGGCGCAGCCATTGTTATAACAATTACCTTAGGAATCGTTTGGACTTTGTTGATCGTTTTAACCGAAACTGAATTGAATATCGTGACATCACTTCACTTTTTGATAGGTTTTGGCAAGCGGTTTATTCATGGTTTTACACATTTTTTGTTTTCAGGGAAGCTTACGAATTAAATGTCTTTACAGTCATTCCTTCAAATTAAGGGACTTCATTAGTGGACACTGTCGTCAGACTTCATTAGTGGACACTGTCGTCAGACTTCATTAGTGGACACTGTCGTCACTGGTTTGTTCAAAAGTTTAAAAGTAAAGTTTGAGGAGCAGTTACGATCGGCCGCGTCTTGCGAACACAGGCGGGAAGCCCGATGCGATGTCTATACAAACACAACACATACATAAAGTCGTCCGTGACCGTTGGCCGGCGAGTTTCTCTGCAGCCGCCGCCGGGGTCGCACGTTCACTCCCAGCTCCCGCTTCTGATCACAAACCCACAAGGACCACGGAACGTGCCAGAGCCTTCACGCTTTCAATTGGTGCAATCATCTAGTTGAGCGTAAACAAACCGGTGAGTTTTGCCTCGACTTATGTAACTCGGCCGCAAGCCGGCCGGCCAGATCATCCATCATCCCATCTTCCCCGACAAATCCATTTGGTACTGCCATCTTCGAATTCGCAATTTCTTACTGTAACTTTCCATGCTCGCTGAACTTTTAGTTCTTGCGACACGACATAGAAAGTCCTTTTTAGAGTAGAAAACAAACAGTACATACTACACAGCTACCTATGTAAATGAATGCATTTGTAGTCAAGTTTGTTTTGTGTCACTTTTGGTTCCGGTTAAAATCGATTTGCGTTAGCCATTCTTATGTTATTAAGATGGTACAAAAAATAGTATTAGTCACGCTTTGTTATTGTTTGGAAGATGTTACAAGAGCTTTATTATTGAATATATAAAACCTAGCTACAATACATTATTTTCCTGTTGTAAGATAATGTTAATGGGTTTCCCCGCATCGGCTAACAAACTTAACTGTAGCTGCTAAACTTGTTTACAATCTACATCGATTAACTCGGTATCAAACCGCTGCTTCGATACCTACTTGAAGCTCATTTCATAACTTGTGTGATCAGATGTTTTTGAATGTATTGTTTCTTTATATAAACACACGGAAGGCAAACTGCGTCTAAATCAATAATCGGATATAATAAATTGTTTTTTACAAGCATTCAAGGTCTACTCTTCCTCGTCATAGTTGTAACAACTGTTTGTCGTTATTGTGCTTTTTAAATGCGTGCGTGTAGGTAAAATGCGTTACCATGTCGAGCTGGTCAATGATTATCATTCCAAATTATAATTAGAATGCTATTTACGCACTCGTCTTTTTTTTACTACTTACTATATACCCTCAAATTTAAAACAATTTAAGTAATAAAATTTGGAAAAAAATATTAAATCTAAACGTCTAGGTACCTACTTGTTTATTTATTAATACGCATCAGTATAGTATAGGTATGTAGGTACTATGTATACGAGTACGATAAATCCGTCACTAATCAAATCAGTGTAGCCGGCCGGCATCGGCATCGATATGGAGGGAGGGATTGGATGTGATGTAAATGCATTCCGGGTTTTGTAGTTGAGTAATTTGTAGATACTTGGATTTTGAGACTGATCGACTTATAGTTAATTTCAGTTGGGTACATTTTTTAAATTAATATCAGCTAGATATTTTCTAGTTGTTCTGAAATCTAGCTATCATTATAGAACCACTAAAAAATATCTAGCATAAGTACTGCCCCAGTATATCAGCAGCGTATGTTGGTCAAAAGTGATTTGGAAAGAATCTTATTTCTCCGTGCGACAAATAATGTGAATTTTGGTCCTCAAAAAAATGAAACATACTTTCACAATGTACATTACTTACCTATCAATACTAAAAAAATAATAACAAAACAATAATATGTACTTAGTTTTATAAATACCGACAAATGATGACAGTAAAAAAGTATACTTTTGACTTTTAAAAATTATGAAAATACGATATAGCTTTAATAATAGGTTAAGCCAGGGGTTCCCAAACTTTTTCAGACCGCGGCGCACTTACAAGTTCAGAATTTTGCCCCGGCACCCTAACCTAGCTAGCTAGTCGAAATAAATAGGTACAATGATAGTTAGGTAAAAAGGAACAAAGAAAAATATTAACAATATGAAGCCGAGTTTTTTATTTATTAGAATACCTGTTACGTCCTAACAAAGGATACGCGTGAATTTTGTTTATGAAAAGTATGTTTTTACAATTAAATGCAAATTATCAAAATTATTGCGTTTGTCCTCTAAAATATCCCGTCGAATTGTCCTTGCTTTCGTCATCTGTCAAGTCTCAGTCAAAAACTACAGCTATGCACGAGGGAGTCCGCAACATCCTCCCCTTCAGTATTGGAAACCAATACTCAATCCAACTTGCATAGCATCATCACTGTCGTCACTGGTCGTCGGTAAAGTCCAAGTCCAGACCACTCTAACAAGTCCGTCACGTCTGGTCTCGTTGATTTTGTCTCATTCGTGTTGGCTTCGCATCAATGAAGTTGCCCATGGCTCTGAAGGGTTCATGGCTTCACTTGTCGGAGAGGATTCAATATATTCCTTTCACCTCGTATTATCTCCATGTGTAGGAGACGCCCTCTTTTTTTCTAGTCTAGGGGCGGTATAAATCAGCAAGTTCTTGCATCTGCTTATTTTTCCATGGGGGGGAATCAATCCTCTTATGTGCTGTCAAAGACCTGCCAGAAGGAGATGTATCATAGAGAGGTGTATCAAGGAATGGAATGTCAGGGTGAGGTCTGTCAGTATGAGGTATGTCCGTATTCTGTCAGAGAGAGCAGGCTTGTCGTCGCGCCACAAATTACCCGTCTCAATCATGTGGTTGACAAGCCTGGTAGTTTTTGCATGGTGGCGTCCGTCCTCCAACTAAAATATCCCGTCGAATCGTTTCATCATGTCAAGTCTTAGTCAAAAAACTATGGCTATGCACGAAGGAGTCCGCAACAATACCAAATTAAAAGAAACCATTTAAGAGAGAGTTATTATTTAATTAATAGTAAATAGAGTTAATAGAAAAATAAAATAAAAACAGTAGCTACTTAGTCAATGTGCTTGGAGAGCTTGGTGATTTCCACACATTTTTCAAAGCGTGTCATTGTTCATTTCGTACCCGCGAATACTTAAAGGTTCGGAGTATGTTCAAGACAATAGCCTCGCGGAGCCGCCCTGTACTTCAGGGCGCACGGTTTGGGAACCCCTGGGTTAAGCAATACTAAAATTGTAATTTTTTTTAAGTCACCCATTTATAACTCCCGACAAAAAAAGCGGAGTGATTAAAGACAAGTTCGACGTGTGTATCTGTGGCACCGAATCAATTTTGATGAGATTTTTTTTTGTTTGAAACCTGACGTGATCGAGATAGGTCTTAGCTATACTTGATTAAAATTGGCTTAGCTGAGAGTTATAAGTTAAAACCCAGAAATAATAAGTTGTTAACTGTTAGCCAAGGACCGCTGGCAGAGGGGCGATCGTGCACTCATTAAGGTAGTTAATAACATATTTATTCACTACTTTAATGCATCTCAATACTATTATTTTTGATAATGGCTGCCGTACCATCAATAACAGCGTCGAATATCTATGTACATACTTATTACTAGTTGCATTGCGTACATTTATTGTATCGGTTAATAAAGAGAGCATGACATGTCATTGTGAATTTGCATTCACTGTTCATAAAATAACTACGCGTTATTTCTCAAAACCATATTATCTGTAGATTATTGAATTCCCGTAGCGGACAGCGCAGCGGTCGCTTAGACTTATTTAAATATAGATCAAGACTTAAGTTTTCTTCTGTAATTAATACGGGCCTAAGTATAAAAGTAGAGTGCTGGTAATCCATTCCAAGCCGACGGCTATCCTTGAAACTCATGCCCCAAGTTAAATTGAAATCATTTTATTTGTCAGGTACTAGCCCCATAGTCATACAATACAAATATAATATTATTAAAATTAAATTAGAACTAAAATTTAAATTAAAATCACATCAAATTAAATAAAACTAAATTAAATCAAACATTAACTTACCAATTAATCATAAAATAAATAAAATAAAGGGAAAAGTTCATTTTAATTTGGTGATAATGATAACACAAACAAAAAACATGGGTGAATACATAATTGAGGGAATAGATTCATTATATTTTGCAGATACTAACGAAATTTATTTTGGATGCCAATCAATGCACATTGCACATAGACAGCAAAAAAGCTAGTTTTAATGTTTTTTTTTGAAACGCTAAGCATTTAAGCACTCTATACCGAATCATAGCTCCTAAATGAATGGATCTATATCAACGCAGTTTTATTTCAACGCTGAAATTCGACCTAATCGATGGTTCTTAGCTACATTTAATCAAAATTCGTTTAGTAGTTTAAGAGTTATAAGCAATCGGATGTCGGGGTGATATAAAATGAAAAGAAAAATGAGTATAAACTAGTTTTTGCGACAGCAGTTATGCATTGAAACAAACGTATTTTTATAGGTATAGTTCTTGGAAGTGTTATTGAATACTGGACGCGGCACCGACAACATTGTAAGGTAAATACATCATGCCACTGTAGATCGTAACGACCGGGAGATTGAACATTCCTCGTCTTGGTAACTATCAACTCCTTTCAATTTACTCGTTTTATGCAACGGTGGGTGCTGATATCTTGCTTTTATAACTACGTATGCGTACATAATGGTCGGAAACACATCTAGTTATATTATTTATCTACATTTAGGCGATGATAACGTGTCCGTAGCATAAGCACCCGTTCCGGTCCGTATAGCTTAGCAAATTGTGTTCTTGAATACGCTAGCGTGGTCTGGTCCCCGTAATATAATGTACACATTAAGGCGACTACAGCACCTAAATTACGATTTTATGATGCGTGGATAAGCATGACGCACTGCATTAGATCGAAGAAAAAAATACTACGGTAATATTCAGGACATAAACTAGGTAAGTAGTTTGCTGAAAACATGATTCAGCACTTTTGGTTCGATAGAAAAAGCTCACAAAGTCACCTCTAAATACCCATATTGTGTATCTTTTAAGCTGTAAAAACGATAGTAAAATGCACACAGGAACTTGAATTTGCTATCAAAATGTTCGTGATTGAATACTCTCGATAAGTAGTTAACGCATTTTTCGATTTAAGCTGTTACCTTTCCGTAAATCTCATTTTTCTGACTTTCGAACATGTTTTCTACGCACGCACGGTTTCATAGTCCATAAACTTCGTGTATCGACACTGTTCGCACTGCCGGCCCAGGCCTGTTGAGAGACGGAGATGGCACTATTCTTGTGTGCTGCCTTTATGGGGTGCTGTAGTCGCCTTAACAGGATAGAACAAATCCAGAACAAAGCGCTGAAGATGTTAGCCTTGTTAATGGTATTACAAAACTTCAGAAAGAACCTCGGGCGACAACTAACATGTTACGATGCAAGGCTGAGACACTTTAAAGTGTTTAAAGTATCCTCACTCGAAAGCCGCCGCTATACATCCAGAACCTCTTATACCTGCACAAGATAGTTCATGGCCGTATCTCCTCACCAGCCCTTTTGTCTAGTCTAAATTTCAATATTAAACCAAATCCGAGACGCTTGATACCTTTCGTTTTGAATGTCTACACTAACAATACATCGTTTTATAACCCGATTACCAGAATGTGCCGAGCTTACAATGATTTGGTTGCAGACAAGGCCGAGCCATGGACATTGTGTCTTTGACCGCCTATGAAACTCATTTCGCAATACTTTAATAAAAATTACCGATAGTCGGAAATTATCTCCTGCATAATACTTCTCCTACACTAGTAAAATACACCTGCTGAAGTTAAAGTCAAGTTTACGCTGTTAAAACCTAAAACATGCTGTGTGTACTACTTTAGGTTTATAGTCTTGTTAAAAACTAATTAAACTGTGTCCATATCTTTTTAAGATTGTAAGCTGTTACACCTATTAAATATAAAAAATAAAAATAAATGAGTACACAACCCCATGTGTGGATAGAAAGGTTTGACTTCGAAAGTTTGAAATCAGAAATCAGAAAGTTTGACTTCGGGACTTTGTCCTGCCTTCTTCTTTTTTTCGTGTCAGTGAACACTTAGATCAGACCGGCCCAGTAAATGGCCAGTTCTACAGCCTTGGGATTTGCCTTGTTTAGGTCGTCCTGTGTGCAGGTTACAGGGCAGAGGGGACATGATAAAAGGTGCTCTATGGCTGATGACAACGAAGTTTTAAAGTTGTTCTATCTATTATTTCGTCTATCTACGGAAAAACTGTCGTGTCTCTGTAGTGATTCTTACGTTATGCCTCGTTATAAGCGGTTCTTTAACAAAATGCGATAGCTATGACAACTATATAAAACTTGTATAAGTCAAGTTTGCGTTTCTAATTTAGGTCCAGCCGGCCGGTCCCTGGGAAAACCAGTCTGGCAGCTTCAGGACGAAACAGGACTCCGAATATTAATAGCATTCATTTATTTTAAAACTAAACTAATGGAAATAAGATTTTTTTGTTACTTACACATAGATCATTAGGAAGGAATCGGAGTTAATTTAAGTGTTAATAAGTTTGTTGATATGGATATATTCACACACATCACAAAGGATAGTGCTCTATGGTATTATTATTCAACTTATAACGGTGGTAGGTATTACAAAACATGTGAAGAATTTTATTCAACCAATATTGACGGCCGGTTTGGTCGAGCACTTGATCGAAATATTTGCCTTTTAGCAGAAGTCTGTTCTCGGGTCATGGATGTTTGTGTTTGTCTTTATGTATGTTAAAAGGGACCCACAACACAAGGGAAAACCTTAGTGTGGGCCTTTGAGTGTGATGCGTTTATTTATTTTATTTTTAGTGTAAAAAATTCGTGTATTTTCCAGATACAAGATGGGGCCGCGTTGGTTGGCGGCGTTCGGATGCCTGTGCATCCTCATAGCTCAGAGACAGATCCTCGCCTTCCCCACCCAGGACCAAGACACCTTGGTGGTCGCCAAGAACGAGGAAGTTGCTGTGAGTTTACCTTCATTCACTTTGTTTTTTTACAAGTTCTTTGTCTACGAAAGAAATCCTCAATTCGTAAATACATTCTTATTGAAATGGAAAAGACACTTACAATTTTTGTGTAACAAATAGGTACTTACGCTACTTGGTGATCCTCCGGATTTGCTCTGTAAGACATATGAGTCTTATTGTTATTAAAGCGTCGCAAAGGCCTACTGAAAGGGCTACACTGACATGAAATTAGCTAACTTTCGCTCTGTCATTGACCCCAAAAAAAAGAAAGAAATGATGCAGCTTCTCCAATATCTTCTCCAAACACTATCTCCCCTCCACAGACTACAGCATCATCCATAGACACGGCAAGCGATCCAACGACGTCAAAGCCCGAAGGCCCTACGACAGAAGAGCCCCTGCCTCCGATGAAGATGAAGGAGATGGACGTTCGATCTGAGGTGTCATTGCGGTACGCCCACACGGCTATCGTCACCAAAATGAGGAACCCAGCCAAACGCGCGCAGGAAGCTACCTTCAGGGTACTGCTACCCGAGACGGCGTTTATCAGCTCTTTTACCATGTAAGTTGATTAATGTATGAAGCGAAACAGGAACTATCATGCTTGAAAGGTAAACTTGATTTTGGTCTCAAACCCTTGTCACAAATCGAACGCTTATCAGCCCATGTACGTCCCCACCGAGGGGCACGGACCTCCCTTCGAAACACGAAGAGGATTTAGGCCATAGTCCACCACGCTGGCCCAATGCGGGTTGGTGGATTTCCACAAATCGAACGAGTAGTGCAAATGTTATAAGTATATTATAACATATTGCGTCGTTCAATTATACACACATCGACGCGGTCTAGGAATATTGCACGATTTTTCATACAAAATATGTCTGTTTGAGAAGCTATAAAAGCATACTCGAGATACATGGAGGGCTATAGTTTTCAAGCGAGCAAGTGCTAAACCTGAATTTTCAATTCTAGTCAATAAATGTTGTTTTACTTGAAATTTGTGAAAACGTGACGGAAACGAAAACGAAAATACACTTTTTGCCTGCTTTTTGTATGAAAATAGTCGAATTTACGCAATTTTTTTTTCATTTTGTCACGTTTTCAGAAATTTCAAGTAAAACAAAGTTTATTGACTAGAATTGAAAATTCAGGTTTAGCACTTGCTCGCTTGAAAACTATAGCCCTCCATGTATCTTGAGTATGCTTTTATAGCTTCTCAAACAGACCTCTTGTATGAAAAATCGTGCAATATCCCTAGACCGTGTTGATGTGTATATTTTTTTTAACCTCTGATAAGTTTGACGTTTATGGGCTCTTATAAGTTTGACGTGTATATCTGATCATCTGTGTATCTTTGTGTTTGTCGTAGTTTTTTTGTTTGTATGACGCTGATGTGATCTAAATGGTTCTTAGCTATACTTCATTGTTCAACTGTTTAAATTAAACTTTAAAAGTTATAAGCTATGTATGTCGGGGGTGGTAAAAATTTTAAAATTTTAGAATAATAAAAAAAGATCTATAATAATACTAGTACGATTAATAAATTAAAAATTTAAAGCGCAATATGCGCAGCTATGAAGTCATCGACGTACGTATAAAGCGTTGCCTCAGCGTAAAATTCGTGACTGTCTAGTTAGGCAATCATTAATCGTGTCTATAGAATAAGTAACTAACTAGTATTTAATTTATCTACTTGAACTAATAAGTTATGTGTTTGCCAACGCTGGGGAATAATCAATGAGGACGTTTTAACCTACAATATGTCATTATGCCTATAACAATAGGGTAGAAAATCGATAGTTTACGAGTATAACATCGCTCCAGTCAATTAAGGGATAAGTAGTTTGATCAAATTGGACATAAATATGTATGAACTTGTCACACAAATTTGTTTAAAAAAAAGCGATTGTTCAGAAACCAATATTATCTACAACGTGTTTCAAAAAAACTAAAAAAAAAAATATTCAAAATTAATTAAAATTTAGCTTATTGCGCAGCTCTATTACAAATATGACAAGTATGTCATATTAATTATAAGAAACTTTCATTTTGAAAGATGTCAAACCGTGCAACTGATTACTAGGGTTGCGACTATTTCACTTTTAAAATTATATTTTGGATTTTTTTTTTGGTTTTTTTGAAACATCTTGTATATTCCTCTCGCTCTCTCGTAGGTTGACTGGAGGAGGTCCCCTTGTGGGATGAGTCCGCCTTTCTTGGCTTTATCTCGTTTAGTAAAAGTATTGGTTTTGATAGTGAAAATAGCTTTGACGTTTTGTACATTTGTGATAATATCTAACAGGATAATAGACGGCAAGTCGTACAAAGCGTACGTGAAGGAGAAGGAGGAAGCCAAGCAGATCTACAACGACGCTGTATCTCAGGGCCTGGGCGCTGCGCACGTTGCTGCCAAGTAAGTCTTATTTTATGTCACACACACGTTCATAGGCTTTCATTAGGGTTTCGCTTGTATCTTTGGTCTATTGAGACACAAACAAACTTGATACTTACAAATAGACATGGATCCGATAAAATAAAATAAAACATCTAACTCTGGACCGTCCTTTAGGCTCAGTGTCGAATAAAATCGTTCGTCAATTAAATGACTATGAAAATTTAAATATGTACAAGTTGGGTTTTGTATCGCAACGGCGTTTTTAGGCATGTACAATTAATGTACATTTGGATGTGTGGCCCTTAATCCTAGGATGAAAACTCCGAGAGATTCGCTCAGTGATGGATAAAAGACTTCATATTTGCATATTGAAATCATTTGTGACGCAATAGTTCAAGAATTATTGGCAAAAAAGTATGGGCCACACAACCAAATGCCTGCGATTCTCAGTAATGAAAATAAGATGAACCGGTTGACGGAGCCCCAATTTTATCATTAACATCTACAGTAACTCATAAAAAAGTCTGTTCTGGCTATAAATCAACCCAAAAAACCTAATACTTTGGAAAATATTTACATTTATTTATGGGCCACAGGATTACGTAGGGCCCACTTCATATCTGGTAAACCAGCAGCCCGAGATAAAAATTAACGACGCTGGCTCTATCACATATAATATGTGACAGCATATAGCGGCAAAAATCTTCTTATGAAACTCTCATCAGAGAGAAAAACGTGAATCAAATTCACCTCGATATCTCCTAAAATACTGAATGTTTTGCATTTTTTTTAATACTCACCTTCAGTAACGGAAATTCTCTTCATTTGTACCACCTTCGCAACTTATGTAACGCAGTATTGGCTGAAGCAGAAGGTTTTGAACGTGATCCACCCATCCAAATGCTTCAGAATTTGATTCACGTTTTTCTCTCTGATGAGAGTTTCATAAGAAGATTTTTGCCGCTATATGCTGTCACATATTATATGTGATAGAGCCAGCGTCGTTAACTTTTATCTCAGGCTGCTGGTTTACCAGATATGAAGTGGGCCCTACGTAATCCTGTGGCCCATACATAAATGTAAATATTTTCCAAAGTATTAGGTTTTTTGGGTTGATTTATAGCCAGAACCGATTTTTTTATGAGTTACTGTAGATGTTAATGATAAAATTGGGGCTCCGTCAACCGGTTCATCTTATTTTCATTACTGAGAATCGCAGGCATTTGGTTGTGTGGCCCATACTTTTTTGCCAATAATTCTTGAACTATTGCGTCACAAATGATTTCAATATGCAAATACGAAGTCTTTTATCCATCACTGAGCGAATCTCTCGGAGTTTTCATCCTAGGATTAAGGGCCACACATCCAAATGTACATTACAATTAAAGAGTTAGATGAGTTACACCTACCTACTTTCAGCCTTCATTTTGTAAAAAGAAAAAAAAACAATAATGTTGGACTTAGGTAATCAGCTTGTGACTTTTCTTATATATGGAGTGACTTTTCAAAACTTGAGAGGGTGATTCTACTCATGAAACTGAACAACTTTCTTCAACAAACCCTTATGTAATTCTCAAAAAAAAGTTTTTTTTTTCATATTTCGACCCATGTTCCTTGGAAAAAGTGATTCAGTTTAGTAGGCTGATATACATAATATACCTACCAATTTTATAAATTTTTGTAGAGAGAAGTACGAGGATGGACTTAAGCCTAGGCAGGAATCTAGTAACGAATGTTTTCTTTATCTTTTCCCCTCCTTACCCAGAGCTCGCGACTCCAACCAATTCACAGTTTCCGTGAACGTAGAGCCAAACAAGACGGTGACCTTCAATTTGACATACGAAGAACTGCTGGGCCGCCGCAATAACGTGTATAATCACGCTATCAACATGCACCCGGGGGTGGTAGTGCCGAAACTGACGGTGACCGTGCACATTAAGGAGGGTCAGAAGATCACGACGCTCAGAGTGCCTGAAGTCAGGACTGGCAATGAGGTTGACGCTACTGAAGATGATCCACGTAAGTTTGTGTGTGTGTTTGAAAAAAAAAGATTGAAAATGTAGGTCAAAAGAATATACCTAACTTATGCTGGAAAGTAAGTGAGTACGTTAGAGGGGAGCCCGGTCTAAAAAAATAATTAAACGTTTATTTAAAAATAATAACTTACAGTTATATACCTAGTAGTCAATTAAACGTAAATCTAAGAAAAAAGATAATTACAATTTTGAATCGCTTAAAGAACGCATGTCCGAATTCAAACGCAAAAAAAATTAAAACTTCTCTATTTTATAGTGTAAAACTTCTCGCTGGAGTGCCATCTAAATCTCATGTCGCTATTCAGTTATCACACTCAACAGCAAGTACCTAAATCATACTATATTATATAACAATGTCCCCCACCGCGTCTGTCTGTCTGTCTGGACGCGATAAACTCTTTAACTACTGAACGGATTTTCATACGGTTTTCACCAACGGACGGAGTTATTCAAGGGGAAGGTTTATGGGTCTATTTAATTCCCAAAATTCCCGTGAAGACCCTGGCGGGGTGCTAGTATTAAATACATAGTTGAAATATATTCCAGAGAACTCCAAAGTGTCGATCGAGCGATGCCACGACGACCGGGAAGCCATCATTACGTTCACTCCTGACCTGGACGAACAACGCCGCCTCATGGATGTTTACGCTGTACGTATTTTATTCACTTTGTTGCTGTTGTATCTCTTTACAAAACAGTGAATTGGAAATATTGAATATCCTGAAAAAATGACTACATTTAACTGGAAGAAAGGCCTAGAACCACATGATGCTTTGCTTACTCCGATAGGGATTGTCAGCATGAGTGTATTGATTGTTAATATTATCGTCATTTTATTAAAAAAATATATTTTTCTGTTTGTGTTCTGTAATTCCTATACATCTCACTAAACGGCTGGACTGATTTTGATGAACTATGTGTGATTGAGTGCGTTAAGTTCTTGGATGGTTTACATTCACAAAATCGCTGAGCCTCTCTCTGCCGATTCCTCTAGTACCTATATACTTAGACAAACTAAGTATGTACATTCAAAATCCTTCCCTTTTATTTTCGTTTCCATTTTTTTCGGTATAATTTCCCACAAATGTAAACTAAACAGTATTTCCATTGAATTTGTGTAGGAAAAGAGCAAAGAGTCGCAGGCGCACTCGTCCTCTTCGTACCACTACTACGGCGAGCCGGAGACCCCGAAGCCGGAGGGCGTGCTGGGGCAGTTCGTGGTGCAGTACGACGTGCAACGACCCAAGGATGGGGAGATTCTCGTAAGTTTTGAACTATAACCCCTTGAAGTTCTTTCGCGAGATTTTTACGAATTTTCTTTCTTATAATTCTTGATAGCGCTCGTAGTCCAGTGGCGCTCGCTGATATCAAACTATCAGTGAGGTTAAGCAACGTAAACAGAGGCTGGGAATTGGTGACCAAAGTGGCAAATTATCACGAGCGTTACGTGATTCAGAGGGCACGTTAAGCTGTCGATCGCGGCTGTTTTCGATTGACTACAGTCGTTAAAACAAGGTCAGAGGCCATTGTGCGGTTTGAAAACTCTGACAGCAGGATCAGGTTTAGCCAAGTTCGTCACACACTTGACTATACCTACACGATAAGAAGAAGATACTTCTTGATCTTTAGTTTCACCTTAAAGAAACTAATAATTGTCTAGGCTTAGTTAGAAAACTTAAGTTCAAATACAATATGTTTATTCCAACAAAATAATTAATTACTTACATACTTCGTCTTATTTTATTACAACTGATTACTAGCCACAGTATGTAGAACGTGTCTGGTCTCAGCACAGCCGGTCTTTAGCCCATCCTTAGTCAAATATATAACAGAGATATTTAAATTTCTGAATGCTTATTTTAATTGCGTTTATCGTTTCTCATGATGCCAGTGGATAGTAATAGACTATTATTCAATCAATTAAATCATCCTATGCCTCCCAGGTCTTTCCCAGCAGTGAAACGATGTGTCTTTTAATTAGATGGCCAATGTAAATCAACCTCTAAACTAAATTTCTCCCAAGTAACTTAGGTCGAACAAACGAAATGTTTTAATTTTTTTACGAAATGCCGTTGGTGATCGTGATTTTAACCGTGTGGTGATCGGTTGAGAATAACACCACCCCATCTCTTTCCGTGGGTGTCGTAAGAAGCGACTAAGGAAACACAAATGAGACCTGCCTCCTAGTAATCTATCTCAGGCAACGACATTTCATTTTTTTCTGAATCTGAGGTGACGTCCTATGGTCTCATGCGGTGTGGTAGGCTCTGTAAAGGGCCGTCTGGTTCGTGACCACCCTCCTACCGAAGTCCGACGCCAAACAGCTTGCTGTGTTCCGTCGGTGCGTGGGAGTACCAGTGCCTTTACAGGCATTTTCTGGGTTAACTCGCTCCATCGTCAACCTCATCTTTGACCTTATGGTCAAGATTGAGGTCAATGGATAACCCATCTTATAATAATAAAAAAATGCCTAATGTAATTGACAGCCGGTTTGGTCAAGTGGTAGAGCTCTGGGTTCGATTCCCGGTCGGGGCAAATATTTGTTTAAAAAGCAGATATTTGTTCTCAGGTCCCGGGTGTAGTCCTGTGTGTCTTGGTGTAAGTATGATCTAAGGGACCCACAACTCAGAAGGAAAACCTTAGTGCCGGCCTTTGGGAGCTTAGCTTTATTGTCTATGTAATTTATAACTTATTGTAAAGGTAAACGACGGTTACTTCGTCCATTTCTTCGCGCCGTCGTCCCTGCCTCCGCTGAACAAGCACGTGGTCTTCGTACTGGATACCTCCGGCTCCATGATGGAGCGGAAGATCGTCCAGCTCAGAGAAGCCATGCAGACCATATTGGGGGAGCTCAACGCCGGAGACTACTTCAGCATCGTCGAGTTTGCTTCCTCTGCTAAGGTATGTTTAGACCAGTATTTGATACTAGCTTTCCGCCCGCGTGGACTACAGCTTATATCGTGCCTAGCTGTGTGATAAAATGTAACCTACCTATGTCCTTTCCCAAGGTCTAATCTGTCTGTACCAAATTTCATCGAAATCGGTAAGCGGTTAAAGCATGAAAGCATGGTCTTTTATATATGAAGAAAAATGAACATTTGTTTAAGAAAAATAGCGATAGGCACAATGTAAATACTAGGACCAAGCATAAACTGGATGTAATAAACAGTCGTCTCCACAAGGTCACAAACTATTTTATGGGTCAATGTATACGGTTCTATAATAAGATTCCCTTGTGTATTCAAAATTTACCTTTGGATAAATTTAAGACAGTGATTAAACAAAAACTTTGCAAAAAAGGCTATTACAAAATTTCTGATTATCTATCAGACAGGCAGCCATGGGAATGAACTGCTCAGCTCTAGAGTTATTTCAGATTTAGTTAAAATTAGTAAATAAGAAAATTTGTAATGCGATTTAAAAGAGTAACCTCAGAGTTTCTTGCCTGTTCTTCTCTGAGGAAGACTGCACCTTTGCGAATAGGCGTAGAGTCAGGGTCAAAAGAACGAATGCGTATGTATGTATTTAAATCGTTTAATGTATGTTTGTATGTATTTCATTGTAATCTTGACTTGTTTTAAGTGACATCCTGACTGTCCTATAAAATAAAGATTTTTCTATTCTATTCTATTCTGACAGAGTTACTTTCGCATTTATAATATTGGCAGGGATTGAGCTCTCAATTACACCCTGTATATGATCTTTTCCCAGGTATATGATCTGAAAGAGGCTGACGAGCCGAAGAAGCCGGTGCAGTACGGGTACTACGGGTGGGAGGAGAAGCCCGTGACGTTAGTGCCGCCCGCGCGCGCCACGCCGGACAACATCGCGCGCGCCAAGACCATCGTGTCACGGCTCGAGGCCAATGGCGGTAACTGGCAATTATAATAAAATCATTCATTTTCAGGCAACTGGGCCCATGGTATGTTAGTCTGTAGATAAATATCTTACAGACTAACATACATATAAAATACTGGCCTTTTCCCGCGGCTTCGCTCGCTCAAAGAACTCTTTTGGTCACCCATTTCATTATTGACCCTAAGGGGGATGATTTTTTCAAAAATAGAGAAAGATGTGTCCGTTTATTTGTTTTAACCTTTTCAGCGCCAAAGTCTGATATATCAGACGTTTAAGTTTCCTGCCCTCGCCGCCAATATATCATACAAAAAAAGTTATTTTTTTTAACTTTAATATCGTTCACCAAACGTTCGCCATACGCCACGACATAATTTTTATTTTTATTTTTTGATGTGGCGTGTGGTGGGCGGTTTTGACGAAAACTCTTGGCGCTAAAAGGGTTAAGGTATATCTTGACGAAGTTTCTAGTCAAAATGTCCAAAAAAATTGTTTTCTCCATACAAACTTTGAACCCCATTTCACCCCCTAGGGGTTGAATTGCGAAAAATCCTTTCTTAGTGCTTGCTTACGTCATAACCTTTTTGCCAAATTTCAGCATTCTAGGTCTAAGGGTTGGCTGATGGGTCAGTGAATCAGGACCTTCAATTTTATATATGAGATAATTAAACAAAACAAAGTCAAAACTTAATAACACTATTTCCCGGGTGTTTATCCGAGGGTGTCTGCAGCCGGGAATCTCCCTCGGTGCCGGCGGAACACCACGCCCTCCGGCCAAAAGCTCTCCTTCATGACTGTCTTCAGCATGAACCGAGGGAACCGCACCACAAACTACACACACAACACAACTACCGTTATTTCTGCAATGGCTAGGCAGAAATAACGGTAGTACCCATTGGTAGTGCCACTTTTATAGATATGCTGATGTACACACGGGCAGATTTAGGTTACATTTAGGTCGCATTTAGTTGCATTTACTTAGTCGGTAACGCACCTGTTACGCTTTGCTGCGCAAACGAATAAGTACCTACGATGCCATTTTTGCGAACATTCAATTGGAATAGAGAACCTCCTCCTTTTTGGTTGAGGTGGTTTCGATAGTTGTTTTTGAAGTCGGTTAAATATTGTACACTAAACAAAGTGTGAGTAGCAGATTCTTTTATCAGCGAATTTTATGGTGACAAGTCTGACTCATTACCAACTGGGCTATCACTTTGCAGTTACATCACGAAAATATAACATAGGTTGTCACCTAAGTATATCAAGTATATCACTAACCCATCCAATAATCCTTGTATAAAAATTATATAGATCCGTAATTCGGTAAAATATATCAAATTAAATGCTAGTCTCCATAACTAACAGGTACAAACATTGGAAGCGCGCTCAACGTAGCAGTAGAATTGATCCAGAAGGGAATTGGATGGACTCCTGAGCCTCCTAAAGCCGCGGCCAATGCGACTGTCGCACAGCAAGACACCGCTAACAAACCGGACACTACTGACACTGCCCAGATAGCAAATAAACCTGCTACAGAACCTGCCCAGGTTATAGAGGAACCTGCCCCAACTAGTGATAAGGAGGTGGCCAAGCCTGAAGACGTTAAGAAGGAAGGTATGTTTGTATTTCTGCAATCTACAACTCTTTAATGTCAGTTGCGTTGCAAAAATGACCGCAGTTCGTAAAACATTCATAAAATTTAGGACATTTATTTTTTAATTACTTATTAAATAAAAAACTTTTAAAGTGAAAAAAATCTCAGGCTTAAATCAATTTGGTACTTGTTTCTTCAATGGTTTGTGACTTTGTGTAACTCCGCGCTGTAATTACTAGCTTGCAAAAAATTATCAATGTCGGTTGCATCACTTGCATATCGTGCAACATTCTTTGTCTTATCCTTTTACGCGGCAATAGCAACATTACCAGCTATATTTATTGTAATTTAAACCTTGCTCGTTGCGCGGTAAGTAGAAATCAGTTTGCGCTTTGTATTTGACGTACGAAAAATTATCTGTCAATTGATCATCCTTATGTTCCTTCAGATGGACAGTAAGTAGTGAGCCTTTAAGATATTGCCGGTCTATTGATTACAGCCGGTTTGCTCGAGTGGTAGTAACGCTGCCTCTTGATCGACGGGTCCTGGGTTCGATTCCCAGTCGGAGCAGATATTTGTGTAAAAAGCAGATGTTTGTTCTCGGCTCGTGGATGTTCGTGTCTGTCTTTATGTATGTTTCCGAATGACCCACGACACAAGGGAAAACCTTAGTGTGGGCCTTTGAGTGTGTTGTGTTTATTTATTTATTCAATATATTTTGCAGAGAGCCACAATTTGGAACCGATAATCATCTTCCTGACGGACGGCGACCCAACAGTCGGCGAGACAGACCCTACACGCATCATCAACAGGCTCTCGGAGAAAAACTACGGTGAAAGGAAGGCTACCATTTTCGCACTGGCATTTGGTAAGTCCTACTGGTTTCGTTGATCGTATGATGGTTTTATTGAATCATATACTTACTGGTTTCTTTGAATCTTATACTGGTATCGTTGAATCTTATACTGGTTGCATTGTATGTTATACTTGCTTGTATTTATTTAACATAAATACGGTTTTGTGAAATCAAGGTTTCGTTGAATTTTATATTGGTTTCGTTTAATCATATCATGGGGCTCTACATTGTAAGCCTACGACCGAATTTTTTTTTGCGTCGGATATCAGAACAGCATGTCTTCCGCTATACAGATGACAGTGACAGGTAGTAACAAATATCGGGCGTCCGTCGATGTAGATTGTACAGAATAGATGCCCTGTTTATTTTATTTAGTTAGACCAACATCTGCTAACACAAAAGCCAATTAAAAGTCCTTACTATTAGGTAATTTAAAATTAGCTAAAATTTTGAATGTGAGTTAGTCAGCCCACCAAATTAAACAACTTTGTCCAAGAAATAACTTTAGGTCGAAAAACTTTTTAGATAATTTTTTAAGTGTTCTTTTGGGAAAGTTTATCAATTCCATGTCGCGATTCATACCTCTAACTTCACTAATAAAGGACATCATTCAAAACGTACCAAAATTTAAAAGTGGCGGCCAAAAAAAGTAAAGTTATTATTTCAAAAGGTTATTCTTTAAATTTTTTATTATGACAGCTGAGCTGTACGACCTTTACGAATTTTCATTTTTTAAGCTTAACAATCTAGATTTTCAAGCTTAAATGCATTTTTAAATTATTAAAAATGTTTTATATCACAATCATTGAAACAGTATTTTCTATGGCCGAAACATTAAAAATCCAGATTTATAAGTGTCAAGAACAAATCTAGTAATGGTCTTACAGCTTAGCTATCATACTAAAACGCGATAGGTAATATGTTCTTTCGAAATAATAACTTTACTTTTTTTGGGCGCCACTTTAAAAATTTTGGTATTTTTTTATGGGCCGTGAATGATATGATATCCTTTAAAGTCATCCATTATGAAGTCACCCAGTGATGGAGTGAAACAAGAAGAAGAAGGATATTGAGTGACTTTAAATGAGTTAACGAAAATTAAGGATCTGAATCGACTCACAAAACTTATCAACTTTCCCCAAGGAAAATAGGTCGAGATATGTACAAAAAATTCACCTTTTCATACAACTTGTGCGATCAGGCTGACTTGCCTTTGTATGGGAGTAGAAAAGTTTTGAGAATTTAATATATAGGTAGGTACCCTGGCGAAATATATTCAGTTCCAAGTGCGATTGACGTCTTAAACTTCGCTGACTAATTTAAAGGAATAAATAATACATAAATAAAGATTTTTATTTCACTCATCAATAAAATGTTACAATTTATTTATGTGAAAATTGTGAAATAAATTAAACTCAGTATTGGTGAGAGACTGGTGGCCGTGATAGGCGGTTAACCTGTAATACAGTCCACCAGGGTCCCAACCCTCGAAACATTTATAAGTACTTAAGGCGACTACAGCACCTAAATTTTGATTTTATGATGCGTAGATAAGCATGACGCACTGCATTAAATCGAAGAAAAAAATACTACGGTAATATTCAGGACATAAACTAGATAAGTAGTTTTCTGAAAACATGATTCAGCACTTTTGATTCGATAGAAAGAGCTCACAAAGTCACCTCTAAATACCAATATTGTGTATCTTTTAAGCAGTAAAAACGATAGTAAAATGCACACAGGAACTTGAATTTGCTATCAAAATGTTCGTGATTGAACACTTTCGATAAGTAGTTAACGCATTTTTCGATTTAAGCTGTTACCTTTCCATAAATCTAATTTTTTTTTAAACTTTCGAACATGTTTTTACGCACGCACGCTTTCATAGTCCGTAAACTTCGTGTATCGACACAGTTCGCACTGCCGGCCCAGGCCTGTTGAGAGACGGAGATGGCACTATTCCTATGTGTGCTGCCTTTATCGGGTGCTGTAGTCGCCTTAATTACAATATAGCTTAGAAGTTAGACTGTTGAACAAGGAACTTTTTTTTTAAAACACTTATTGTTTTAAGATAAACTTAGTTGACGTGGCGTAACTTTATATTGGGTGACTTTAGTCTTTATAAGAGTGCTAAAGTAATTGTTTAAACAGGCGAGGACGCAGACCGTCGATTCCTCCGCAAGCTAGCGCTGCGTAACGACGGCTTCATGCGGCACATCTACGAGGCGGCCGACGCGGCGCTGCAGCTCAGAGACTTCTACCGACAGGTCTCCTCGCCGCTGCTGGCTGACGTCCACTTCGTCTACCCTAAGGACCAGGTCAATACTCAATATTTTATTGCATCCGTTTTCGTTTTCCTTTTTTTATAACGAATGGGTTCACTCTTGACCGCAATCTAGCTTAGAGACGAAGATGTGATTGAGGATGTAGCAATGTACAGACAGCAGCACGTCAGGTTACCCATTTGCACTACGAAAGCCGGCGCTCTTGCGAGCGAGATAAGCCCCCGATTGCGGTAAGTTTGAACGTGCTTACCAAAGCTAAATCGATCACGTTTCCCTTGTTCTTGCTGAAATTCTGGGCTGAAAACATAGGAAACGTGAGCGGTTTACCTTTGGTAAACACGTACAAACTGCAATCGGGGGAAGGGTGACGTCAACGTCAACATGTATAGATGTGCAGCTGCCGTATGTACAATGAATATGTGGACTGCACATGAAGCCGAGCGGCATAAAATACGCTACCAATTCGGTGCGGATTCTTTTTAAGATATACGTGCTCGTAGTATTCTCGTGCTACACGCGTATCGATACGGTTACGCTACGACGCCGTGTGCGAACGGCCTAATATACCCCAAAAGGACAATCGCTATACTAAACATCGTAACTATGACGCGATAGATTTCGCATGTTGCGAATTTTATTCGATAATTTTGCTTATTTTTTACTTTCTTGACAACCAACGCCATCTAAATAAAACACTCGAAAATGATTGCTCAGTGACTTTGCTTTCTTAGCTTTAAAACTGTCCTGTGGTGGCGCTGTAAGTCAAGATATTTAAAATAGCTCAAACTGTTGTTTATCGTTATAATTCACCTAATGAGTCTTTCTTTAGTGTAAATTTTTCATCATTAGTTGGATTAAAACGATGTACGAGCGTACCTCGAATGAGAAATGGGACTAAGCGCTGGGTAGAAGTTGATTGAAACGATTTTATTCTTCAGAGGTTTTCCACATGTTCTTACGATAACATCTGTTAACATACTTTGGCAGGTGAAGGAAGGTTCCCTAACAAAGCACAAGTTCCGCACATTCTACGCGGGCTCTGAGACCGTAGTGGCGGGCCGCGTGGCCGACGGCAGCACTGAGCTCGAACCGCATGTCTACGGCATCTGTGGAGTCGACGACGGATTTACCAGGGTAAGATAATGAGATAACAGGCCAAAATAAGCTTTATTCCATGTGTAACAAAGCACAAATTCATAGGAGGGCTCGGAGATCGTAGTGCCAGGTTGACGACGGATTTACTGAGGTAAGATAATGAGATAACACGCCAAAATGAGCTTTATTCCATGTATAACAAAGCACAAATTCATAGGAGGGCTCGGAGATCGTAGTGCCAGGTTGACGACGGATTTACTAGGGTTAGATAATGAGATAACAGGCCAAAATGAGCTTTATTCTGTGTGTAATAAAGGACAAGTTCCATAAATTCTAGACGGGCTCAGTGACTATTGGCAGGTCGACGACGAATTCACTAGAGTGAGATAATTAGATAACATAGCAAAATGAGCTTTATTCTATTAGTAACAAAGCACAAGTTCCATACATTCTAGGCGGGCTCTTAGTAGTGGCAGGTCGCCGACGAATTCACTAGGGTGAGATAATTAGATCACATGCCAAAATAAGTTTTATTTCATGTGGAATAAAGCTCAAATTCCATACATTCTTGGCCGGCAGGTCGACGATTAATTAACAAGGGTGAAATGCGCGGACTTATCGACAATGACAAACACATTCTAGCTATATTCTCTAGATGCAATAAGACACTAAGGTCGGTATTAGAGAACGCGACTCAGACACTGATCTATACTTAAGTAGTAGTCGTCTTTGTCACTTTGATTGATCAATACTTAAGTATAGATCAAGAAAGCCTCCTGTAATACGGGCCTTAATCACACATAGCCTATCCCTATTTGAGTGACTAAATGTGATATTTATCTATCTATCATCAACAGAAGAAGTACGAGATCTTCCCCAAAGTGCCAGTGGCCCGGCCCCGTCAGGAGTACCTCCCGTTGGAGCGGATGTGGGCCTACCTCACCGTCAAACAGCTGCTCGACGAGAAGGACGCCGCCGACGAGCCCACTAAAGAAGAGAAAGAGAAGGAAAATACGCCGGAGAAGAAAGCGCTGAAGATCGCGCTTGAAGTGAGTTAATTTGCTTGAAGTGAGACGGCCGGTTTGGTCGAGTGGTAGTGACGCTGCCTCTTGATCGATGGGTCCTGGGTTCGATTCCCAGTCGGGGCAAATATTTGTGTAAAAAGCAAATGTTTGATCTCGGGTCGGGTCTGTCTATATGTGTGTTCCAAGGAACCCACGACACAAGGAAACACCTTAATGGTAGGCCTTTGAGTGTATAACAGACATAACGGTTAGTTATTTATTGTTTAACTAGCAGCCCGGCCCCGCGTTGCCGTGGCGCCATCTGTTAGAGATTTACGATTAATGACAACGATCAACATTGATAATCAGTTTATTGTTAATTATAAATTATTAAGGCCATGAATCGAAATAAAAACTATCCTATCTCTCAAGTTGGATCAAACTGCACACGGTGTACAAATTTGATTAAAATCAGTTAAGTAGTTTAGGAGTCCATCGCGGACAAACATCGTGACAGGAGATTTATATATATTAAGAAAGATTGATAAAGAAATGTTGGGCAAGAAAAATGGGACTTGAACCCACAACCCCATTGGCCTAATAGCTTAGTTCGTAATTACCTTGCCTACTGATCTGAAGGTTGCGGGTTCGATTCCTGACCAACACTAATTTGTGTTTTTGTATCATATGTATGTATTTACGAGAAAAAAAATAGAGGTAGGCATATTAGTTACTAGTTTTCCGCTCGCGGCTCCGCCCGCGTGGACTACAGGTTATATCGTGCCCAACTGTGGGATAAAATGTAGCCTAAGTCCTTTCCCAGGCTCTAATCTATCTCTGTACCAAATTTCATAAATATCGGTTCAGTAGTTTAGGCGTGAAAGACGGACAGACAGACAGACAGAGTTACTTTCGTTTTTATATATAATATTAGTAAGGATTTAGCACCCAATAGTACAAACTTTGCTAAGTCTGGAGATAAATGGGCGCTGTGTGAATTAAAAGGTTAATTTTCAGTACGGGTTCGTAACTTCGCTGACGTCGCTGGTGGTTGTCAAACCGAACGACACTAACGCTGTTAATGCTGAATCCGTTGACAAACAAGGTGAGCATACTACTACCTCTACTGTGCACATTTGTCGGCGAAATTCAGTTATACTAAAATGTACCAATGTAACATCTAGTCACCTGAATTTAACTATAAAATACTTTTGAACTTTGAACTCTTACAAATGGAGTGAAGTAAGAGGGACGAATGGCCTCAAGCGAGAGTGTAAGTGCGGAAAACACTTGACAAACATAACACAACAAGTGGGGCAAAAATAAACTAAATTATTTCCATTTCAGACTCACCTTACTTTGCTGCTGGTGCCGCTGGTGTGCGTAAGTACCTCTATTTTGTTAATAAAACTTTTAACACTGTGTGAAGGTGTGTTGAGTGTGTATCTATATGTGCTGTGTGTATGTGTAGGGTTCTAATTTTTAAAGTTTTCCATTTCCATTCCAGTTAAAAGGCTATTGCAATATGAACAAAAGCGTAAAATATTCTGTCACTCGGGGTATCTAGAAGATGATAAATAATAAGATTAGCCCACTTACATGTTTTCCTACATTGTGTAAGTCAAATAAATGCAAACTTTTGAAAGACATTTTTGTAACTTAGGTTAGGTACCTGAGAAGAGTTGTTCAGTTTTATAAATAAATTCAGTCTTAAATTTAATTAGTTATCCTTTTTTTGTTATTTGCCCACCTATTGACTTCATTCTTGACCCTGTAGGTAACGTGTTAGCAATTCCTGTGTTTGCTTGTAAGTTATGTACAGTGCTTCTATTATCTTATTGTGGTTCGGCAAATTTTGTATTTCGATTAAGTTGATTTTCAAAAGACAAGAACGAGACAGACACTGTGACAGCCGGTTTGTTCAAGTGGTAGTGGCGCAAAGTGGCGGTTTGTGTAAAAAGCAGATATTTGTTCTTGGGTCATGGGTGTTTGTGTCTGTCTTTATGTATGTTCCGAGGGACCCACGACACAAGGGAAAACCTTAGTGTGGGCCTTTGAGTGTGTTGTGTAGCGTTTATCATATTTATTTATAAAAAAATATATATTAAAAAAAACATGTTTGCCGAGAGACATTAAGAAAATAGAAGCACTGTATATCTGTTAATTTGTGTTACAATATAACAGCTCTGGCCGCTCAGTCTAACTTCGCTGCCTTGCCTGGTATAGCAGGACCGCCATCTCCTCAGTTCGCGTACAGTGAGTATTCACTTACTGCTGACGTAGTTTAGGCACATTTCGCTTTGCTTTTTGTTTTAACATCAATACTTGAAGCATTTCATTTTGAGCATTTTTGAGTTTTATCATTGTATTGTTAACTTTGAAATCATGCTTTTTGTTGCCTTTAATATTAAGAGTTAAGCCCTGTTTTATGAACTACAATCATTACAGGAGAAATAACTTATAGAATCATGGCTCGTGTTCGGTCGACATGATGTCATTAATTAGTGTCATTTCATTATACCTACGTACCCGCAGTAACTACTCAAATAAGTCCACGTTTCAAAACTCTTTGATTTGATTTCTCGAAAGAGACAGCTATATCCACCATTACATGAAAACTGAAAAAGATAGAGACACATTATTCATCACGTGGTTATACCTTATAATAACTTGTTTCTACCTTATAATAACTTATTTCGAAAGAAATATTACGAGCTGCTGAACTGATTTTCATGAGACCACAAATGACTACCGATAAAATCGCGGTCTGTGCCGTGGTTGGATGTGTTGCGCTTGAGCTTTAAATGGTTGACCATTTAACAGAGACTGTTCATGAGTTACTATAAACATCATAGCTGTCAAATTAAGGTTTAATTACGTACTTACTCATTTTTATATTTTAATTCACGGCCGGTTTGGTCGAGTGGTAGTGACGCTGCCTCTTGGATCGACGGGTCCTGGGTTCGATTCCCGGCCGGGGCAAATCATTTGTGTAAAAAGCATGGGTGTTCAAGTTTGTATTTGTGTTTGTTTCAAGGGGGGAAAACCTTAGTATGAGCCTTTGAGTGTGTAGCATTAATATAAAAAAAAACAGTGTTACCAATGAATCGTCAAAAAAGACCGCGTTTCAAGTACGTTTTGTAACACACTCTTACGATTGCTTATCTTGTTAGCATAACAGATTGAACCATATGCACGAGATAGTGTACTCGTTCGCACATTAGATCGCTGAGTAACTGTTTGACATTATCATAATCATACTGTTTGATCGTGTTTGTATTGAAAATTAATACTAAACGTATGCCTGTTAGCTTAATAACGCTTAAAGATGTACTAACCATCGGTTTTCGTGTATGTTGCGCTCAGAGGCCGCTTTATCATCTGCCATAGGCCCTGTGCATTCGGCCGGCTTCTCATCCATCCTACCGGTCGCCGCTATGCTTGATGCGGTGGTCCAAGAAGAACCTGAAATAGACTATGGTGAGAAACCTACCACAAAGGGAAACTTCAGTGCTAACATAGAGGAAATGTTACAATTAGTACTCGTAAATTGAACCATAAGGACTTGATCCTAAAGCAGTATTTTGTCTAATCTTAAAACTTGCACAAGCACATCATTCTCTTATGCAAATTTTTTGGGACTTGTTTCAGGAAAGACAGCAGTGAAAAGTATGTACAAAATATTGCCTTTCTGTTCAAAATAAGTTTTTTTGAATTTGTAATCGAAATACTTTTCATAAGTATGATTGGAGGTAACTAACTTTTGAAACATGTCTCAAATTCTTCCTCTGGTCTTAGTCAAATATTATTTTCTTTTGGGATTCCTTCCTTAGAGTCAACATGGTTAGCAACTTTATTTTATACTTTTAACGGAATGTTTTTAACTTATAATCGCGTATTGTAGACTGTAGATGTGTACTCTCGAGAGCACATCAAGCTTGACATGTTGAACTTTGTGTCGTTCTTATTTCGTATATTTACGAGGTCTTTTGCACTTCAAATGTAAAGTGTCAGCTGTTTTGAGTGTACTAGGTAATTGGGTACATTTTGCTTCTTTGGAACAAAAATTGACTTACAATAAAATTTTGATGCTAAAGACCAATTAGAATTCTTACCAGAAATATTTTATCGGTACATACTTTAAGCAATAAATAATTCAGGGTGTCCGTTGGGTTAAGCGGGCGCATATGGCGGATACGCATACATCGAGTATTCATCTACAAGATATTGTATAAGCGCCGCCTTGACGCTCTTGGTAACCACCAAGCTTAAGCTTTAGGTAAAGCAATGTACGCGCACAGTCGCCCGCTAAATCCAGCGGACGTCCTCTAGGTCGTTCGGCAACGGAATTATTTGTGGGCGAATAAGGTTCGATATATGCATTTTATTATACGCCGTCGCGCGCGAAATTGTTATATGGCGAAAATGGCTCGTTGTAATAATAGGGTGACTTTAAATTAGTTAGCAAAATTGAGTTATTCTCTCCATAAAACTTATTAACTTTCCCAATTTCTTAATAAAATGTTTTGAGTTTTAACTTGTCATACTAACGCAATCAGCTAGCTAATGGCTCAAGTTGTAGTAGAGGCAACTTTTTTATGTACCTATGTTCCTAGTAGAAAGTTGTTCAGTTTAGTGGAGTAGATTCATATCGTTAACTTTCGCCAACTAAATTAAAGTCATCCATATATCTCACTCACGTTCGAGCCGCCCGTCAAAGTCCAGTGTGTGAACGGCCTCAGATCCATAGACTGAACAATTTTGAATATATCTTTGTTATTCGTATTCTTCACATTTCTGTGGTATTACCTATAATGGCGACAGCATGTTTAACGTGTACCTATTCTTGAAGTATCCTCATCACGGGAAATTTCATTGCACCTTACACTCATTGAAGATTTTCCAGGGATGCATTAGCTTTTACTGCGCTGATGGCTGCATGATGTAATGAGGTAAATGTATTTTCTATATTTTTTTGTATTATATTAGTATGGGATGACTTTAGGTTAAGCCTTGACAGAAAAGTGTAGAACCTGAATTAGAATTATTTTAAAATCTAATAAATTAAAAAAAGGAGCCTCACATATTATTACTTATTTCGAATCTTTTGGTGATGAAATAAAATAGCACTTCCATATTTATTTAATACTTTTTTGTTAAGCGACAAAGCTGATTTTGCTTATAAAAGTGAACAACTTTCACCTAGTGACCTTTAAAATATTCAATAAATCTGTTTGTTGTGCAACGACAGGCATTAAAAACTTCTTGATTTAGCAGCTCGAGCACGATGTGCTTGCGCGTAGAATGTACCGCGTCCTATGTCAAAATGTCAACATTGACAACGCCAAAGGGGCCAGCAAGCCTTTGTGCGGGGCCCTCGCGCAATCAAAGTGACGTTTCACTATCAGCCGAGCTATTATTTATTCTGTGGTGGCGTGCCGCGCGAGTTTGTCGCGCATCATGCTCGAGCTTCTTAAAGTTATTATACACTAATTAAAATTATTTGACCAGCAGGTCTAAACGCTCCCGTGTACAGCTTCAGGAGTTCGTTTGGTGCCGGCGGGTCCTCCGGCCAGTTCGGCTTTGCCTCAGTGCCCAAAAGGATGTTTTTCTCGCAGAAACCGGTGGCTTTGAGCTTTAGTAAGTATCCATTACTTAGCCGGAAAATCAGCCCACAAAACTGAGCAACTTCCCACTATCTTTACACTTACGTCTGTAACCCCGTCGGGTCAGGCAGAGGACCATGTGTTTCTACTTAGAACCACTTGGCGCCACATTTTGAGGATTATTGATAGAAATGCATCTTTCCGTACAACTTATGTGATCAGCTGGTTGCCTAACCATAGAAAGACGATTTAATACCAATTAAAGGGGAGCTAGCCGTGTGAGTCCCCGGCAGAGTAGAAAAGGACCACCCTCTTTCTTACCGAGGTGTCGTACAAGGCGACTAACATGCAAGCAAGTTCATCTGCACACAGAGAAGGAAAACCCTCGTCAACTCGTCTGCCAAGCGTGGTTAGTATGACATTTACCCCTCATGTTATTGAGGGAGGCCCGTGCCCCAGCAGTGGGGACGTATATGGGCTGATGAAGTGATGCCGATGGGCAGTGGTATTTTTAAGAATTCATGTGAGAGCTTCTTTCGTTCAGTTATATGACGAGATTCAGATACATGTATGCTCACGCATTTGTCCCATTAGGGAAGGCAAGGCAGTGACCACATATTGCCACCTGGCACGATCCAAACACATCCTTTTGCTTCCTCGTCGGATTCGGGTGTCTCTAACACGGCCTTTCCTCTACGTCACCAATTTTCTAAGTTCGCCTCGCTAAGGTGGCCCTCTCTCGACCCTTTCAACCACATTCGCATAGTATATTTCTTCCAACAAAATGTAAGTATTTTTGGGTGTTTCTTTTCAGGCCCTGACTATGACTACAGTTTCTCTTCAGCCCGTAAGTGTATGCTTGTGTATTTACACATCCGACTTGCTATATTTTATTTGATTTACTTAAATAAAAATCTAATATTTATATGAATTCCCATAATTTTTTTAAAATTTTTACTACCTATTATTTTGTTGTAGATAAAACTGGAGCAATCCTTCCTCTGAAAAAGAGTAAGCAACATATTATTTGGTCGTCTATAAAATATATTCGTACCTTCTATCCTATATTATACTTCTAATCTTACTACATTTGTTTCAGCTGAACATTTTGTGAGGTGCTATGATCTCTTATCTTTTATCTCTTTTCGTTTTATGGTTATTCTCGAAAACATGCTGTCGCCACTTATTCATACTTTCTATACTTTCTTTGTAGCCTTTCTTTGTCTTTGTCAATGTATTTATTTTCAGTTGTTGATTTATTTGTTATTTTATTGAAGATTCGTTCCCCTCGACCCCTCTGCTATCGAAGCCGATCTCAACAACGTCACAGGACCCTTCAGTGGCACCACAAGGCCCTTCAGAAGCGCCACAGGAGCCTTCGGTAGCGCCACCAGGCCCTGCAGTGGATTCCGCAAGTCCTCTGGCCCCTCTGCATCTTGAAGAGTATCCGTGGGTCAGCCCGGCCCTGAAACCTAACTCAGACGTGATTCAGCTGGAAATAGAAAAGGATGGAAACAAGACAGTGACTGAACTAGAACTTACGAGGGATGATGTGGTGAGATTAAAGCACTATAATTTTAATAACATTTAAATTTACTTGAATTGAATTGAGAAGAATCGCAGAGACCTGTCAACTACATACAATCAATGTGCACAAGATAGTACATTAAGCTTCATTTTGACCTTGACTATGGACTAATATAGAAGAACTGACTAAACAACGATAACTCATTCCGTAGTTATTCATAACGACATGATAGATGCCACATGTTGTGGTTTTTATTTAATAATGGTTCTTATAATTCCGTTCATTTCTTATAATTTCCTGGTCTTATTCCAAAATACACAAAATTATGACTTGACCCCGTTTTTACCTCATTTGTTATAGTACCCATTGCATTGTAGTGCAATTGTATTGTGTACCTCAGTTTTCATAAATCTGTACCTATACTTATCTACACTAATATTATAAAGAGGAAAGATTTGTACCTATTTTTGTATGTTTGTAATGAATAGGCTCAAAAAGTACTGGGCCGATTTAAAAAATTCTTTCACCATTAGGATGCTACATTATCCCTAAGTAACATAGGCTACATAATTTTTCCGAATTCTCACGGGAACGAAGTCCCGAGCGGGATGCTAGTAATATTATAAAGATGAAAGATTTGTATTTTTGTATGTATTTATGTTTGTAGCGAATAAACTCAAAAACTACTGGACAGATTTCAAAAATTCTTTCACTATTAGAATGCTACATTATCCCTGAGTAACATAGGCGACATCATTTTCCCGGATTCCCACGTGAACGAAGTCCCGAGCGGGATGCTAGTATATAATATACTTCCGCCCAGGACTTCGTTCCCGTGGGAATTCAGGAAAATTATGTCACAAAAATACAAAGCTTTCCTCTTTTTAATATTAGTATAGATTTCCAGTAGATGGTGTTCAATAAGGGCTGAATTTTTTTTAGGCTCCGCGCGCATCAAGTGGTGACGCGTCATGCCCGGTGGCGACGGACGGCGCGACGGGCGGAATGTGCGTCTACCTCACCCGCTGCGATGCCGCCAAGACAATAACCCTCACAGACTACAGCCGTACCTATTGCACAGTCAACGACAAGTAAGAACCTTTTTTTATTAAGAATGGGTTCGCTCTTGACCACAATCTAGCTCAGGGCAAAGATGATGTCGAGGATGTAATGAGCTCACCCAGAAGAAGCCTATTCACTAGATGTTTCTTAACATATCAGACGCAATCATATCATCATACACAGCAGCCGCAAGTCACGCGTCGTCGTGGCGAAGGAGGGCTTGGATCGTGAAGCTGTTCACAAATTCACGATTGATTGTAAATATCGGAAAACTTATACTGCGCCATCTAACACTAAATTAAGCAAAGCTTGTATATACTATGCGTGCGTGCTTAATTACTAATTTACTACGTATATATGTACTTTTAATTTGCTACCAAACCCAGGCATGGATGAGATAAAAGAACACCAAATACAAGAGATTAACATGAAGGAGATAATTGGGTTTGTAAAGGCTTCTGGGAGGTTTAAAGAAGTGAAGCTGTCAGTGCTGAGGTAAAACTGAGGACGGCCGGTTTGGTCGACTGGTAGTGACGCTGGCTCTTGATCGGCGGGTCCTGGGTTCGATTCCAAGTCGGGGAAAATGTTTGTGTAAAAAGCAGATGTTTGTTCTCGGGTCATGGGTGTTCGTGTTTGTCTTTATGTGTGTTCCAATGGACCCACACAAGGGAAAACCTTAGTGTGGGCCTTTGAGTGTGTAGCGATTAAAAAAACTCATGTGGTGATAAGAAGAAGTAGGTAAAATGGTCCCAAAAAACCGGACTGATCACCAGCCTCTGTCTGGCGGGCGTCCCCTCTATAGATAGATAAATAGATAAAATCCAGACTCCCATAACATCATAAAACACTTGAATTTATGATATCATGGACACAGTACATCTGCTTCTACTTTGAATCATCAAATGGCACAATCTCTGTTTACTTGTCTTGTAATAATCTACACTTCTATATTCTATATTTCTATATATATATATTATAAAGAGGAAAGATTTGATTGTTTGTTTGTTTGCATTGAATAGCCTCCGAAACTACTGGACCGATTTGAAAAATTCTTTCACCGTTAGAAAGCTACATTATCCCCGATGGACATAGGCTACATAAATTTCCCGAATTCCCACGGGAACGAAGTCCCGAGCGGAATGCTAGTATATTATAAAAAGGAAAGATTTGTTTGTTTGCATTGAATAGGCACCGAAACTACTAGACTGGCTACACAATTTTTCCGAATTCGCACGTGAACGAAGTCCCGGGCAGAATGCTAGTGCCTAATAATCAACTAAACTTTTTTATTTACAGGTATGCTGGTGTATGCTGTCCAAGCACAAGTGTCGACGTAGCTAAGCCGTGATCGTACATACGATACAATGTAGTCATAAGCACCGATAGTACACATGAACTATTTTCTGGCATGAAAAATTAAACGAGATATTAATTACGTTTGTATGTACTGTGATATTGACGATATATGTATAATTACTCATATAAAACCCAATAGTGGAAATTAAATAGATTTGTGTCAGACAAGGAATTGATTAACATTGCAATTAGAGTTGTATTTATTTAGTATTGGAATGATACAAGAATAAGGCCATTATTGCACGCTCGAATAGTGTTAATTTTGAGCGTCAATTATTGACCCATAACATTAGCTAGCCACTGATGCCTTAACATATTTATAAAACCTTCATACAGTTCAACGACTGGTTTAACTAAATGAACCAGCCGGGTTAGGATGGTCGTAACGTTCCGGGGTTCGAGTCCCGGTCGGAGCAAACATTTGTGTAAAAAAGACATTTTCGTTCGTAATCCTGGGTGCATTAATTTGAATTCTGTGTCCCAATGGATCCACAGTGCAAAGGAAACCCAAGTATGGGCTTTGAGTGAGTGGCATTTTTATTTTATTATTATTTGTATCTTTCCTATGGGAAACATTATTATTATATAAATAGTTTGTGATTGACTGGTTCGTAGTTCGTTGTGATGTGAGGTGCTATTTATGAAGAATGCCATAGGGTTTGTGAACACGTGCGCTATATTTCGTTCTTTTTGTAAAAACTATCTTTATCTATGTATGAATCTTCATCGAATCTCCTTTAATTTTTTCAGTTTTCTTCTATTCCTTAGATTTCTTCAATGTTCATCAAACAATGTCTAGTTATCAATGACAAATATTTTTTTTGAGATTAGGCATTAATAAAAACCGTTTATTTTTATGAATGCGTCGTTTTATTTTTCTCCATCTTGCGCACAGCAGTGCATCAACATAAGAATACCTTGTTATTCTTATGGCATCACCAACTTTGCATCTATGAGACTGTTTGAAAGGTACCGACCCGAGAGAGTTTCCTAATGAACTTGTGCTATTCGTCTTTTTAAAACATTCTGAAGTAAATCGTACTCTCGTCCTCGTGGAAGGTATAATTACTCTGCCAGGAGCATTATTGTTCTGTGCTCTATACTCCGGGCCAGATAAAAAGGCACTTAGAACATACATCCACAGACTAAAGAGAAGATACTACGTCGCCATACATCTTATTGTAAGGACAGACTACCTAGTCTGGACGAAACTAAACCGTATGCATAACCATTGCATAATACTTGGTCTGGCGCAGAGGCGGCCTTAAGGGGTGGCAAACAAGGCAATCGCCCGGGGCCTCGCTCTTGCAGGGGCCTCGCGCAACAACCCAAGCTTTATTAAATTATTTAGAATTTCGGATTTTGATCCTTAATTATTTATTAAGGTTATAACATAACGGTAAATTAAAATAAAGTTAGTTAACTAGTTGATAGTTGATAAGAGCACCCGTTTCCGCATTTAGGCTCTAAGATGGACCTTTATGCGTGAAGGTCGGTGGCTATTCCATTCCAGCAGAAGCTCAGGACAACATGGGTGACTGTTTCATCAGCCTCTAGGCAGCCCCTGCAGAGGGGGCTGTCGGTGACGTTTAATACGAATAGGTGCTTGTTCAAAGCAGGGTACCCAACCGTAAGGTACCCCCGTAGGGTTACCCACCATTATTCGTAGGTTATCTCTGGATAAGTTAAGCAGTCTACGCGTCAGGCGCGGGCAGGGTCCTGTAAAGGCTTACTTCGACTGCCGACAAGTGGTTACGTTTTCCCACCTGTCTTTGTGTTGCATAAGGATGCGTGCTCGGATCCAAGTCCGTACTTGGCTAAATGGAATCGGGATATTGGCACAGGGCCTGCCAAGATGGTGTCTGATCCCTTCCTAGCCAATTCGTCTGCCGCATCATGACCTATGAAACCGCTATGCCCCTTAATCCATTGCAAGATGACTTTGTTGGCTGAAGATATTTTATTTAGCGCTTGGTGGCATTCGGTGATAATGATAGGAAGTATATGAGTAATTTTCCAGGGCGACAGGTGGTTATATATACTGTCCCATCTGTCGATGTGTTGTTAACGAGTACGTTTGCGAATCCAAGTACGAAATTGGCTAAAGGGCATTGGGATAATTAGCACAGGGCCTGTCAAGTTGGTATCTGATCCCTTCCTAGCCAAAATGTCGGCTGCGTCGTTACCCATCGATCCACTATGCCCCTTGATCTATTGTAGGATGACCCTGTTGGCTGATGCTACTTTGTTCAGCGCTTGATGGCATCAAGTTAACTTATTCATTCATTCAAAACATAATTGAAAAATTAATTATGTAAGTAGTATCTCGAAGATCGGTTCGCTATGCGAAGAAGATCACACTTGAAGAACAGTTTTTTAATCGCATAGCACTCGGGTCAGCTCGGGAGTTGGCACATAATGTTCTGCTCCTCTATCTTTCAGTCCTTGTTATTCTTTTAATCGAAAATGACGATTATTGTGTTTAAATTAAAGATTTTAGTCTTACCTAGTGTTTTTAATTAAAGAAAAGCCGCAAACATCAATTTTAAAATTTATCATCTACATAGATGATCATAATTGTTAATTTTGAAAATCTTTCAATGTAAAATATTTTAAAACTCAAATTATATTTATTTGTATAAAGATAACTTTAGCACTTCTCGTCAAACATGACAAAATTGATAAACCAAACAACCATCACCTACTTTAGCATCACATACTTTTCACGAAGGACGAAGGGCCTCGCAAAGACCTGCCGCCCAGGGCCTCGCAATGGGTAAGGCCGCCTCTGTCTGGCAGGATATGTAATCCTTTGTTTGTGTCAATACATAAAGCTTTCGTTGGCTTAACGGCTTATCCAAGCCATTAACTGTTAATGTTAATGGCTTGGATACCATTAGTATCCAAGCCATTAACATTTAAAAAATTAAACGTCACACTGACAGAACAGAAGTGTCAAACGACGACGAGGCTATTTCTACTGACCTTTTTTTTTTTTAATTTTAGTATTGGCAAAGGATTACATGAATGTACAGCCACTCTTTTTTTTATATTTAACACTGGCAAAGGAGTAATTAATTGTACAGCCACTTGTTAGGGTTCCGTATCCAAAGGGTGTATAAAGGGTGAGTTCGTCCGTTCGTCTGTCACCACTCACCAGGCTATATCTTATGAACTGATATAGCTAGACAGTTAAAATTTTCACAAATGATATATTTCTGTTATCGCTATATCAACAAAAAGCCAAATGCGAGTCGGACTCTGGCTCCCATACAAAACTTTGCATTTTTTCAACCAAAATACTCCCGAAGAATTATTGATTGCCTTTGGTGTTGGGTAAAGTTTCAGGCATTCTGTTCTATTCAAAAAAATGCACTTTATGAATAGGCATACCTATTCTTAAACTGGTAGCTAATCCAACACAATGCATGAATATGCCCATTTTCCATGCCTTTTACGGATGCTACACTGTGTCTAGCCGACGACGCGGTATCGGCATGGCAGGGGCAAGAAGACTGCTTTCGACACCCAGAAAGCTTTTCTAGAAGTTTATAGTTTAAGCTTGAAGCGCTCGTAACCCAGCGGCTCTCGCTAATCTCAACCGATCAGTGAGGTTAAGGGACGCACACAGAAGCAGGGAACCTGATGGGTGACCAAAAGAGGCAATTTATCACGAGCGTTTCCGTGCTTCGGAGGGCACGTTAAGCTGTCGGTCCTGGCTGTTGTCGATTGACTACAGTCGTTAAAACCAAGTCAGAGGCCATTGTGCGGTTTGAAAACTCTGACCCCAGGGTTAGCCAAGTTCGTCTCATTCTTGAATATACCTACACGATAAGAAGAAGAAGATAGTTTAAGCTTTTGAAAAGCTCCAGCGATATCAGCTCGGAATCAATACCAGTGTTGGAACAATTTGTTCTTTTAATGACAGACAACAGTACGTCAGGTTACCCATTTTCAATACGAATGTCGTCGCTATTACGACCGAGATAAGGGCGACGTCAAGGACAACATGTATAGCCAGATGTGCTGCCGTGTCTACGACAGAATGAGTGAAATAGAAGATAGCCTTCCACGTTGAACTGGGAGTGCAAGTTAAACTTAAAAAGTACCAGCTGCCAACTCTTCCCGGGCATACTACAAAAGTCAGTAAGTAGGACGCGAAGGTTTTGTTGTATTATAGGTTTATAGGCGAAAGTCTGAAAACCTCTCACCTTTATACATCATTGGTTCATCTAATAACCCTCAAAATTGTATGTCGAACGTGGCATCAAGTGGTTCTAAGACCCCTAATGCACTGCTTACCCCTTATGTATGAAGGGTAGAAGATACTCTCCGATGCTTTTAGTTCTCAAACCAAATCATTTTCTTTCAGCAATCAGTAAGTACTATTCAGTACCTAGTGATCTAGCTAGACAACCTCTAAAATGGAAAAAAAAACTTTTGACTAAACTACTGAACCGATTTTGATGATTAGGGTGTCATTAGAAAGCAGATGATGTGAAGATTTGTTTTTTATGTCACTTCCTTATACCCTCCCAATTGGATTCCTAAAAAGACATTAGAACGGAATAAACATCATCGATGTTGTCATTTGACCTCTAAAATACGATAAGGGTCGGATCCAGCTGGCTTCCACATCTTAAAATACTCATTTTTGTATCCTCATGTGTCCTCTAAGAATATCTATATTTTTCAAATTGCCGCCCCGCTTAATCAGCAGTAGGTATCAGTAGAACCAGCAGTAGGTATTAGTAGAAATAGCCAAAACAAACAAGATTGCGGCCAATTTTAAAGATTTCTACAATCATTCATGACAAAGACCGAGACGTTGTTATAGTAATTTAATTAGTTTTTGTTTCGTTTTACTCGTCACTAATAACAACCGAAAAAACACATCTGTCAACTCTGTTATTTGGCGCTATGTAAAACTATAGAGTGAGACAAAAAAACATTTTTTGTATGGACTTATCTTTGGTCTCTTTCTTTTTTAATGACTGAACGCTTTTCGTGTGAAAAAAACGGACCGTGGGAGGTCAGTGAAAATAGTATCCGCCGTCAAACGACTCATTGCGAATTTTAGGCTGATACTATTTTCACTGACCTCCCACGGTCCGCTTTTTTCACACGAAAAGCGTTCAGTCATTACAAAAGAAAGAGACCAAAGATAAGTCCATACAAAAAATGATTTTTTGTCTCACTCTATAGTTTTACATAGCGCCAAATAACAGAGTTGACAGATGTGTTTTTTCGGTTGTTATTAGTGACGAGTAAAACGAAACAAAAACTAATTAAATTACTATAACAGCGTCTCGGTCTTTGTCATGAATGATTGTAGAAATCTTTAAAATTGGCCGCAATCTTGTTTGTTTTGGCTATTTCTACTAATACCTACTGCTGGTTCTACTAATACCTACTGCTGATTAAGCGGGGCGGCAATTTGAAAAATATAGATATTCTTAGACGACACATGAGGATACAACAATGAGTATTTTAAGATGTGGAAGCCAGCTGGATTCGACCCTTATCGTATTTCAGAGGTCAAATGACAACATCGATGATGTTTATTCCGTTCTAATGTCTTTTTAGGAATCCAATTGGGAGGGTGTAAGGAAGTGACATAAAAAACAAATCTACACATCATCTGCTTTCTAATGCCACCCTAATCATCAGAATCGGTTCAGTAGTTTAGTCAAAAGGTTTTTTTTTCCATTTTAGAGGTTGTCTAGATGACTAGATACTGAATAGTACTTACTGATTGCTGAAAGAAAATGATTTGGTTTGAGAACTAAAAGCATCGGAGAGTATCTTCTACCCTTCATACATAAATACATAAGCTCACGCCTTTAATACCCATCGGGGTAAGCAGTGCATAAGGGGTCTTAGAACCACTTGATGCCACGTTTGACATACAATTTTGAGGGTTATTAGATGAACCAATGATGTATAAAGGTGAGAGGTTTTCAGACTTTCGCCTATAAACCTATAATACAACAAAACCTTTGCGTCCTACTTACTGACTTTTGTAGTATGCCCGGGAAGAGTTGGCAGCTGGTACTTTTTAAGTTTTACTTGCACTCCCAGTTCAACGTGGAAGGCTATCTTCTATTTCACTCATTCTGTCGTAGACACGGCAGCACATCTGGCTATACATGTTGTCCTTGACATTCGTATTGAAAATGGGTAACCTGACGTGCTGCAGTCTGTCATTAAAAGAACAAAATGTTTCAACACTGGTATTGATTCCGAGCTGATATCGCTGGAGCTTTTCAAAAGCTTAAACTATCTTCTTCTTCTTATCGTGTAGGTATATTCAAGAATGAGACGAACTTGGCTAACCCTGGTGTTAGAGTTTTCAAACCGCACAATGGCCTCTGACTTGGTTTTAACGACTGTAGTCAATCGACAACAGCCAGGACCGACAGCTTAACGTTCCCTCCGAAGCATGGAAACGCTCGTGATAAATTGCCTCTTTTGGTCACCCATCAGGTTCCCTGCCTCTGTGTGCGTCACTTAACCTCACTGATCGGTTGAGATCAGCGAGAGCCGCTGGGTTACGAGCGCTTCAAGCTTAAACTATAAACTTCTAGAAGAGCTTTCTGGGTGTCGAAAGCAGTCATCTTGCCCCTGCCATGCTGATACCGCGTCGTCGGCTAGACACAGTGTAGCATCCGTAAAAGGCATGGAAAATAGGCATATTCATGCATTGTGTTGGATTAGCTACCAGTTTAAGAATAGGTATGCCTATTCTTAAAGTGCATTTTTATGAATAGAATAGAATGCCTGAAACTTTACCCAACACCAAAGGTAATCTATAATTCTTCGGGAGTATTTTGGTTGAAAAAATGCAAAGTTATGGGAGCCAGAGTCCGACTCGCATTTGACTTTTTTTTGTTATAGCGGTAACAGAAATAAATCATTTATGAAAATTTTAACTCTCTAGCTATATCAGTTCATAAGATATAGCCTGGTGAGTAGTGACAGACGAACGGACGAACACACCCTTTGGATACGGAACCCTAACAAGTGGCTGTATAATGAATTACTCCTTTGCCAGTGTTAAATATTTAAAAAAGTGTGGCTGTACATTCATGTAATCCTTTGCCAATACTAAATTTAAAAAAATAAAGGTCAGTAGAAATAGCCTCGTCGGACATTTCTTCGTGTTTTGTGTGCTGTGTCAGTGGTGCCAGATTAGGCGAATTTTCGCCATTTAGGCTATCTCGGAGAGTGTCGGGGCGACCAAAAATTGCGGTCGGCGACCAGTCGCCATTTAGGCTATCTCGAAAAAATAAATAGGGCGATTTAGGCTACTTTTGGCGCTAGCCAAAAAATAAAAATAAAAAACCTTAAACTTATTTTTTCTATGTCTATGGTGCAAGGCATCTGGTAACGCACCGACGGAACACAGCAAGCTGTTTGGCGTCGGACTTCGGTAGAAGGGTGGTCGCGAACCAGACGGCTTTTTACAGAGCCTACCACACCGCATGAGCATAGGACGACACCTCAGATTCAGAAAAAAATGAAGAGTCTTTGCCTGGGATGGATTACTAGGAGGCAGGTCTCATTTATGTGTTTCCGTAGTCGCCTCTTACGACACCCACGGAAAGAGATGGGGTGGTGTTATTCTCAACCGATCACCACACGGTATATCACATGGCTTAAGTACAGTCGGCCAATAATGTGGTTTGCCACCCTAAGGTTTAAATTCGTTTGCGTGACTTAAATGAGTTTAAATTCATGCAAGGTTGATTTTCCCTGTTAGTTCACAGTTACTCCATATGTCATCTCATTATAACTGCATCATAATACGTCATCATTCTATATCTTTTCTTTGTTAAATTGTGAACCTTAGCGATATTTTGGCTATACGGGAAGTTCTGTGAAAACTGATTGACTAGGTACTTTCTTGGTCGAATACCTGGGCCCATATTTTTGAAACGATAGTTTCCAATAATTCACATACGGATTGACAACATTTGCATGAGAATCACTTAAAAATGTCAATTCGTATGCGAATTGGAATTCCATTGTTTTAAAAATCAGGTCCCTGTAATTTTTACCCGATTTTTATTTTTAATAAATAAATATACTGTGATTTTATGATAAACAATATGTAATTCACTTTTATTTGGGCTACATTTTAGGCTACTAAGGCTAAAATGTTGGGCGATTTAGGCTACTTCATAAGATACATTTTTAGGCGAATTTAGGCTACTTCGCTGTCAAAAGTCGGCGATTTGAGTTCTCAGATGTCTGGCAACACTGTGCTGTGTCTGTGTTTACTTTGTCTGTGTTTACAAAAGTGCAATCTGTGCAATAGAATACTCCAATAGCAGTATAATGAATTAGCACAGAATATCTTATTAAATCTGCAAAACAGTCCATTGATCAACATGTCTTTCTTTAAAAGCGTAGCGTCTGGATTTACCATTCGGAGTCGCGACACCATTCTCAAAGAATCATTGATTAATAATTTGTCAGAATGCGTAAAAGATATCCAATACACTAACCAGTTCGAGGAAAATTTCCACAGCGTGTTGGGATCTACAGACTCAACAAATACTCTTTGTATGGCTCTGGAAGCCGTGTTCCTACACGGACTGAAGGACACATTCCTAAAAAAAGCCAAGAACGTGTTATCGGGAGATCCAGACTACCGTCCACAGCCTAATTTCTGGCCGCTAGTGCTCGTGCTTTCACACAGACAGAATATAGATCAGATTTCGTCATTACCTCAAATTAACACCGAGATAGGTCAATGTCGCGCCTGGCTGCGCATTGCTCTCAACGAATGTTTGTTATCTTCCTACATGTCGACTCTTTTGCGTAACATATCAGCTGTCAAACCATTCTACAACAGATCAGCATTTGTTTGTGACTCCGAAATATTAGAATTGGCACAAAAATTAATAGAAGGGCTGGAATCTTGTGTGCAATTTAACTTGCCTATAAATTCAAGTCTACTGAACCAATGGCCCGAACAAGTGTTGATGTTGACAGGTATATGGGTGCCAACAATGAGGGCTGCCCCCATCAGTGCTGGTGTAGACATAGCCAGTACAATCACAGAAGCAGAGCTTAAGCCCAAGTTGGTATCCACACCAACACACACTTCCAATATAACTGGACTGGGACGAATGCTTGCACTGAATGAAGATGAGGCATTGGATTTTATTCTTTACAAAAATTCCAGGGATATAAATAGTACAGTGGATGATTCTGACATTGATTCTAAAGACGAGAATGAAGAGAAAGCCCAAAAAGAAAAATCTGAAAAAGATGAAGAACCCTCAAGTGATAAAGCACCTACAACTGCTGAAAGTACTCCTATTGAAATAGGTAAACCAAGCACCAGCTTTGAACAAAAAAATGAAACTTCTTTCTCAGCTTCATCTGTAGACTCGGAGGGTTTTGTTGCTCCCACTGACATTGTTGTTACAGGCAATTCACTGTCTGGAAAAGGATGGTCTGCAGATACACATGATGATATGAATACTTCAATTACGTCTAATTCATCTCATGGAAGTAGTATGATTAAGACTCCAGAACTAAAGAGCCTATCTTCTCTTATTGACCATTCAAACACTTTTGGTGAGGCATATGCTAACACACCTAGTTTGAGAGATATCATGAAAGATATCCAGAAAGAATTAAAACTCAATAGTGAAGATAATGACAACTCAGAAATAAAGATAGATGTTGTAACACCAGAGGACCCCATGTTGCAGGGATTAGACTTTGAAGTGGTTCCAAATTCCACCACAGGATCGTTCACACCACTAGAATTACAAAGAATGAAGCAGCAACTTGGGATTTTGTCCAGGGAGCAGGGGTTGGATTACCAGAATTATCAATGTAAAGGGTGCCAGGATCTACTTGGCAGTATCATATCCAAAGCAAAAGTATGTGGTTTCACGGGAGAATATTACTGTTCCAACTGCATGGATCCAAATGTCTTTATCATTCCAGCCAGAGTGATTCACAACTGGGACTTCAGAAGATATCCGGTCTCAAAGAAATCTGCTCTCTTTTTACTAGAGTTTCAACACCAGCCTTGGATAGATATGAAAAAGTTAAATCCCAAAATATATTGTGGAGTTTCAGATATGACACACTTGCAAGAGCTCAGGATACAACTGAATTTCTTGAGAGCTTACATTTTTACTTGCAGAGAACATGTTATAGAAGAACTGCAGAAGAGAGTATGGCCAAGGGAATACCTGTATGATCATGTGCATTTGTATACAATATCAGATTTAGCTCAAATCCCAAATGGATCCTTGGTGTTACAATTGGAAAAAGTGGTCAACTTTGCAAAAACACATGTATTAGACTGCTGGCTGTGCAGTCAAAAAGGTTTTATTTGTGAAGTGTGCAAAGATCCAAAGATATTGTACCCATTTGAGACAAGCACTACATATCGCTGTGATGAGTGTTCCAGTGTGTTTCATGCTAAATGTCTCAATGCAAACATGCCTTGCCCAAAATGCCGAAGGAAGCAAAATCGCACAAATGATTCTCTGATTGATATTATACACAAGCCACAGCCACTGTTTAATAAGCAGTAGTGCCAGTCTGGTAAATGATTAATGGATTATGCATTTTATGAACTAGCTTGTAAATGAAAATTCAGAAATATTATACAGGAACCTTGACACATCAACTTGCAATATAGGCCTATTTTGGGAAAAGCGCTTGTTTTAAAGGAATTATTTTTATATTAAACACACTTGTTTAGTTACTAGTTTATTATTTAGTGCAATTTGTTGAATTATAGACCAAATATAAACATTTGTTTGATAGGAGGGCTAAAAATATGAATTATTTACGGGATAGTATTAACATAATATCATAATATATTAATATTTCTAAAGTTATAAGACTAGATATCATGGGAAAAATTTTCAAAAAATATGTGATATGGTTATAAATAGATTATGGTCTTAGACTTGGACATTAATATAGGTATATTTCTTAGATTTTATTTTTATAGTAAGTGTAAAAATTGAATTATATTACAAATCAAGTAATGTGGTTTAGATCTCTTTTTCTTCCACTCAATAATTTAAAAACTTTTAGTCCTTAAATAATTACAAAGTATATTCTGTGGGACCTGAAATTTTGCACAATTGTTTCAATGAATTCATTGTTGAAAAAATCCAGTATTATCTGAGAAGTTTTTAACTTGCTAGTTCCAAGGGTTGGGTTGAGTGTTGATGAGTTAGTGAGTCAGCGGAGGCATTTATTTTATAAGTTATGATTAGTTTGTACAATGTACAGTCAAGTTCCTGAATTGTTCAGTTTTTCTGTTATCACAATATGTTCCCCCACATAGGGGAGTGCTGAATCCCCTCTACTCAACCCTCTATAGGAAGTAGTTACTCAAAATTACAATAGTTTGAGACTTTTGTGCCAAAATATCAATTTCAATACCTACCATCTAGGTATTATAATATCTTCACAAACAAGGGCGTCGTCGCCAGCCCTTGGCCCAGGTGGGGCCAAGTTAATATTATGGAGGATGAAAAAAATATGAATTGTAGGTACAGTCAAGAGCATGAGTTTTACACTTGTAGCGTGAGTCTTTGCTTCTATGGCGAATTGGCGTTTGTAATAAGAGCGGTTCCAACTTTGATTGCTTTGCAGTTGGTTACATTTTTTTCACCTCTAGGGGAGGGCAGCTGCTCCCCCCCCCCTTGGCGACGCCCTTGTTCACATATGAATGAGAACATTCTATGAAGAAGAAAGACAACACATGACCATATAATTTTGCTCCCAGCTCCATGTATATTCATTGTTACTAGGTTTACTGTTTAAGCCTTGCATTATGTCTGTCATAAGTTCATTACGATACAACATGATCATAATAAAATTCTCATCAAAAATCATGTTATGGATCTTGAAAAAATAAATCTTATGTATTTAAAAATATGTTTTATTTAAACTTACTTTTCATTTAAGCATTATAAATCTTACAATTTGTTTTGTAATACTGTGTAGATTTTAAAAGTTATATGAAAACCTTAAAAATGGATATTCCCTTTTTTACTCATATAATCCTCATACCATCCGGATAGATAGACAGTGGGTTTACTAAAATATACAGGTGACATTTCAATCACACAAAAAAAGTCCCCGACAAAAAAAGAGGGGTGTTATAAGTTTGACGTGTGTATCTGTATGCCTGTGTATATGTCTGTGGCATCATAGCTCCTAAACGAATGTACCGATTTCGATGCGGTTTTTTTTGTTTGACGTGATCGAGATCTTGTAAACCATGAACTTGACGTGCGTAAAATTAGCCAGTGATTAAAAAGTCACTTGTAAGTATATTACAAATATGTCAACAAAATTTAAATTAACATTAGGTTTTATAAATAAATATTTTGTACTTTCATATTTACATCTTAGAGAACATTTCATTTTTTCTTAAAGAAAAATCGACAAATTGTATCCTTAAAATTAAAAATAAGAAATTCTTGTACGTACTCAAAATAACAATATTGAATGAAAAATGACGACTATCTTGTTCTATTCAAATTCAAAATATCGCTTAAATATGTATCGGTGTTTTTCTTAATTCTATTTTTTAGTTTTCCTTGACCGTCTCGCCTGGGGAGATCGTAATTATATTTTTCTTCGGCACTGAATTCTTCTAGACATTGATCTAGGAGTTTTTCTGGCTCTTCTTGTTTCTTCTTCTTTTTGGCTTGGTAGCTAAGTGCTTCTTTGTCGAAGTCTAGTGGCACTATGCCTAGATCACCACTGTATCGGTTTTTTGCGACTTGCAAATACTTTTTGCCCCTCACAGCTGTTAGACGTTTGTCCTGCGAAAAGTGAAAATGAAAGATTGTAACACTACACTGGACAATAAAATGTTATGTTATGAAGTCCGTTTGGTCGACAACTATTTCATAAAACTTGACAAGTTAGTGGTGAATGTTGGATGTAACTAGTTTCTTAAACTCGTTTTTGACCATTTGTACTTCATTTCTTTCTGAATCTGAGGTGTCGTCCTATGGTCTCATGCGGTGTGGTAGGCTCTGTAAAAGGCCGTCTGGTTCGCGACCACCCTCCTACCGAAGTCCGACGCCAAACAGCTTGCTGTGTTCCGTCGATGCGTGGGAGTACCAGTGCCTTTATAGGCATTTTCTGGGTTAACTCGCTCCATCGTCGACCTCATCTTTGACCTTATGGTCAAGATTGAGGTCATGAGTTAACCCATCTTATAATAATAATTAAAAAAAAATACAGTCTGTCCAGCAAAAGTTTTTAAAAGTAAAATAAAAGCAGGCTTGCTGGACTTAAGTCATCGATTTACAAAGAAAACTGTTTTGAGATGTTTTCATCATCATGTCAGCCGCAGGACGCTCACTGCTGGACATAGGCCTTCCTAAGGATTATCACATCGATCGGTGATGCGCCACCCGCATTTAGCGGCTTCCTGCAATCTTTTCTAGATCGTCGGTCCATCTTATGGTTTCATACCTAATAGCTGCTCTGGAATCGGTGGACCGCAGAGCCAGTAGGAGAATCACTGGTGACAAAAAGCTAGTAAAAATTAAACTCCAAAGCCTAACGCGTTGACGCAAATGTGTTTTTAAAGCTTGCCTATGTGTTTTTACAGAGATATTATAAGCTGCACGAGCTCATTCCGCCTGTCCCTTTCTTTTCACGGACCTCCGGGCTAATATAACCCGAATCTTTTAAAAGGTCGAGTGAATAGGCATCTTTTGTGTGAGCCTGATTGCCACATCTTTGCCTCTAGGCTAGATTGTGTTCTATATAAGTTAAGGGTTAAAGATCAATCGTCATACTTGCACTATAAGTACGTTGTCTGCTTCCTGTGACGCCTTCGCACTGCCAAATATAGAACTCGTCGACAAGTCTTCACTTTCTCGTTCCTATAAAAACAAATAAATATACATTACAAATATGAATATGGACCAATTTACTTGAGATTTGTTATTCAAAACAAACAACACAAATCGTGAGACCCATATTTCTGCATTTTTAAAAATCCATCCCCTAAAACGTTACTTTAGCCGAAGGTTCGATTGTAAACTGATTCGAGTAATTTTGCGCCTTTTTGTATTGAATGACGCATTCCCTTCTGCGGCTTCGGCCGCGCAAGTTAGGTTTCTCTTTTTTGGCAATAAATGCCATAAAAGTAATTATCTGCCATTTCCTGGTCTTCACCACCTCATCTTGGTTCCCATTTCCCTCAGAGCTACGCTATAGTACTAAACTAAACTTAGAATAGAATAGAAAAACTTTATTCAACTAACTCTAAAACTAAAATACAGACAAACAAATAAAACTTAAAATTAAAACAAAGTGTCAGTCAAAAAGGCGCTGGCTCAGCATATTGCTGCTATGCTTCACACAGCAGCGCTGATATTCTGCCAAAACCCTGCTTACAAAGTAATGAGCGACTGCATCTGTGCGGTATCTCATTTTGTTTGTGAAGAGTAGAGTGTGTGTTGTGCGTGTTGTGTGTGCAAGTGATTATGTTATATGGTTTACAATAAATAAAATCAAAAGGAAAAAAAGGAGAAAAAATTAAAAATCATCAATCTGTACCTAATAGTAATATACCTAATATCTTACCTTCCGTGGATGCATGACGAGTGTGACGTGGCAGTGCCTGGCGGTGGCGAAGGTCCGGAAGGCGGCGATGACGGCGTCCTGCCGACTGTAGCGGTCCCCCTCCGTCTGTTCTAACCCCAGCATGAACTGCACGTTGTCCACGATTACGTGCGCGATGTCGTGCATGTAACGTGCGTGCTCTACTGCCTAGGCATAACCACAATATTCACGGCTGTTAATAATACTGGTGGGTATAGAATAAAACCGGCCAAGTGCGAGTCGTACTCGCGCACGAAGGGTTCCGTACCATTACATATAAAACCGGCCAAGTGCGAGTCGGACTCTATAAAAACCATTATCTCTATAAAAGCGGCAAACAAATCACGTTTGTTGTATGGGAGCTTCCTTAAATATTTAATTTATTCTACTTTTTAGTATTTGTTGTTATAGCAGAAACCGAAATACATCATCTGTAAAAATGTCAACTTTCTAACTATCACGGTTCATGAGATACAGCCTCGGATAGACTTATCTATAAGAACGAGCAAAAATATTACGTTTTTTGTATGGGAGCCCCCTTAAATATTTATTTTATTCTGGTTTATAGTATTTGCTGTTATAGGGCCAATAGAAATACATCATCTGCGAAAATGTCAACTGTCTAACTAGAACGGTTTATGAGATGCAGCCTGGTGACAGACGGACGGACGGACAGCGGACCTTTAGTAATAGGGTCCCGTTTTTTCCCTTTGGGTATGGAACCCTAAAAAAACAAATTTATTATTTCGGACATCACAACACATATAACAGGAAAGATCATACAGTAAAACAAGGTACACAAGAGAGAAACATAAAAACAATAACAAACTAGCTTTAGATCGGTATGTGTTGTAGGGTCCGAGACAAAGGGTCCTCAACTCAGCTATATGTAGCAACTTGGGAACTCGGGTATCATCATATGAGACCACGACCCACAACGCTGGTATACAACGTGTTTCATAAAAAGTATTTCTAAAATTATTTAAAAATTATATTAATGCACAGCTATTTCAATTATATGAAACTTGCGCGAGAAAACTATTATATAATTTTTATGGAGAATGGGTTTGATTTTGAGCACAGTCAGGTCAGAGGCTAAGAGTGGTCGAGGATGTAGCAAGCTCGCCCAGAAGATGCCTATTCACTCGAACTTTAAAGAGATTCAGGTTATATGAGCTTAGAAATACACATGGAGGCAGAGAATTCCATTCCTTAGAGATGTACAATATAAAGGATGAAGCGAAGCGCTCAGTACGGATCCAAGGAATCTCGACAAGGTAAGGGACGTCCAAACGCACTGCGGTATAAAAAAGGGGGACCAAAAAAGAACTGAGCTCATGAGCACACTCCCCAAAGTATATCTTGTAAAAAACACATAGGCAAGCTAATTTAAATCTATGGGATAGGTTTTAGAGTTTATTACGTTAAAAAAAACCAGTTTAATTATTTACCTCCATAACAACCTTAATAGGCTGTTGTCCATGGAAGGCGAGGTAATAGATGGGTAGCTTTTGGAAGTCGTCCGCGAAGGTCTGGAAGTCTTGCAAGTGTTGTTCCAGCGGAACGCCTGCGAACTGCTGCAGCATGGTGCGCGCCAGACGAGAGTTGCGGATCTCGAAGCTACCCCATAAAGTTTTTACCTGTTTGATAAAAATCCTAGTAATTTTTTTTTCCTTCTACTTGCGATCAGTCTTTAGACCATAAGCAGGTTGTATCAGACGAGTACGGTACTTATCCAGGCGATTCCTGACCACTTCGATTACAGTAGGTACTTCCAGGGTACTATAGATTTCAGAAGTTTTAGTGAACAGAGGAGCTTTATATGGCATTTTGGCTTCTTTGCAGGATTTCAATGCTTGTTGAACTTGCTGTACCCCACAGTTCCTAGTTATGAAGTTTCTTTTCTTTATTGCTAGGAACACAAAGACCGACTTTTAAAAAATATAGGAAATGGGTTTGCTCTTCACCACAACTAGCTCGGGGGCGGAGATGTGGTCGAGGATGTAGCAAGAAGGTAGGAGATTTCGGGTTTCCCTTGTTTAAATCTTATTAAAAATAGAGGAAATACAAATACCGACCAAGAAGGAATAGTGGAATGCCAGAGACAATTTAGCATAGAGCGTGGTCTATCTTGTCCGGCTATTTCAATAAGCTCCCTGTATTTATGATGACCTTGTAACCGGTTTAAATACTTAAAATAAATTATCAGAGATCTTTACAGCTAAACACATAACGACATCGAAATGAAAAAAAAAAATGTTACGCTTCTATGTTAGCTATGCTAAAGCGGTTTTTGGAGACATTTCTTTTGCTTTAGTGAAATAAAAACAGTGTAAGTAAAATAAAATGTTGCTTTAAGTAATTTTTTAGAAGAAAGATATATTTTCTTGCAAACATACATAGATAGATTTCTATAAGTTAGTTTATTTTATAGATTTTCTTTGAAAAATGGAGATGCAGTCATAACAAAGCATGGTCTTCCGCAACCAATTGATCCAAATTGGTTGTAAAGCCTAGTAACTTAAGAACTTCGTTCAGGTACAACTACAATATGAAAAATATGTTTATAACTGACCCCTTCTTGCGCCAAATCCAGTGACATCTCAGCACAAAGCGTGGTCTTTCCACAGCCTGTTGGTCCAGTCAGTACCGTTAGCTCCCCGCGTCTATGGCCGCCTAGTAACTTTGTCAACGCCGGGAACCGCTTCCATTTCATGCCACGAACCTAAAACGGTAAGACTTGTTTACACAGACTGTTCGTGGTTATAATTCTAATAGTAACTTTATTTGCTGAAAGTGTAGAATTCTTAACTATAGGTATAACTTAAAGTTAAACAGTTAGACATGCCTGTACATACCCTGCTAGGGCGCTGCAAACAGGTGGACGCTACATTTCAATTACACTTAAAATACAAATCAAGTATATATAAAATATGTATAAATCATTTAGTTCTAATAATTGTAATTACATATATTACAACAGTTTGTTTTAAGTAGTCTTACGGTAATTACTATGAGTCCTGTTCCCGTGGGAATTAAGAATTTCCCAAATATTGATTAAAGAATTCTATGGAGTAACCTTAAATTGGTCAGCGGGGTGATTCTGCTTATGAAACTGAACCACTTTCCTCCTATCTTAAATAATTATTATAGATAAGTATATGATTGTTATACAAATAACTTATGGAGAAGAGATTTATAGCACTAGGAAAGTTGACATCCACATGTAATACTATAAAAACTGACTTGTTTACACAGACTATCCATGGTCTTAAACAAACAGCGGGTAGCATTTGCCTTATTTCTATTTAGAATCCAAAAAGTACGCAGCATTTAGCTTGCCAGGTACAAACAAGAGCGCATTAAGCTTGTTGCATCGTGATGATTATTAAGGTTGAACTGCTTTTGACTGTACCCTTAGTATACCTACATGACAATTACTATTGCTTTATTTTGATCAATCTGGCCTAAATCCCCTTCGTGTTTCGAAGGGAGGCCCGTGCCCCTCGGTGGGGACGTATATGGGCTGGTAAAAAGAAGTAATTTATTTTATAAGTCTTTTCGTATTTTTTATTTCCCGTCGCGTGCTTGCTTACGCCGCCTGAGATACAAATCTCGTACACGATGTGTTCAAAAAGCACGCGAAGGTTTAAAAACGTTATAAAAGTAAAGTAAAAGTAGTCTTTCAAAAATCTAAACTAAAATTCTATAGTTCTCAATAAAATAGACTGCATGTTTTCCTTTTGTGTGTGTTATATTTTTGTATTAAATGAAATGATAAAACAAAGATGACCCACATAAATATTGGGGTTGTTAGGTTATCGCTTATCAACAAAGTATTTGCTATCAATAAACTGATATATTATTATGTTAATTTGTACCAAAATACATAGAATTTGATCAAGTCTAGTCAACAGTAAACACTGATAGAAAGGCCAAGGTCACTGATATATCACGAAGAATTGTAAAAATAAAATAGAAGTATGCAGGGGACGATAAAGATCACTTCACTCTCAAGAGAGTCGATTACCAATCAAATTCACAACCTTAATGTAATAGCAGAAGTTTGCATTTCATTTGCATTCGATTGACGTTGAACAAATGATTTTGTTAGAGAGATTTCATCCTTATTATTGAGCCAAACGATCGATGCAATAAAAGTATAGGGTGTAATTCTTACAGATTTTAGTCGGTTCGTTTCCCGGGAGTGGCAAGCGAATTTTTGAAAATCCTTGAATGCAGTTTCCTTTCTTTTAAAAAATAAAGGAATGTTTTATTTGAGTGCAATTTGATATCTACAGTATTAAGAGTACTTTCCCTTCAGGTGGCATTACAAAATTTCACCCTGTATGTGCCAAAGAAATTAGACAGTTTTAAGGATGGGTTATTCAGCTTTAGTATTAAAATAATTTATGATAAAACCAACCTTGTCGATGTTAGTGATTTCTGCATAGACATCATCGCGCAATGCCGCGAAAGTGGTGATGGAGCGGTGAGCCGCAGGCTTGGCCTCCGAGACGAGTGTCTTCAGAGATAGGTTCGCGCCGGCTGCCTCTGACGCTGTTACCAGCCCGTCTGTAGGTCTACACACGTTTTATTTATTTTCTGCGCTAGAGTCTGGCCACGAAAGCTGTCCACGAGAAACGGCGGCAGATTTAAAAACACTGAGTATACACTGAATAAATGGAGTGATACTTTTTTATTTTCTACTAATTTGATTTGATTTTTTTACTTTTTGTTAGGTTCATAGAAGTGTGGATTTATATATAGAAAACAGTTTTCTGAGGACGAATTTACTAAATCTGCCGCCAATTCTTCTGGACAGCTTTAGATATTCTGCTTCAAAGCGGGAGAGTGTGCCTTTAAGAGTCAGTAGGAGGTACCAAGTTACTGTGCTAATTCAATTTAATTTGCGTGGAAATGTCGCATAAATTAATCTCAAGCTCTCCTACTATCTATGGGCAAAGAATCGACGCGATTTTCCGTTACGAAGATTTTAAGGGAATATTAGTAAAGATAAAATGTGTGTAAAGACCTAGAATAACCAGCGCGCTTTCCCTTCAAAGTTCGACTTTAACGTATTAAGGCGACTGCAGCACCTAAATTACGATTTTATGATGCGTAGATAAGCATTACGCACTGCATTAAATCGAAGAAAAAAAATACTACGGTAATATTCAGGACATAAACTAGTTATGTAGTTTGCTGAAAACATGATTCAGCACTTTTGGTTCGATAGAAAAAGCTCACAAAGTCACCTCTAAATTCCCAATATTGTGTATCTTTTAAGCTGTAAAAACGATAGTAAAATGCCCACAGAAACTTGAATTTGCTATCAAAATGTTCGTGATTGAACACTCTCGATAAGTAGTTAACGCATTTTTCGATTTAAGCTGTTACCTTTCCATAAATCTCATTTTTCTAACTTTCGAACATATTTTTACGCACGCAACTTTCAGTCCATGTGTGCGTGCGTAAACTTCGTGTATCGACACTGTCCGCATTATCGGTCCAGGCCTGTTGAGAGACGGAGATGGCACTATTCCTATGTGTGCCGCCTTTTGCTCAAGAACGATCGGGTACTGTAGTCGCCTTAATGGCAAGGTGATAAATTGATAATAGAAAGATAGTAGAAAACACTAGTATAGCCTGTTCCCTCAATTAAATATCAAACCAAATTTCTTAACTGCTGGCGATAAGGTTCAAATTAGAATGAATTTGGCTCATTAACTTGGGGCATAGAGTGTACCTGACGAATCGACAGCGTTCCTCCCCTAGTTTTTCGGCGACAGCCCGCATGTTGTCCCAGTCGCCCCACAGGCATAGCTTCTGGTAACTCTCTAGCGTGGGCAGCACCACCGGGGGCAGGCTGCAGTTGCTTAGCCATATCAGCGTACCTGGGGGTAATACCGAATACATAAACTTTGTACAAAGATATATATTAAAAAAAAAAAGACTAATATTATAAAGAGGAAAGATTTGTACCTATTTTTGTATGTTTGTATGTTTGTAATGAATAGGCTCCGAAACTACTGGACCGATTTGAAAAATTCTTTCACCATTAGAATCCTACATGATCCGGGATGGACATAGGGTACATGATTTTCCCGAATTCCCACGGGAACGAAGTCCCGCGCGGGAAGCTAGTTATTGATATAGGCAAAGGTGGAGGTCCCAGAACACATATTATTAACAATCTTGATTTGTGCTCACCGGACAGAAATGCTATAATTCCAGTGATGTTTATTTTAATAAACTTTTTGTTGAAGCTAAACTGTCGTCTTATCTTAAGAGAAATTCTTGAATTACATTTTATGTAAAATCATGTAAAAATCTATATATTTATCTGATATACTCCTTTCTCAGAAAAATATACATATAGATTTTCTGCTAAACATAAAATTCTAAAATTTTACCAAATCAAAAAAATTGTTAATCCAAAATTGTAAATGGTAGTCTTTAAAATGAACCAAGGATTTTAAACCAAATTTTCTGAATAAAGTTATGAAAAAAAGAGACAAGGACATGGCCAGGTAGCAATAAACTTTTTCTCATGAAAGTGAGCAAAAACCAAATATGATCTTTCAGGCGCTCTGTAAGTACAGTCAACAGCAGTTTGTGGTATCAGGTTACCACAAACTGTCAAATTTCCTCAATGGAGAGTAAACTCTAATGCTTGGAGATAAAATTGATAATCGATTGTAGAAATTTGACAGTTTTGGATAGCATGATGTGCCGTTGTCCCTGTACAAATAATATGTACAGGATATGCAGGGTAGGATATGCTATCAATAAAAAACAAATATTACCAGGAACTTTCTGTGCAGCTAGGTTTAATACATCATGAATACTGGGCACCAGGATTGCTTGATCAGTTCGACTGAATTTGGGCACTCTACAGCTAAACAGTCCAGCTGAATGCAGGCCATGACTTTCAGTGTCTTCTTCTTTCCCTGCCTGAATCTTTCTGTAGCCAACCACTTGATCCAAGGAGTTTTTTAGCGGGAAGTATAATATAGTTCGGTCTTCTGATACTCTCACCTCTGACAGTGTTTTGTTTGATTCTGGATAAAACTGCAAGATAAATAATTTATTTTTTATTAAAAGATTAAAGAAAATAGTTATGTTCTTTATCATAAACAAATTGGATTGTAAATGTTCTAGTCTAGTTTTTATTCCAAAGCACATGTAAAGCATTAATAAGACAGAAATACTTGCCTTTTCAATACATACTTTTATTGTTGAGTAATTAAATTAAAAACAATATAGACGAGTAAGATGGAAAAAGATGCATGAAAAAGACAAAATAGAAAATTAAAAAACTTACTGGAAATTCAAATAGCCTAAATAATTCCAACATATCAGTCTCGTTAAGTTGTGACAGTGAGGTAGTTTTGTCCGTAACGTCTTGCCAATCCTTCTTGAATTGGTCTGAGGCTTGTGTGCATTTTTCTATGAAGTCTTTTACTGCTGTTTCCACCTTAACTTTCTTTACGAGCCTCTCTAGTATGTTCCAGTCTCCGTGAATATTGCATTTTGGACATAGGAAGTAACCTGAAGGATAAAAAGTTTGGGGTGCACTAAAGGGGATGCTTTAGTGGGAAAAAATATAAGGCAGCTCCCAAGGATGCTCTAATTTATGATCATAAAATCTAGTCTGACAAACAGTAAGGAAAATTGAAAGTTTTGTATCAAAACTTTTGTTTCTGCCTTTGTGAGTAAACTGCGTTTCAAATTATTATAGGTTATGTTTACATCGTGTCTCACCTGTAGTTTTGTTAATATACACTTTACTTTCACTGTTCTTCTGCTCGCCAGAACATATTGTGCATTTAGTTGTTAGAGAAGTGTATCCATCTTGCACAGCAAAACCTTTTTGTCGCAGTAACTTGCGAATATCGGTCACTGTTACCTTTGGTATATCATTTAATCCTACATTGTGTATTTTTCTGTTAGCACAGCTACAATTATGTGCTTTGAAAAGAGACTTGAGAGACTGCCTTGTTACTCTTACAGAAAGTATCATTTTTAAAACAAACTATTCGATGTAAAAAAATCAAAACAAAGAAAAGACATAACCTCACTTTTTTGACAGGTAAACAAATCAATTTTTTTTTATTCGTTCGGCAAACAGAAAAATAGTGTTATGCCATTTTTCTTGTAAGGCCACCTGCTATTTTCATTGCAAAACAGCTCTTATCACAACAGCACGCGTGTGGTAACCTGAGTTGTGGCCGTGCGTACATGTATTTCACGAGGTCAGCGCTACAGGCTCAGGCGACCCAATTTTCATTGCATACCCGTTCTTATAGTAACGGGACAGACAGCACGCATCTAACCTGATGAAGTGCCCTCTGTACAAAACGCTGAAACGTGAATTTTTCGGGGGATTAACCAAGCTGAGCAGCGGCGCTGGTTTTTTTTCCATCTAGGGTTGATTAAAATTCAACATCAATTCACCTTATTTTATTTAACAGTATTTACATACATAATTGTATTATCCTTAAACATTTATTCTTAATTATAAATACAATTTTATGACATCTATTTGTTACAAATATACCGTATTGATTACAAATTAATAAATTGCATGATTAAAGAGTAATTTAGTCTTAAAAAGTGTCACTATCAACAAAAAACGCTATTGATTTCAAGTAAAAACATAAAATTCACAAGGAATACAAATATGTAACTTCATTAGATAAAAGGAAGAAAATCTACAAATTCGATAAAAATAAATATGATAAAATTAATAAATAGGATACACATGTACACTATTTCTCTAGGAAATGTAGTCTCTGTCTTGGTAAATTAAAACTATATTAATAGCTAGGTTCGTCTGTAAACACGATAGCACTTTCTTTTCACGACTGTCATATATCCAACCAAATCCAATGAACACAGGTCTATTAAAAAGTCCACTGTGTCAAATAAAATCTTTTTCCTTAAAACTGTTCATAAGGCGCTTCGTATGCTCTGTGAATGTCATCTGTTGAAGGAACAATTCGCCCTCTAGCTAGCAAGCCCATAGACACGTATTCATCTACGCTGTCGTGTTCCGACTGTAAACACTGTTAGTAAGGCGGTTGGTACTGTTGCCGTTGAAGGTGCTGCACGAGCGGACCTTGCTGTTGCTGCTGCTGCATCGCCAGCATTTGCTGCTGTCGGATGCGCTGCTGCTGAGACATTTGCTGGTACTGCGCGGTTTGAGGTTGCATGCCGCGGGGGTAAGGAGGGGCCGCACCCATGCCTCCCATTGTCACGTTCGGAGCCTGCTGAATGAGTAAACAGCGATCTATTAGAAATCGGATTAAATACAGGGTGTTAAGTAATTCGATCTTATCCTCTCGGGCGGTGAATCAGCTCATGAAACTGAACAACTTTCCCTAAGAACAAATGCCGAAATAAGAAAAGTCACAGATAATATAATACTAAAGTAGTATAGTCAAGTGTGTGGCGAACAAGGTGTCAGAGTTTTCAAACTGCCAAATGACCTCTGACTTGATTTCAACGATTGTAGTCAATCGACAACAGCCGGGACCGACAGCTTAGCGTGCCCTCCCAAGCACGGAAACGCTCGTAATAAATTGCCACTTTGGTCACTCATCAGGTTCCCTGCCTCTGTGTACGTTGCTTAGCCTCACTGGGCTTATTTTATATTATTTTAGGAATAAAATCCTGAAGGGTTAAAGCAAAAGATCGAGTGTATTTTAAGTGGCCTTATATCAGTGCAGCTGAACTGTGAAGGTGTGTAGATTTTGAAAAATGTTTTTCGGAGAGTACCAACGGGAATTGTGGCAAGCCATACGAGGCCTTATTAAAGAATCTAAGTCTAACCTGCATGTTGTACTGAGGTCGAGTATTTTGCCTTTGTTGTGCCATGTACGCCGCTTCTTGACTAGTACGACCAGCCATCATTGGATTCTGATAAAGAAAGAAAAGTTAGTAAAAGTCCCGTACACGGCAGCACATCACGTTATCCATTTGCACTACGAAAGCTATGAGTAATATAGGGGCAACTTCAAGGTCAATGTGTATAGCCTGATGTGCTGCCGTATGTACAAATCGAAGACGAAGGACACTTATACAATAAACGGTAAATAGAATCTTTGAATATACGCTTAAGCGCAATTATGACCAAATTACAAAGAAAATAAAAAGTTACCTGCTGGAATGACTGTTGCCCAGGGAACCCACCCATGGCATTCCCTCCCTGTGGTCCCATATTTCCCCCTTGACTGTTCATACCACCCATCCCACCACCCTGCACCATCTGCCCCATTTGGTTCATAGGTTGTCCCATTTGGCCCATGCCCTGTCCCATTTGGCCCATTGATTGCGGCATCTGGGCACTCTGGCCAACACCTTGGTTCATTTGGCCTACGTTTTGACCGATGGAGTTGACACCCTGGCTCATTGGGTTTACTTGCTGACCCATTTGGTTTACTCCTTGACCCATGCCCTGTGGAAATATATTGTATTCATAAATTTATATAGCCTTCAAAAGAATAACAAAAGTATATAAAATATACCTTAAGGTAACTTTAAATTAGTTATCTAAAATTAAAACTATTTTCGGCTCTCAATACAACTTGTGCTGCTGATTTACTTGTAAATAAATAAATCGTTTTTTTTGTGAATTTGATTTGGGTTATTTTAGGAAAGTTGTTCAGTTTCATGCAAAGAACCACCCCCTAAAGCTTCGCTAACTAAAGTATCTTCACAAAAAGAGATATTTTCGAAAATAACATTTTTGATCAGTATTTACAACTGTTATAATAAAAATTATTGAATCAAGCTTGAATCGGTCTTGTCGATAAATAATTAAGTGAAGGTTAAAGTAAAATAATGAATACCTGGTTCATCATCTGTTGTTGTCCACCCTGCATCATCTGCTGTCCGTAGCCTCCATATCCCTGCTGCATACCGCCATATTGTCCTGCAAACATTTGCCCGCCCATACCACCCATTTGGCCCGCACCCATTTGCCCAGCTCCCATCTGGCCCGCTCCCATTTGGCCCGCGCCCATCTGGCTAGCCCCCATTTGGCCTGGGCCCATTTGAACTCCGCTCATTTGGTTCATTGGAGCCATGCCACCCATTGCGCCCATTGGGTTCATTTGGCTGGAAAGTATAAATAGTTTAATTAGGCCTCAACTCTTCATAAAGTGAAAAAATCTATATAAAGTGGCCAGAGAAGACACGTACAAAATAAAAATTCAGATGCCCCGTACCAAGGAGTATCTAAATCATGCCCGTGTATGTTCTGCGATTTTGGTAGTTTAGAAGTTACAGCACATTTTATGATTTTTTTCATATTTTTCACCCCACGACAGTTTTTTTGTTTTATTATTGATGTTTAATGAAAAGTTCTTTAAGTTCCAATTTATTTTAGGGACATGTAAATGTAATCGGTTAACATAGGTATAAAATCTACATCTGTAAAAAAACATGGACAAAGAAATACACAACCCAGGCTTGTGCTATGAACGTGCTAGCTTTAGTCACTACTCATGTGTCCAGCAATAATGATAACAAACGCTACACACTCAAAGGCTCACACTAAGGTTTTTACTTTGTGTCGTGGGTCCCTTGGAACATATACAGGTTGAAAAAGAACCTCCTAGCTTTATTGAAAATCCTGAACCAGTATCACTTACAGAACACGTTTTTTTTGGTTGTTTTTCCTTTATTTTATTTTATCGGTGGTATTTTTTTCCCTAAACGTAGACACGTGCCTGGTGTAGGGTAATGTCTACGTTTAGGCAAAAAATGTACTATTCCCATTGAAAAATATATATTTTTTTCATAAACGTGTTTGAGTGATACTGGTTCAAGATTTTGAATATAGCTAGGAGGTTTTTTTTCACCCACTATAAAGTAAAGAAAGATAAGTATGAACATGAACACCCATGACCCGACAACAAACATCTGCTTTTTACACAAATATAATAGAATGAATAGGTAAGTAGTCGGGAAGTAGTAACGATGCAGCGTGACTTACTTGGGTTGCATCTGTCCCATCTGGTTGGGTTGCATCTGCCGCATGCCTTGTCGCGGGAAGGGGGCGCGCGGGTGCGGGGGCGCGCCGGGGTAGCCTCCGCTCTGGAAGGCAAGCATTCAAGTGATTATGTAAGATAGATACAGCATCGAAATATCGAGCTATATTCTATTAGTTCGATTCAAATTGTACAGGGGTACAGCACAACAAAAACTGAAATCATGAACTCAGACCATCATTCTGAATGATTTTTCAGTGGAATTTTCCACCATTCACAATTTTTATCGCCAGTATGCAATGATCTGTTTTAAAGATAATTTTCCACGTCAAAAACGTAAGAGTCGCCGACTTCAATCCCAAAAAAGAAATTTTTTTCGAGAGTTTCCCTCAATTTCTTCAGGATTCCACCATCAGATCCTGGTTTCCTTACCATGGGACCACCCTTGGGATACTCCCTTTCTAGCAAAAAAAGAATAATCAAAATCGGTACATAAACGACGAAGTTATCCGCGGACATACATAAGAAAAATATATACGGTCGAATTGAGAAACCTCCTCCTTTTTTGAAGTCGGTTAAAAAAGGGTCTAAACAGGAAGTATACGCAAACTTTTGAGGTACGCAGGGCGTACGAAACTTTGTGGAGGCTGCTAAATGGTACGAGACCCGACTGCAGAATCGTTGCGGTCATCGAGTTTTTGCTAAAAGCCTAATTTTTACGTATATGATTAGGAGAATAAGTAAATCTTTTATAACCTCTCGGGTGCTAAATCAGTTCATGAAACTGAAACTAAAAAAGGTGTTGTGGAAGCTAGAAATATTTTTAATTAGAAAAGTAATAAAATTACTTTAGTCATCCACCTGAGAACATTATTGTAAAGCCAATTTAAACAAGCAAGCGCCGCTACTGATGAGCATGGAGTACCGAATACAGCTTCCCACCACGACTGGGTTGTGTGTCGCCACAAGCTTATTCCTAGGTCATTTATTAAGACCCATTAATAAACAGCAAACATTACATTTTAAGCACGGACGAAGATTACGTAATCAAGGCGAGGGGGGGGGGGTTAAAAACAAAAGATTACGCTGTGATTACATAGGGGGGGGGGGCAAAAATACGGCCAAAAATGATCACGTAATTGTTGAACGAACCCTTACCTATTAGAATCTGCCCGCTAGTATTTTTAATAAAAAATTTATTAATTGATTTTTCAGAATCATATTTCGTTCTCTTGTTTTTAGTAAAACATTATCTTCTTCACGGCAATCTTCGCAGCCAGGTGTAAACAGGTACGACTTCGGTATACTATTTCGTTCATAACGTTCATTTGTTATTTATATCTCAAATTAAGGCAATTTTTTTCCTGTTTATTACGATATAGGGTTGTCAAATTAAATCTGGCCGCAAATAAGAGTGCGTTAGGGTACGTATTTAGCTTAAGTGCGAAGATGTATTCAAAGACAAGGCGACGAGTAGTAGTGTCGTACCTGCATCTGATTCATTTGGTTGAAGGGTAGCCTCTGCCGCAGCATATTGCTGAGCGCTTGCTTGGACGTGTTTGAAGGAGGCACTTGCGGCGCCACTCCTCGCGGACTCACACCAGCTGTTTTAGAATAAAAAATTCTTTATTGCACAAAGTAGGAAACATTTTACAGAAAAATCGTGTACAAAGGCTAGCTTATCTTTAGAAGAGATTTATTCCAGCCAACCTAACCGGTGAGAAATAGTGTGCTAGACGGGAAGAGAGAATTTCATACAACGCAAAGATAATACCAGAAAAAAAGGAAATAAAATAATAAAATAGTTCGCAAATCGATACAAGATGGTGCCACCACCGCCGCGCATAACAGCGAAGTATATTAAATAACAATACAAAACAATTCAATACTCTTTATTGCACACAAAAAACATAACCATAAAACAAAAACAAATGTTCATCAGCTACTAGTGTATAATGCGGCGGCCTTATTGCTATAGAGCAATTTCTTCCAGGTAACCGGGGGGGTGAAGGAAACCATACAGAAGGTGAAGCGGTAACATTAATAACATTAGCTAGTACATAATTACCAGAGGGCGGGTAGTAGTTCTGGTGGTGTGGCGGGAACCATTGCTGCTGCTGTTGCTGCATGAACTGCGGCTGCTGCTGCTGCGGCTGCAGCCCCGTCGCGGCCGGCGCGCTCCCGCCGCCGCCCCCACCCCCGCAAGCGCCCGTCGGCACGCCCGTCGTCTGTTGTAGGGGAATTATACATCGGTCAAAGGCAAGATTAATCCAAAAAGTTATTTTAGCGATATCTACAAAGGTAAACTAATAGGATATTTTTAACCCCCGACAAAAACGGAGGGATTGTATAATTTTGACGTGTTTTATGACCAAGGTCATAGATGAGGTCGACGATGGAGCGAGTTAACCTAGAAAATGCCTATTAAGGTACTGGTTCTCCTACGCACCGACGGAACACAGCAAGCTGTTTGGCGTCGGACTTCGGTAGGAGGGTGGTCGCGAACCAGACGGCCTTTTACAGAGCCTACCACACCGCATGAGACCATAGGACGCCACCTCAGATTCAGAACAAATTGAGGTGTCGTTGCCTGGGGTGGATTAATAGGAGGCAGGTCTCATTTGTGTTTCCTTAGTCGCCTCTTACGACACCCACGGAAAGAGATGGGGTGTTGTTATTCTCAACCGATCACCACACGGTGAAAAATGTTCTGTGTGTCTTCTGTGTGTGTAAATGTTCTGTGTGTGTATATCTGTGTGGCTGTCTGTGGCTTCGTAGACAAATTTTTGTTTGAAAATTGACGTAATCGAGGTGGTTCTTGGTTATATTTGATCAAAATTGGTTTAGCCGTTTAAGAGTTTTAAGCAATAACTGCTTTACCACAAAACATTGAAAAACTACTCGGACAACTTCTAAAACTGACTTATGTCATTTGTCATAAGCCGGTTGTAAACACCTTTGAAATTTTATTTTTTGTGTTATGGTTCTAAATATCGGGCGTTATACGAAATTGTTAGTTTTAGAGTTATGTTTGGTTACTTTTAATAACTCTAAAATTTTAAAAATAGTTTTTAACCTTTTAGGGAGCGTTCAAGTATTACGTAACGCAATTTTTGGAGATTTTTCCCCTCATGTAGCGCGCCGTAACGTTTTGCTGTACTCCCCTCCCCCCTAATAAAACGTTACGTAACCACCAAGGGACTATTTTTATCTAAAAGTCATAATAATATGGCGTAAAGTACCGGAAAGTCGCTAAAATACCTTTGGGTATTTTAGCAACGTCACCTAACGTGTAGTTCAAACTCCCCCTCCCGCCCCTGTCACGCATCGTAACTGTTTTACAAGTCCCCCCTCCCCTCCGAATTCGTTACGTAATACTTGAACGCTCCCTTGATGGCTAACCAATTTTGACCAAATATAGCTTATGAACTATCTCGATTACGTCAGCTTCAAACAAAAAACAACATAGAAAGACAGTCACACAGATACACAGACATACAGATACAAACGTGAAACTTATAACACCCCTCTTTTTTGTCGAGAGTTGAAAACAGAAAACACTCACAGGTGTAGTAGGCTTTTGTTTCTTGATCTTCTTGCCGCCCGCGGGCCGGCTGCGTCCCTTCCCCGCGCCAGAGGGGCTCGAGTCCAAGCTGCCGTCATCTTGTTTACTGTCATTTGTTTCCAAGTCCTCGGGTGGTAAGGGCAAAGGCTCCAGGTAGTAGTTCAGCGGCTTTACTAGACTGTGCGTATGGTATTTTAGTAGCCTGTGGAAGATATGTAAAAAGTGCATAACAAGCTTAGAAGAAACCCAGAATTCAGACCGTCGTTCTGATTGTTTTTCAGTGAAATTTTCCACGGGAAATTGTTCCAATTTTTTAAATGTTTTTAATATTTTCTGCTTTAAGATTAAATTATTTATTTGAATATTGCATTAAAATACAATATAAAGAACCGTAACCTTAAACTTCATTCTATGAATACGTCCCCTTTTTCGGTCACGTTACAAATATTGTGGATAACGACCTTAAAGGCCCTGATAATTTTTTTTTCACAAAAAAAACATTCTAGCTTTATCCTCGGTAGTTATAACTTGTGTTGATTTCCAACAATTTTGCGAAATGCCCATATTTATGATTTCTTAAGATTGAATACCTGTGCGCGTTTTCATAAGTCATGGGTTTCCTCTCGACTTTGGTGGCTGCGAACCAGGCCCAGGAGAGCGGCGCGGGGTTCCGCCCACCTTCCATCAGCTCCCAACTTGACACACGCTGCTTATCCGTCAGTCGGAGACCCTGAATCAAACCACCAATGTTTCCAGTTGTTATAAAGAAAGAAAATAAAGTTTTTTTTTATTGACGTCATTATACATAGGAAGACAATTCTTATAAGCTATTCAAGACCAATCACAATCTAATGACGCCAATGGGTCCCAATTCAGCATAGTTATGGTTTCGGAAGACAACAAATTTGAAGACCTCAAATTTCTAATGTTGAAGACCTCAACGCTGGTCTTCAACGTTAGAAATTTGAGTAAGCCTACTGCGTTGAGGGATAATCTGTGGTTTCAGACGTGGACACAATTGTATATGGGGACTTTTTAGATAGCCAAACTTTAGGGGTTAATTCTGTCTAAGAAACTAAGCAACTTTTCCCAAGGAAAGTTTTTTATATTGCATGTTCCTTGGGAAAGTTGTTTAGATTAGAGGGCTGATTGATACCCTTAATTTTGGCTACTTATTTAAAGTTAATCACTATACAGTGTACAACACAAGCACAATAGATAGAGAAGGTATATTTAAAATAAAAAATGGAATAATATTTTCACAGCGTCAGAGTCGAATAAAAAATTAGTCATGAAAGCTGAAAATTCGACATGAATTGATGGTTACAACAGGTTATATTATTTACATATCTCTTGCTCTGTAAGTAGTCACTTACTTCCCTGAATGCCGGGGTGTATGGATATCATTACAGCATAGGTTTCAAAACCTACCATGTAATGTTAACATTACAGCATAGGTTTTGGAATTTGAAAAAAGAACTGTCATACTCAATACTACAAGAAGAATATTTTTAAAAAGTTACTTTATTTTTCTCGGTATCGATTATTTACTCGAATCGGAATCAAGACAATTTATATAAGAATTGATGAAGATTTTATTTTTAATATCGAACTATTTGTTTCGCAGTTGACTAGCTAGGCGAGAAATTTTAATTAAATACACATGTTTCTCTTTAATAAATGTTCATAGAAACCTGCTTTCTTGTTTTTTTACTTACCTCACAATCGATATGTAAAGCAGAGTGTTTATCTCGGGTGTAAGCATCAATTGCATACTCGGGCTAATTAGCGCCCTCGCTGCGCTCGGGCGCCAAAAACCTCGTATGCAATTGATGTCATACAGCCCTTGGTTAACAATCTACTATTTCATCCTCCATGCTCGGGAAAGACTTCTTACCTCCCCAAAAACAGGGATGTAAGTAGACTATAACACACCTATATATCAAAACAGGGATATAAGTAAATTTGAAATTGGAACAAGATCTGCCTATACAAATAGTTGGAATAAAATCTTCATGCTGAATAATTACGATTGTAAATGTCGCGTTCATGTTCTGATTTTAAAAATAGAACGGCGGGTTTTGTCTAATTTGCAAAAATTTAAAAATAAAACTTATTTTTCCTTTGCTTACAATTGTTTTATTTACCTCGCATGGAGGATGAAAAGCAGAGTGTTTAACCTCAGGTGGAAGTATCAATAACACCCTTGTGTAAAATCTACTATTACCTGCTTCTTGTCACTGTCAAATCCCGTGATTTTGTTTCCTTTCTGGTCCAGGAGAGTCCCAAGCGGTTCGCAAGCGATTACCTATGAAAAGAAAGTAAAAAATAACCGGATAATGTGCTTGGCCTAATATCATTTCAACACGACGAATCAGCATATATACGTTGTAATAAAATTTCTTTATTAAAAAATATACGTGTACACTTCGCACGTAAGATAGACTCTAGACAAAATAGAATAGTGGTCTGAATCTAAATTAAATAATTGTGATGCGACAAGCGATTGACGCCCAACTCCCATTTCCAACGAAATAAAGTGTCGATGAAGTGTAGAAGGAGCGATACGTTATGGACCAAGTGATTAATGAGGGCATTGTAACATTCTAATGAACGAAGAAAGAATTTTTAAAATCGGTCCAGTAGTTTTGAGTTTATTCGTTACAAACATACAAAAATAAAGAGAAAAATGTATTATATTAGATTTGGTTACTTGTTCTGTAAGCGGATGTGGAGTAATTCAAAGATTCAATTCAATTCAATGTTTTATGAATGGCTCTCCGCGTAGTCACGATTCCTTAATTCAAAGATTACTGATTTGGGATCAGACATTTGACAAGCCAAAAATGGTGACGCATTTTCGCACTGTCAATTCGTCTATACGCCAGCCTATTTGGCAACTTACCTCAATGATAGTATTCTTGGACAACGGCAGCAGCTGTCGAACGCTCTGCACAGACGGTCCATGTCGATCACCGATCTCCTTCTTCAACTTCTTCATGAGGTTCTGGTAATGTTTCCGATTGTTCTCGTCCCCTCCGTCCGCGAGCGTGGAGTGTATTAGAGTCGCAAGCATGTCGATCAATGTCGTGAACAGGTTGCTGCGACACAAGCTAAATTAACACACGGTCAATACCATGTCCGCCCGGCCATACTGCACGGCAAGTCACTCCATGCGCCACAACCTTAGAAGCCCATTTTTGGCGCGTTCCAAATCTTTTTTTAGAGCTGGTAACTTCCAAATGTAGTTGAATAATTTGAATATTTTTAATTAATCTTTTTGGAACAAAGTTCGGTAAGAAATCTATTTTAGTATCGAGGGGATTTTGTAAGCTGCTTAGATTTTACTCAATTAAGTGAATAATAAATAAAATGGCAACATTGTTATTGATTTTTCAGTGACCTCTAAAGTAGTTTTTTTTAAAGATGAATACCAGCTCTTAGTCCAGCTTCCCAAGTATGCCGAGCGCGACAAATAAAATCAAAAGTTTAACAAAATTGTGTTATCAGTGAAAACATACATCATTTGCTTTACAATAATCCATGACAGAAAAGGACAGAAATATGCGAAGAAAAGGAAAGGGTGTAGGTGTATGTCTTTGTGTTAAAGGTGGTTCTCTTTTCTTTGTATTGCTCCATCCCGTTCTGTGGATCTTTCGTAAAGAAAATGACTTGGTAATTTTGTGATTGGATAGCGATGACATTAACAGTGATAGGACGATGTTTCGTGAGCAGTTAGTTTTGGAACGCTACCTAAAATGGTGACAGTTGACTTGCAGTGTAGTAGTAATGATTTGAAGTAAGCAACACACCTACATCTTGAGCTAGAAAGGATGAATTGTGAACACACACCCATGGCTGAAATGTGACACTAGATGAAAATACGTGAATCAAGTTTAAGTTCTAGAACTTATTGAAAACAGGAAGGGGAGCTGAAAAACCGTTTAAGTCCTCAATTTTAATAAAAACATTTGAAACTCAGAAAGATAGCTACATTATTTTAAATGTTATTGAAATGTTTACTTGAACGTGACTTTCAAAATTACATTTATTTTAATGCCATGTATTTTTTGGGTAGAAAAACATTGTAAAAATCAAACAGTAACTAAGCAATATAAACATTCCCGTATCAAAGAGAAACTGGGTACAAGGCAAGTCAAATTTAGCTTCATGCATTGTCAGTAAACGTCAAGTCATGAAATTTGAAAACAAAAGGACCCGAACCGTAGCCAAAAACCAATGCCAAACCTCTCCCAAGCGTGTTTTACCTATTATTATACGCGTCGACAACTTGATGGGCGACAAGCTGTGTTAACAAGACAGCCCAGTCGGAAGTGAGTTGGTAGGATCTTCGTATAGCGTCAAACATTCCGCCGGCGAGTGAGAATCGAAGTTGAAGTGCCTCTGGTGCGGCCTCGTCTTGCCAGGTGTCGCTGGTTGGGGATCGCTCGTGGTCGCGGGCGTGGGTTAAGTAGTGTTGGAGTTGAGCGTGGATGGAGGATAGTAGGCTTTCCTGTGAGGACAAAATATCAAAGAAAGTTTTACGTTGTGTGACGACTATGATGCATTGCGAGTACTTAAAACATAACGGCCGTGTCCATGAAACTACCACATCCTGATTTTTGTGGGTATTCCATTGCAATCTACACGTGTTAGACCTGAGTTAAATTACATGTCATGTTACATGTAACTATGTTACAACGAGAAATATAGTTACATAAGATAAAGAAATGTACTTGTAGGAAAAAACATACCTTCTGATCATCTTGATGGCGGAGACAGGTTAGGACGAGCGATAATAGCGGTTCGTTGGCGAGCCGCACTTGATTCCCGCCGCATTGACAGCTGCCCCCGCAAGACGTGTTGCTCACTCCGCGCTTACCGCCGCTGCCACCACTCGAAGATCTATACGATGATGATAAGCGGTCAGATTAAAGTCGGGTTAACCCAGAAAATGCCAATTAAGGCACTGGTAGCAAGCTGTTTGGCGTCGGACTTCGGTAGGAGGGTGGTCGCGAACCAGACGGCCAGACACAGAGCTACCACATCGCATGCGACCATAGGACGCCACCTCCGATTCAAAACAAACTGAGGTGTCGTTTCCTAAGATGGATTACTAGGAGGCAGGTCTCATTTGTGTTTACTTAGTCGCCTCCTACGACACCCACGGAAAGAGAGAGAGAGAGATGGTGTTATTCTCAACCGATCACCACACGGCGGGTTATCACAGAAGTGCTTATGATATACCTTATTTATTTAAATCTAAGGTTTGTCAGATGTTGTACGCGTCTATTTTGCTAGTGTGCGTGCCGTCGGAGCGGACACTTTCAACAAGCGCACGCACATGATGCGTATTCATCTTCACCATAAGCAAATACCACGCGCCCTTGTAGATTACGTCATGTCTTACAAGAGCTATAAAAAGCCGGCTTTATGTAACGTGAGTAACACCTTTAGGTATCTCTCTTTCAACCTCTCGGGTGGTTAATCAGTCCATGAAACTGAACCCGAGAGGTTGATAGAGATTTACCTGAAGCCCTGTGTACATGACTAGACGACGTAAGTGTATGTACTTCGCGTGTTAAAAAGGGAGAAAAATATGTTTCCTTGTTTCCTTTAGTTACCGTTCCATTACTGAATCGCTCGTGTGACGTCACATTATGTAGAAAAATAATGGCACGCTTAGTTTCTATAGAGAAGATGAGACGTAATCTAGTCGTGTATATATGTCTGTGAGTAAAACCATTTAAAACTGTCAATTAATATAGTCGATGTCAATAATTGTTTATTCCGTTTCTTACCCTTTATAGCTAGGGCTCTGATGGCTCTTGCAGTCGCGATGCGACCCGCCCCCGCTTCCGCTGCCGCTTGAGCAACTGCCGCTGCAACCCGCGCCCCAACCGCTTTCCAAGATCTGAATAAAGGGGTTTAATTGCTATTCAGTCTGTTGTCCCGTCATAAAACTTTGGGTTAATGATGCGATTCCAATTTAAGTATTAGATGTTTCATAGTATTCAATAGACAGTATCACTTTTGTTTGCGCTGCGCACTTTAATCTCCAGGTTCATGGTCCAACTTCTAAGCTGTTCGAGGTCTCTGTTAACTTGGCAACTAACGGATCTAGCAGCTCCACTAATTTCGTACACCTCGTAGCGAAAGGACGTTTTACGTAGCTTCTTGATTGTGCAAAAGTACTTTTTTTTTCATTGAAGAGCCAATAGTTCAACATAATTTAAAATGGACTTAGTTGCAGCGCTCTTACAGGGTGTTATACTTAAGTCATCTTTTTTGTGCTAACTTTTGTGTATTGTGACAGGCAATAAAGATATGAATAACATGAGTCTTAAATTACAACGTAGGAATTAATAAAGGCCTCTGCTGATAATTCAATAATTGCATAAACTCAATAAACCGAATTAATAATGATGTTCAATTAGCTTGAGTTTTTGATATATCATTCTAGGATACATCAAAAACTCAAAAATCCTAGTAATCTTACCTGGCCCGCCTGTTTGAGCACTCTGCCTTGGACCGCCGCCGGTAACTTGGCAACTAGTGGCGCTACCAGCCACACTGACTCCGACCATTTGCTGGTGCTCACTACGCCACGATCTGTGCCAGTTCTGCAAACAACATCAATATAAAACCTTGTTCAGATATATAGGGTTTGCACGCGACCGATGCATACATTAATTTTGATTGTCACTTTGAAACGTCACATCAACTATATCACTTTGAAACGTCAGTTATCCGCAAACCACCAACGCGACCGGCTTAGAGTTCTAAGCGTCCCACCGTGTATTAAACTGAACATTTGTAGAAACGTGGAAATACAGTCTTTGTTTAATCTCACAATATGTACCTACGTTTCATTTACTGCACCGTACAGGGTTAACAAAAACATGCAGTAAGACGAGTTATTGTAACCATCAACATGAACAGGTTTTCCTATATGATCAATTTTCAAATCCACCAAGCTTGTAACCAGTAGACGTGCATTGAAGAGAAAATAGTTACAAATCAATTCTTATTAATAGCTGAACTAAGGGGGAGGACATGTGTCTTATCTTGCTTGAGACAGAGAGAGCGATAGAACTAGTGATAGACAAGGACAAGGGGGTCCCCTTGGATACTGAACATCAGCTGCAGCATGTATCTCGTGTCCTTGTCTATCTATCCTTATCTATAAATATACCTGTCCTTGTCTGGCGGTGGCGGCGCGGGTTGTTGAAACACGTTAATGACGGCTCGCCCTACCGTGTCCAGCCAGCCATTCAGCTCTGAAGACCCGCTCGGGAACTGTTTGAACATCAGCTGTAGATCCAGCCATGACATACGCAGCGACCATTGTTCTAGGTTCTAGAGGAAACATTTTAATAGAATGAGTTATTTAATTTTATAAACTAAGCTACCTGGTAAGCTACCAAGTAAATATGCGCAGCGATAATTATTTAGGTTCTAGGAGGAAAATCTACGATTAAATAAGTCATTTATGGATTCGCTGTTGAAATGATAATAAGGTAAAAAAAAATTGCAGTGGCAGACTTAGGGTAAAAGTTACAGCACAGATTTGTCGGTGCGAGAAAAAAATTAAGGGTAGCTTAAGGCTCGGTATTCAGTACAGCAGATAGAAGAGAATGTATTGTATGTATTGTAAAAAACAATATATCAGAATGGCTAAGCGGAACGGAGACATGTAAATAATTAAATTCTAAAGATCCAATTACATATGTGAAAATGACCTAAATGTTATTTTGTCTTTTAAAACATATTTACCTCTAAGAGCCGCGTTATCATGGTCTTCTGATCGAGATCTGGGTGAGTATGGCTCGCAGAGTCCGGGTAGCATATCATGTGAAGTAACCTGTTTAGTTAAATATAACTTAGACCATGTCCCCATTAGGCTCACGGTGAGCTGGCTGACTATTCGCCTCTATACATTTTAAATGGAGTGCAAACTGCTTAAAATACGCTCTGTGTGAAGTGCAAACTGCGTACAGTACGCTCTGTATGTATACTTCATTTAAAATATATAGGGAGGCGAAAAGTCAGCCAGCTCACTGTGAGCCTAATGGGGACATGGACTTACACAGTAGAGTAGGACTACAAAAAGAGCGTTGACAGTTTCATTTGAATTAAAAATATAAAAAAAAAAATTTTTACCCGTCGCGTATTTGTTTACGCCGTGTGCGATACAAATGTCGTACACCATGTGTTCAAAAATCACGCGAAGGTTTAAACGACATTTTGTAGATTTTTGGTCCAAATATATTATTTTTGACAAATTTTGGTTTTCATGCATATGAAATTAGGCACACTTTTATGAAATATGACGTGAATATATTTAAATCAATTTCATTACATTTACTTCGCGCTGCTGTCTGCATAGAATATTAAGTAAATATCTTTTTGACTCAAGTTTATGGACTCGCCCTACAAAATTTCAGTTAAATAAGAAAATAAACATTGTCTCGTATTTCTGAAAGTTAAATTGTTACACATTTACAGTGGAATACATAAACTAGTAAAAAAGAAGATACCTTTGCGCCTGCCTGGGAGTCAACATGGAATCCAATAACATATCAGGGTGGTATAATTCATCGGGGTTTTGGAGGCATTTCTGCAATACCCACTCTTCAGAGCAGATCTCTGCCAGAACCCGTCTTGCCAGTGACGATAGAGATTGGGAGGAGTCCAGTAGAGTTGAGCCTACGCCGCCGCTGCCCCTGTGGAAGCTTTATCTATAGAATTTGTCGATTTGACATGTAATTTTCAAGAGTTCTTCCATGTGGCACGTTAAACGGTTTAATTTACGCTATTGTATTTCCGACTTTAGGCCATCAGTTTGCAACTATACAATACAACAATTGTTATTATTCTAGTGACCATTTAATAAATAGAAATCAAGAAACGATAAAGTAATCTTTATTTGAATTTCTTTTAATATGTAAAATTGCAGGTCGTGACTCACTGACTCATCAACGCTCAATCCAAACCCTTGTACCTAGAAAGTTGATTTGGCCCAAAGGTTCCTTTTAGATCGTAGGCAAGGAATGAATAAGGAAGGATTTTAAGAAATTTCGAAGGGAATGAAGTCCCAGGCGGATAATCCTCTAACTAATTGTTTATATTAATTTTTTTGTAGGTTTATGTTAATTTTTCGTGAACAGGTTACTTTTATATATTCTTACTTTGGTTTCACCAAAAGATTTTTTGTTGTTAAATACCAAGTCATGGAAAAGCTCTTGAAACTTTACGAAGGGAATCTTGGTTGGATTTTCTTTACAGTGAGTGTTAGTAGTCGTTTACAGTGGTGTTGCCATAGAGGAATTTTTTGGCTGAGTTTATTTAATCGCCAATTATGAGATAAATAGTATTCAGAAGTACTTAGTGATATTATACTGTAATACTAATTTGCACACATAGATACTAGTTTAAAAAACAGATATTAGAAAAGAAAAACTCGTCCATGCTCGTATATAAAGAAGAAATATTAATATTTTATTATTCAAATCAACCTTTTTTTTCTATTGTTTTATTTCTTTATAGTAAAAAAAATCACATCTTCAACACGAAAATGGTCTTTTTGGGAAATTACGTATTTAAGTTTCAAAATTCAAATTTTCAAATACGAGCATGAACGTTTTAAGAGCACATTTTCATTAAAGTGAAAAAGTGTAGGCTTAACCAATAACAGAGCTTGAAATCCGTTGTGCGGAGACGAAATGTCAATTTGAAGCACTTTGATTGATTCCGCGATTCATTCCATTCATCTCTGCTACAACGAAGATACGCTCTTAAGTATAATTCACACCAGACGCATCGAATTGGAAAACTTTTACAAATGAAACCGTCTACACAGTAAATAAAGTCTAAATTGCAAAGCCGTTGATTGCCGGCGGCTTGGCTTGGTAATGTGGACCTTAATAACTGTGTAGACGGTTTAATTTCGTTTAAAGATTGCGTTTGGTGTTAACAATACCTTATAGAAAATACGTACAGGGACACAGAAAAGGTACTATAGACAGACACACAATGTCCTGAGACAAGCATTACTATATCTAACATATATCCACATTGTTATTGCAGCTGATGGTGTTAATCACATTAGGTGTTGCCCTCGTGAAACGCCGTGGACGAGTGATGGTGACACACCGCTAATTAGTATGGAAACAGGCCGATTTGACGAACTGTTTCTGGTAATTTTTTGTGCTGTTTTATTAGAGTTTTTTTTACTAATGTTTCGCTTGTCAACTTAGTCTGCTCGTGACCACGATGACTGTAAAGTCATTGAACATCGAAAATGTATAACACACTTATGTTATGTAATCAATAGTTTTGGGATCAATAAATTATCAATATTGTAAGTTACAGTTGTATTTTAAGTTTTGTATATTTACTTTTTTATTTACATTGGCCTGGGTGACATTTCTGACAGGGCGGTACAAACAACATCTACATTTCAGAGTTTAGGCTGCTTGAAACAAAAGACTCCGGAACTCGATTTAAAAGGCAAGCCACCGGCACGTGTCGTCATTGTTGTATGATATACTATGCATTGGTAAGACTGACACAGAATAGAATTCACTTATTAGTAAGGTAAGACTGTGCGTGATAAAGGAGTCACCAGTGCGTAATACAGTTCCATGTGCGTGATCAACTAACTCTAATCAAACAGCATTATATCCACCAGAAGTGAAACCCAAGGTAGTGGACAGTGAATAAGCGGAGAACACAGACTTATGCCCCGATTGACATGGCCGGAATGTACATGAGGAGCGGGAAGCAAGCGGGTGACGTAACGGGCTCAGTGCGCCTCAAAACTCAATACAAAATAACAAACCTAGGCGTTCTATGGCCCCCACTCATCTCTGAGTCTACCATCCTAAGAATAGAAAATATTGCGTCATTATTAATTGAAAACAATTGTCTATTTGTTAAATAAATAGATATTGCGTTTTGCTAGAGGACTTCAATTAAAATGTTCATTAGAGAGCGGATATTTAATCACTGTTGCTAAACATGGAAGTCGCTTTAGGCGTAAACAACAAAAAATGGTTTCCAAACCGTCGATAGATGGCACTGACGTATTTTACTACTCAGCGAACTAAAAAAATTGGAGGTCCTGATTCACTGACTCATCAACTCCAGCCAAAACCCTTGGACCTAGAAAGCTGAAATTTGGCAAAAAGGTGTCTTTTATGACGTAGGCAAGCACTAAGAAAGGATTTTTCGAAATTCAACCCCTATGGGGGTGAAATAGGGGTTCAAATTTTGTATGGAGAAAAAAAATTTTTTTGGACATTTTGACTCGAAAATTCGTCAAGATATACCTTGAAGCAAACAAACACTTGTTTTATAAAAACAAATGTTTTATGAAAACATCCCTTAAGGGAACAATGAAATGGGTGACTAAAAGAGTTCTTTGCTCGAGCGAAGCCGCGGAAAAAAGCTAGTAATTTATAATTTTAGATGGTTTAACGCACGTTAATCAACATCGGCGTCGGTTCGGGCCGACAGTCGATCCTATACGAGGGCCCTATGGAAGAAGCCTATTCACAGTTGAAATTAAATAAACGTGTGTTTCGTTTTCTTTGCTTTTAATTAAACTTTAAGTTTAAGGCTTAAGTTATCTATGTAGAAACTGATCAGCCATCTATAGAGGTTTTCTGAATTGTTTATTTTTATCAAAGCTGTCTATTCATCTATGAATACAAGAGTCATTAAGGAATGCGCTCTCTTACGAAGTAATAATTTAGCCCTTGCAAACAGAGGAATTAATTTCACAAAACTGAAAACGGAGTTTCATTTTTACTTGCATTTTTTAAATAAAACAAGTGACGTGAAATTTGAGTGACCTTGTGTTTTTTTTAAAGAACGAAAATTATTTTCAATTTACAATGTTTGTACTTACGACATGAGATCAAGTTGTGCGTCCGTGGGTACTGTGTCGCTGGTGCCTAGAATGTGAGATAGCTCACAAGATTTTTTGCCCCCTGGCTTTCCACCATCGCGGGCCGTTGAATCTCCCACCACTATGAAGATATTGGAATTTTATTTTAAATGATATTGATTTAAATAGGAAAGAATAATTTCTAAAGTAATATGGACATAAAATTAACCCCATTGACTAACTAGAACTGAAAATACGGGAATAAATCTATTTATGACAATATCAGAAAATAAAATCAAAGTAAAATGCATTTTTAAAAACAGCTGCCAATTTAAATATTATAAAAAAATATATAGGAAAAACCTGCAATTTAGTACTTTACAAGCCGGTCTGGTTGCTAGACCTGTATGTGACTTTTGCCTCAACTACCATTTTTTTAACTTATTTATTCAATTAAGTCAAACAATAAGAAGTGAACTTACTGAGTATCGCTTTAAGCGTGGCCAGAACGGGTCCGACGCCGATGTTCTTGTGTGCGGCGGCGAGTAAATGCCTGTCGCAAGACAAACGTACGCCAGCCGCGCCACCGCCCGGGCCCGGCGACGTCGATACGCTGTATAGACCTAAATGGGGAATTGTAATAGTGTAGTCTACCACTTTCGTACCACACAAGAACACATAAATACAGGAAACATGACAATACATAGGCACATTAAACAATATTCGTTTTGCTAAAAGTGCCGACTGAAACTATGCGTGTACGCAACCATGCCATGGTGTGTACGCACGTACATGTGGCGCGCAAGGGTTGGCTAAGATATTTTCGCATTATTTAAAAATGAGACTTCTCAGTAGGTACTATAGCGAGAGGGGTAGCCGGGAGAACAATGAGGGTCAAGATTCACTTTGAAATATTTATTAAAACGAAAGCACTATTCTGAATTGAAGCTACGAGAAGACTGTGTCAAAATATCAGCATAGACCATGAAAAGAAAGCCAATTCCTTTTAATTACAAAATAGCTACCAAAAGCTTTTCAAGTAGACGGATAACGCGCCAGGTATACAACCTCGCTACAGTACACAGGCGTAACTTATAAACGTGGCAGAATGCTATTCCAAAAACGGAATACAATAGTGCCACTTTTATAAGTTACATATAAGTTCTTGCCAGACAGACAACGCAACGACTTTAAAAGGGTTCTTTTTTCCTATAGAGGCAAGGAGCTCTAAAAAGGAAAACAAAGTCCGATGTCTGCCTTTAAATTAGCGTTATCGTGTATTACGAAGCGATGATATCCTCGCGCCGATGTGTCCCACAAATTTCTGTCATTTTGAGCTCACTACTTTAAATATCTTCACTTACAAGTCACGAAAGTTCCGGTTTAGAATTAATCTAGTTTACTCTATCTAGATGGCGTTGGTTGTCGCGGAAGTTGTGAGAAATGAGAGTATGTAGACCATTACCGTAAAAAAATCCACAAAATGCGATATGTATCGTTTTAATTCTGAAATTGATTGATTTAATTTATTAATGTAAGCTTTGTGTGTGCAGAAATAAACGATTCATTCATTCATTTATTATGGCGATTGCCAGTTCTTTTCGTGTATTTTTAGTCCATGATACTAACCTGGTTGTGGCGTATCAACAGTCTTAAACAACCGCAGCAAGAGATGGCAGGTGAGCCTCGCGCCGGTGTCGGGTGAGGGCGCGTTGGCCGGGTTTCCCGTTATGCCCACACTGCCACACGCTTTGAGCAGCGACGGTAATGCCGCGTGACGGACGAAGTCTTCAAGGGAGAAGCAGTGGCGAGCTAAAATAATATACGTATGGTTTACAAACAATATTTATGAATGCTTGTGGATTTTTTACCTATTGAACTGATTACTGACCGATTTTGACAAAAGCAACAGATTACAAACAATACTCTTTATTGCACACAAAAAACAATTAAAATGTTCATCATCTAGTGTACAATGTGGCGGCTTTATTGCTATAGAGCAAAGTGAAAATACAGGGAGTGGTAAGGTAGTAGCTATACTAACCAAGAAGTATGTGACAGCTGATGAATCTACTGACAGGTAATAAATCCATTGACAGCTGGTGAATCCACCGACAGGTGGTGAATCCACTGACAGGTAGTGAGTATACCGAACAGCAAACCTACCACGGGTATTGATTTTACTGATCTATGAGTATGTGGTGGACAGTGATCTATGAGTATCTGACCTACAAGTATGTCGCTGGTAATTAATGCATTAACCAACAAGCATGTTGCAGGTATTGATTGTGATAACTAGTACGTGACGGGTAGTAACCAACAAGTATGTTGCGAGTAGAGAGTGAACTCACCAACAAGAATACAAGTGAAGACAGCTAACGCGTCGTGCGCGGCTGCATCGTGCAAGTCACGGTGATGTAAGAGGTCGGGGTAGAGGGGGGGCGGCGCGGCGTGCGGGGGGCCGACCGGGTAGTGTTGCGCCCCGCACAGTGCCACCAGCGCCCCCAGCCACTCGGCCGCTAGACCACTGCACCACGCGGTCATCTCCGCGCATAGCACGCCTAGCTCGTTTACCCTGGTTAAACAAAGCACGTATGATCAACTCGATGCCTATCAGGTGCTGTGATATTTACAAATATACAGGGTATAATGGTCTGAATTCAGACATGCAGAATGATTTTAGTTTGAAAATTTTTTTCATGTCTTTTAAAACTTTCTACTTTAACATTAAATTATAATATTTACTAGAATACACTACAAACAATAAGAACAGCGTACAAAACAAAAACCAGCAATGTACATCCTGATTACTCTAATTTTTAAACGGCAACCCTGAAAATGTAGTTGTATTTTTTTAACTCTAGTAACAAATCATTAACTTGAGTTAAAAAAATACAACTAAATTGTTTTATAGCTATGCACATTTTTAGTAATAAAAAATATTCGAAACACTACTTTAATATACCTTCTTCTTATCGTGTAGGCATAGTGAGTGGCGAAGTTGGCTAACCCTGATGTCAGTTTTCAAACCGCACAATGGCCTCTGACTTAGCCTTTAACATATCAGGGTTGCCATTTAAAAATCAGGGGTTTTCCCCAGTAAATTGGGAAGAGTAAGTGAAAACAAGTGCTGACTTCAACATGATTTCTGAATTTAACTTGTTTCTATACCTATGCTTCTGAAACATCGAAAACATAAAGATGTGAATAGGCTGCAGGTTTATAAAAATAAAGGACTAACCTGTCATTATCGACTTCCCGACAGACTGCCAACATAGCGGAACAAACGAAGCTATATCTATTGGCCGGTGATTCTGCCACTTGCCGCGCCCATGCTATTTCTATTTTACCTATGAAAAACATTGATTATTATTAGTTTGAATTTGATACAATAATTGTACTACTAACACTCCAGTTGAGGAAATGTTCATTCAGTTAAAGCTTCTTTAAACGAAGTATACGTCATTGTTTACATCAACAAGACGGAAAGTGACAGTAAGATATTCTTCTTCTTAGGGAATCGACAAACAATATTTAAAGTAGCATTAACTTTAATGGAAGTTTCTGCAACTGGGTGTATAGCTGTTTGATTAAGTGACTTTAACGTGGAATGAACTATAGTTAATAGGAGTATTTTAGCAGTAGATAATAATTTAATACTAATTCACAGTATAAGAATGACTTGTAACCTTTTTAAAAAAATACCAATGTGAGCATTTATCGGAGGAATATTTAATTGTCAAGAAACTTTTTCTTTGTCAAAGTACTTTTTATTTTATAGAGTAGACTGATTCACATATAAATTTGAAATCATCTTTGATTTTATGATACAAACCTTTACGAGGATTGGTGAAGAACTCGCTCAAAAACTGAGGGTTGTACACGTAGTTAGAAGGCGTAGGTTGAAGTGGCGAATAGAGAGCTTGTCTGTAATACACAGTATTCGATATATGGGGTGACTTTAGTTAGTGAAACTTTAGGGTGTGATTTTTATAAGAAATTCTCAGAAGAATATTTCGACTTCCCATACAAAAGCTAATCAGCGGCGAAATAGGCAAAATTTTATTTTATATTGCCACCAATATTCCAGTTGTTCATCTTAGTGGGCTGATTTCACATACTTAATTTTCGCTAACATTTAAAATCACCCAATAGATATTACTAAACCTGTAACTTTGATGATGGTCGTCTTCTTCGTAGCGAATGTTAAGTGGGTGATCAAACTATCAGACTACTTGCCTTGGCTTAATAACATTGAGTAATAAATGGACAACAACAAAAAAAAACAAGTTAGTGAGTCAGGTGTAGTTTCAACTGTACAAATACATATTAAGTTTGCAGATTTGATTAAACAAGTTTAAATATAAAAATATGTACTAGGGGTGATTTTGTGAAGGTAAATTTATACTGGACTATGGCCTAAATCGCCTTCGTGTTTCGAAGGGAGGCCGTGCCCCTCGGTGGGGACGTATATGGGCTGGTAAGAAGAAATGTATACTATTCATATTGCTAAAATATCTTACAAACATTTTACAGGGCTGGCTAGTTACGACAGACAAAACTGAAAAACAGAATCTGAATTTCTGCTTTCTGGTATGAATAGGGAATAAAATTAACAAAATACTGACTTGATCTTAGGATAGGCGTTGGCGAAGGTGTCAGCATGGGGTGCGTGGCAGAGATGCGCGGCGGCCTTATACAAGTCGTGTAGTTGGGCCAACACGCATCGCTCCGCTGAGCCACAGTCTCCCGGGTTCACTACGCACTTCACTAGCCGACATAGCTGCTCAAATACTGCTGATGTTTGTTCTACGCACACTGAAATGAAGGAAAAAAAATACTAATGCCCCGCTATGCTAGCATACGTAGGTAGGTGACATAATTTTATCACGTTTCCGAGCACTCTTTCTAATGCTCGGCTTTTTCTTCTTATCGATCTGGTCATATGGCTGAATTACAAATTTTACTAAGCCAGTACTCAGTCACGCGCACAGCGTTATTTCCCTTTAATCCCTTTCTAGTATACAAAGAAAGAAAATAAACATACCTATCAAAATCCATTTTACAAAATATGTGAGTTATTTCATAAATCAACTTAAAGATAAAAAACATGTCACTTATGTAAGTGGTTATATTCTTTTTAATGATGTAGTAACTGTTGGTGAGTCTAATAAAAAATAAAATAAAAAAATCACCCATTAGGTCAGCGTGATGGACTACGGCTTAAATCCCCTTCGTGTTTCGACGGGAGGCTCGTGCCCCTCAGTGGGGACAGTAAAAAAAACCGTAAAATAGCAGTTACTTACGTAGTAGACACGAGTGATATCTCCGGAGCGCGCCGACGGTGTAGAGCGCCAGTGCGGACGTGTACGCGCGCGGAGCCGCCAGCCCGCTGCTCGGGGCGCCGCGCAGTACCAAAGCACCCTCCACTTCCGCCAGCTCTTTTAGAATCTACAAGTTAATAAAACATTTGAACAATTACCATTTGTCTTTCGAAAATAAGCTTTCTTCGACGTGCGGCTTTCATCACGATGTTTTCCTTCACCGTTGAGCAAGTGATAATTAATTAGAAATCCGTACATAAATCCGAAGACGAATTTAGTGGTACAGGCCCGCACCAGGTTTTGAACCCGCAACCTTCCGGTTACAAGTCTGGCTCATTACGAACTGGGTTAACACCGCTTTCTCTTGTGCCGTGGGTCTCTTGGAACATACACAATGACAGACACGAACACCCATGGCCGAGAACAAACATTAGACTTTTACACAAATATTTGCCCCGACTGGGAATCGAACCCATGACTCGTCGATTAAGAGGCAGCGCACAAGTTATAATAAATATTTGTGAAGTAAACAATAAGACATGGTCATTCAGTAATAGGTTACTACTCGATAAAAAGAGGCCATTCGGTAATAAATTGCCACTTGGTAAAAAGAGTCCATTCGGTAATAAGTTTCCACTCGGTAAAAAGAGGCCATTCGGTAATAAGTTTCTCTTGGCAAAAACTGGCTACTTGGTAATATTTTGCCGCTTGATAAGTAGCCGCTCGTCAAAATATAGCCAGTGAGTACAAAGTTGCCACTCCGTACAAAGTAGTCATACAGCAATAAGTTTCCACGTGGCTACTCGATAAAAAGGGGCCAATTTATAAAAAGAGGCCACATAGGGCGGTATAACTATAATAAACAGTAAATAAAGATACCTAAAAGAAAACGAAAGTTTCTCCCTTAAGGGATTAGATTAGTACCTGTATGCAAGTGTCTATAAGGCCGTGCACATTGAGTGCGATCTCGCATAGATCGAGCGCGAAGGCCACGTGCTCCGGCTGCGGCAGGTATGTAGTGGCCCCTCCTGAGAATGCAGCTAATGCCTCGCAAACCGCCCCACCCACTGCCCATGATACTGCGCCTTGCTCGTACATTGACATCGCCTAGACAAAATAACATATTTTTTACTATTTTTAAAACGCTTACCACGTGAAGGATATTCATAAATTATCCTGGGGTCGTGGGTTCAAGTCCCATTTTTTAATTTTCCTAAAAAATATTTGTGGACATATTTATTTTCTGCTTTTTTTAAATGTTGAATTAGGTCAAGGGTGACCTACACCCTCGGGGGCTATGCCAGCTTCATTTGTAAAATTGCTGTTAGGCTGATGGCCTGGTTGTCAAACCTTAAAAAAACTAACATTCCGTTTCCGTTTAGTTGTCATAAGTCCCTTGTCGAGTTCTATCTAAACCAACAGGTTTTAACTAGTGTTTTGTTATTTAAAAATATATATTTTGATAAAATTAATTACAATTTAAATAACTGCATTACCTGGAATTTCTGTGTGACAGATTCGAAATTGAATTCACTTCTGGAATGTTTCTTAATTTTACCACCTTCTGCTACGTCGATGGAGAATTTCTTTGAGAAAAGCTTGCATATTTCTGCAAACAAAGTAATTTTGTCATTAGTAGTCAACACAAACTTTAAGGTAACGCGAGCGAAAGAGGTGCCACGACAGTCATCCCGAGTGTTACATTTTGGTCTTTTTGAGCTGTACTTAGCGTCACATTGCTGCCTTTTGACGTGTTACGGCAGGATATGTAATTGGTTGGCATCATATGCTCGTTATGATTATGTTTCATATGATGTTGATGTCTCGAGTGTTACCTTTGGTCATTTTCTTCTTGGCGTGAAGTGTTTGTTATGATGATGATGTCTATTATGATGTTAATGTCTCGAGTGTTACCTTTGGTCATTTTCTTGACGGCGTGCTTGGCATCGTCCCGCTGCCTTCCGACACCATACAGCAGGATGTGACGTTGGTTGGCGTCGTGTGGGGGATGGTCTGGTTCACACACCGGCAGTGGGAAGTGCATCGTGTAGTGGTAGTGCCGCGACACTGCCGGCGCTGGACCGGAGCTCGCCACTGTAGACCCTGCTGCGCTTGTTGTGCGGATTCCTGACATAAATACATATGTCACACCATACCATGGAGTCTCAAGCTTAACTTTATTTAATTTAAAAGAACGTTCCGAAATGTGTCATGATCACTCCGTAAGACAAAATGATTTTAAGTGATAACTCAAAATGGTTTTAAGGGCCAAGATTCATAACCATCCATTAATATTATAAAATGACAGCTATATTAACATAAGTGTGAAACAACAGAACTATTTATTTGCCGAATTAAAAACATTTGCATATAGGGTAGGGTGGGTCACGAATGTATGGAGAAAAATAAAATGTCTTATATTAAAACGTAATAGTGATAAAAAGGTGTATTAATGCGTTATTCTTAGATATGCAAAAAATGGTTACGATCAGATATCATCTTCAACCTCCGGATTGACCTTGAAGTTAAGAAAAAGATACAAAAAAATGTTTTTAGGAAATTCCCTTAAGAAGTATCAAAATTGGTTTTTAATATGATAGTTTGTAATAAAACACTAGCCTGTAGAACATACTTGTTTAATTTTGAAAATTAAATACCGTACCTTAACTAATTATATCTAATTTATTGCCTATAATTCACCAAAAAATCCTTCTTGCTGTCAAATTTTGGCATATCTTTGCAAGACTCTATCTGGTTTTTAATGAAGCTTTCTTTTGCACATTTGCTGCACAAAGCACTTGAAGCTTCTGTGACAGTCTTAACTGCCCTTTCCACTGCTTGGGTATGACAGGGAAGCCGTAGCAGAGGCTATTCACCCTCACCTTTTTGATCAACTATCAAATGTAAATTTTCGTCACTAATTTATTTTAGAATCGGTGGTTCGGTGATATTTTGCTGCCAATCCATCAGATCTATATAGGAAGATGCATCTGGGTTTATCTACAGAACTTCAAATAGACGGATTTTGTTCTATGTAATGGGGCGAGCTTTCAGTAATTGTCGCGCAGCTAAGTCACGAATGTGTTTTAGCGGATCAGTCAGCATTACCAATAATAAATTCACGGGATGGGCGAAATAACCATTTCTTTGAATTACAGGATCAACTTTGGTTTTAAGTTCGGCTGACAGGTACCTAGATGAAGAGATCAGCTTCCACAGGTGTCGTGCTCCATCCTTGTAAGTATGATGAGTCCTGATAGCGAACCAAGTCGGAGCGTGAACTTTAACAACATAGGTTGCTAATATTATTAAACTTTCAGATGGAGTTTTCGTTAAAACGTATGCACAAAGAACACGATTTGCTCAAGTCAGCCATCTAGCATGAGACATTTTACCTGGAGATTTGATGGCTAAATCTTCAGGTAGCTTTCCTTTTGTAACAGCTCTTTTTCGTTCGTTCTGTGCGTAGCTTATTGGGATCAATTATAGTACAGTCGAGTTAGTGGCTTGCAGAACTGCTGATGCCTCTGCTCTGTTTGATACTCCATATCTGCCACAAGTACAATAATCCATGGAAGCGGTGGCAGTCAAGTCCCCGGAGCTGGATCAGTTTTTGCATGCAGTGCGAGCTCGCTGTTGCTGTGATTAGACTCACCGGAATAAAAAGAAGTAGAAAGTGCATCAAGTGGCACAGAAGATGCCTAGTTTTACGTACTTCCTGATATTTGCGCAAAGATTCTTGCTGTTGGAATTTCCTTTTCAAAGATTTCCTAGCTTGACTTGTAGTGGCGATATGTAGTGGCATAAATCTTCATTATATCCTCATAAGAAGGTAATATATTTTCTTTCAAGTCACAAATTTTACCAAACAGGGGACATTTCGTCGAGTTTTGAGTGCGTTCCATAGTTACAACGAGCAAAAAACAACCTACGACTTCATTAGCTTCCGTGTTACTGACGCAAGAAATGTGTCGCGCTAAGTGCAATCGGTGACCCCCCTCACGCCTCAAATAGCTAACGACAAGAGGTTTATTGACCTTATTTAGCAAAATGACAATATTTTCGATCAAACGGCGTTATAAAATATTTAAAATCCTGAGTATAATTAACAACTAAAGCTCTATAAATTACCTCCTATAACCATAATTTCAAAAACTTTGAAGTAAATCCGGAGGCAGTTAATCATACTTACGCGAAAGTTATAATATTTAAAACGTGTCATTTCTAGTCCATTTTGCACCCTTCTGTCGCTATTAAAATATAGGAATCAAGAAAAAAAAATTTTGACCCACCCTAATATAGGGCTAACTAAACTGAAAGCGACATAGGCTACTGTTACACGCGAGCGAAGTCGCGAGCGGTAAGCTAAAATGAAGATCAAGTAAAGTACGTTTTTCTTATATGTTTGGCTAAGTTTTTTTTTTTCTAATGTGTCAATCGACTCACCAGGTACAGACATTGGTCCCATTCCCATGGATTGCATGCCAGGTATGCTCATTCCGCTTGGTCCCATCATTGGAGAAGACACACTACGGAAGGATAAACAACCGAATGAATAAAACACCAAACAATGTAAGTTACTTATAAGTTTTGCTCTCGGGAAAACTGCTGTAGTGAACGCACATAAAATGTTAAAAAATACAAGAAAAACTATACAATAGTAATAGTTTTCCTTTGTGTCGGGGAATATCTACCTTGAATTACACACACAGATAGACATAAACATCCAAATCCGCAAACAAATACCTACTTTTTACACAAATGTTTACATGGCAACAAACCCAGAAAAACTTGGTTAGGTTAGGTTATTGAAGCAAATTTTGTTCTACGCATTCCAAAAAAAAAAAAGATTTGTCTAATAGTAATTATTCGGTAAATAGTGAATAAACATGAGTCGAAACCAAACATTCTGACTTCATGAACATTCTGATTAAAAATGTGCTTGTAAAATTCTTGGACTACAATTATATTTTACCTGTGAGAAGGTTCCCCAGGATCCTTGGGGCTGTCAGGAGCGTCCATGGAGTTCTGTTGGTCTTCCTTGATATGTTGTAGGAGCTTGTCTAAGTCATCATCTATTTTCGAATCGTCCAAGTCCATTCGTACATTTTCCTTGGAATAACAAGTTGTATGTAAAATTATAGATAAAGCACTTAACGGCTAAAAATCTTGATTCAAACTTCAAATATATTTATTGCAATATATTTCACATGCAATATTTATATAAATATTTTTATATATTTTCATGTCACTGAAATGTAAACACATAATATGAGTAGAAAAATACGCACGCACGCACGTGAGTGTATGTGTATGTGTGCGTACGTACTTATATTTCAAAGAGTCGGGAACAGGGTAAAAATACAGTCAATATGTTAAATGGATTGATCACCCTGTGCTTGACGGATTTTCCCCTCTGTTGATAAATATAATCATACCTCCATCTTAGGTTTGAGATCGATGCCTGCGAATATGTCGTCATCCATGTTATGGTTGGAGGTGACACTGTTAATAGGGGGCGCTGCTGTGTGCCCGTTAGACGCTCCTGTGGAGGTCGGTTCCGTTGGGGACACGAGATCACCTATACGACGTACATTATTAATTATTAGATGCTAGATTACTGTTGCATGTCCTTATTTAGGAATTAATTGAGAGAATTAAGAATAACTTTCTATATAAATTAATAAGCCATGGAAAAATATCCGAAACGTTTTCTCGCTTGGTAGTGTTTTTACAGACACAGACGTCTTCATACGTGGTATTATTGTTAAATTCATCAAGAACACAAACTTAATATAGGTAATATTTGCGAAAATTTTCTTCTACAAAAAAATGATAGCACGTTGATAACACAAATCTCTGGCAATGACGATTCGAATTTATTGAAACTATCCTGCCCTTTCTTACGTTGATGAAATAGGGATGTAATTTGAAGATGGTGGTAGGACAAAGAATTACAAGTTTTCTTGTGTAACTATACTTTTTTCAAGATACCTCTGGATATAAGGGTGCACATGTACGCGTCGTGTGAGAAAACATCACGGCGTATCAATTCACCGAACAAGTGAACCAAGTTGGCAAACTGTTGCCGGTTTCCTGGAGGCGCGTTTGGACTTTCATCTGAAATCAAATTACCTTTTTGACAATTCTATTTAATAAATAGCATCTACAAGTAAATAAATAATGCATAGTCTTCAAAAGGTTTTTTCTTTAGTGTTTTATTAGCGCGCAATGCATTTACTTGTGCTGAAGCTGAATGCGTATTAATGTGCGTGCACGCGCCCGTAACCACTCATACATACGCACATTATCAGAATATGCATTAACACATCAACCATAAGTTAAAAAAATATAAGCACGTGGATTCCTAGCAGATAAATTGCAATAGAGTAGACCTTTTGTAGTGCGGGTATCACACTCACCTAAAACTGGTGCGTCGTTATCTAAAAAGCGTAATAAGAGATTCTGGAAAATAGGTGGGCCGTTGTACATTCCTGTACCAGAGCTGATCGATTCCTTATCATCTGCTCCTGAAACAAAATTAAAATATTACTTTAGATAGATTTGAAGGGCTGGATATCGGAAAATTACTAAAACTGGTATAGTTTTTTTCAATATTTAGAGCATTTTTGTGTGCAAAGTGCTAAAAAGCATACATGCGAACAGATATGTCGTTGGATTTTATTTACACGAGCGGCGTAGCCGAGTCTGCTTTAATCATAGGTATGTCAAAAAAGTCAAGATGTAGGTAAAGGCTTATTTTGATGAGGAAAAGTGTTAAGGATTGCGTGTGTGGGTGTCATAAGAGGCGACTATGGAATGTACGTGCCATTAACCTCTAGAAATCAATTGCTGATGTGTACAATATACGTATGTGTGTACTTTCGTGTACGTATGCGTGCGTACGTGCATGCGTATACCTGCATGGTCGTGTGCGAGGCTATGCAGCTGATGCTGTCGCTTGTCGAGCAGTGCGGCGGCGGCCATGGCGCGGTGCTCCCCCCACCGCGACCCGCACACCGCCCACTCGCATAGCACCTTCACTACTGCGTACGAACATGCCCACTCCTGGAATTATACGCACAGTGAAAATTAACGTGCCGTGCTTTATTATCTTCAAGACATTTAGATTTTTTTAACGTAGTAACACTCCTCGCTTGTGATTGGTAAAACTTCGAGCCATCGCGTTAATACGCGCCATTTAGGGAGTGACAAAAGTGTGTGGGCTATACGGCGGTTAGCCGGTCAGTTTTTGCTTAGCATGATGAGTGACACACCAGTAAATACAATGTGTTTCATAAATACCCAATTTTTTTAATTAATTTTGGATTACCTTTTTAATGGGTCTTTACGAGTATGAAACAATTTGTATAAAAGCTAGTATTCAAAGTAGGTTGTATAAAAAGTTTTGAGTATGACGCAAATGAAATAAGGCCACGTTGTTTGAAATCTACTCATCAATCCGAAGACAAATATATTCACTCGTAACGTTAAAACAAAAAACATAATTACTAATCAAATAACTAACCGGATCTTTAGCATCGGTGTTGGAATCCTTGGTAGGAGGAGTGCAGTGCGCGAAGACTTCTTTATACAGAGTGTCCAAGTTGTTATTCTGATCCACCCGGTCGAAGCAATGACGGTCTAGAGCCTCTAGTACTGCCAACACTCGAGCTAAGAACAATTGATTGATAAAATTGTAAAGATTGCATACATTTCAATAGGGTTAGAAAGTAAATACATAAATTCTGTTGTCAGTGCTAATAGCGGCCGTCTAATTAAAGTACACAAATATAGTATTATTATTACAGCATATAAAACGGTAAGAGTCACACGTATTGAGTTTGATTTACCTTGTGAACTAGTCTGCCATTTATCTGTGCACCATTTGCTTTCTGCTTTTTTGCTCCTAGCCGCTATTTCTTGCTCGGCTTCGTAAATCTAAGAAAAAAAAACAATTCAGATGGTTACGATCTGAATATAAAATCCAAACCAACCTTTTCGCTTGAAGTCACTGGATATTATCTCTCTAATTATTATTTGATATATGAATAATTATTCTGAATCTCTCAATCTTTTACTCATCAACGCCCAACTAAAGCTCTTGAACCTAGAGTGCTGATTTAGGGCGATTTATTGTGGTTTTCTTTATTAGACGAAGTATAAGTCTGAATTTTCTAAATTCCCACGGGAACGAAGTACAAAAGAGAACGTCCTAGAAGGAATTTTTTAATTTTCTTTTGACTGCATTAATTTTAGACATGGGTTTTAAAAATTTTTACATTCTAATTTTTAAATGTATTTTGTTTGGTATGTATTTGATGTATCTGATTGTGTCATTGTGGCAAAGCCTTAAATAAATAATTCATTAATTTATTAATACTAACCATCCTACGATGTTCCTCAGTGACAGTGGAGTCCATATGTGGCATCGGTAGCGCGGAGGGGGGTAGTGGTAACAAATCCAAAGGAGACCCTTGCAGGCTGGAGCCACAGCCTGACCACACCATTGCTGCTGGGCATTCGATGCAGATAATCTAGGAAAGTGAAACGAAAACTGTATATACCCAGTTTGCCAAACAAGTTTAGAAACAAAATTTACGTGCGGCAACTTCTGAATTTTTGTAAATATTTTATGTAATCAGGCCTGGCAAAATGTTACTTTAAATTTCAAACAATTATTTGAATTTTATTGTAGAAAAACACAAGTTAATAAAGGATAACCAAAAAAGGTAATGCAAATGTAAAAAAGCCAAATCATTTATAAACACATCAAGTCTGTGGTTGCACAAGTAACTGTTAAAAAAAATGGATCTCTTCCAGATAACTTTAGAGGAAGTCGAAAGGAGCGAACCCTCAGCAGGAACTGGGAGTTTTTACAACAATAATTATATGAGAGGTAAAAATAATAATTAATATAACAAATTTAATAAATAAAGCTGTTTTAGCTAAAATCAATCCATAACAAACCTGAAGAATAGTAGCCAGCTGAATAATAACGTCTCTATGGTAGGCGCAGTTCAGGATCTCTCCGAAGCCAACTTGCACAGGGTTCAGCGATGCAGATATCACAGTATTAATGGTTTGCTTGGCATCTCTTGGCGGAGTGTCATTCTCCTCCTTTACTTGCACGTCCATAGGCTGGGGAGGGTTCGGAGTGCCCAGAGGATTAGGGGTCCCGAGGTTAGGGTTAGGAGTGCCTATGGGAGCGCCAGGGGTGCCCTGGTTTTGCTCCGCCGGCGTGGCAGAACGTTTGATCTGTGATATGTTTGGTTTCACGTCTGTTGAGTTCGCGTCTGGTGTTGGTGACATTGGAGCGCCGTTTGGTTCTGTCAAATGCAAGAAAAACGTGATGATTTCTTACGCAGATACGAAGTTACTAATTTTTCCATGAATGAAAGCTAGCTAGATCTTTTTAGCTCATATCAATCTCTTTTTATTTTACACATTTCATAGAAAAAATGAGAAGAATATTTTTGTAAACACAACCACAGGATGTTAGAATAAATACTACGCCTAATTTATTTATCTAGCTAGGCAACGATATGGAAAAGACAGATCATAGCCGCAAACGCACAACAAAAATAGGACAATTGAGAATCTTAACGGCGTAAGCTGACGGCAGCCTTAAAATAAGCAGCGGCATAATAAGCGGCAGCTTCTTGGTCTTCTTCCTAAAACTGTCAGCCTCACCCGGGTCTAAGAGTTTGCATTAATGTTTAATTATTTAATTATTTAAATTATTTTTAGGTACTTTTATTGCACCTTAATGGAATGCAATAAAAGTATTGATTATGATATGAATGAAATATGTGAGGTGCTATCTTTAGTTAACCACCATTTTTGTATTGTTTATTGACAAAGCAAAAAAAAAATCCCAAGGTCAACCTACCAGATCTCTCAGGTAGTTTATTGAAGACGGCAGGCTGGTTCAATTGCCGGAGTGTAGTGTCGGACAGTACTGAGCATATGGCAGCGGCCTTCTTCGCGCAAGTCGTCGCTAACCGGCGAGACAGGCCTTCGCAGCATACGAACTCGCACATGTGTTGGAGGGCCAGGGGAAGAAATAATCTGTAAAAGATTGGTTGGGATGTGAAACCAAGAATTGATCTATAGTTTTATTGGTTGTGAAGATTGCTGATTTTTTCTTTAAGTAGTAGTAGGTTCGCAGTCGGTACCATATCTTAGATTTTAGTGGAAACTTTGTTTACTTATGTGATAATTAATCTTTTTTATAGATTTACTAGCATTCCGCTCGGGACTTCGTTCCCGTGGGAATTCAGGAAAATTATGTAGCCTATGTTACTCAGGGATAATGCAGCATCCTAATGTGAAAGAATTTTTGAAATCAGTCCAGTAGTTTAAAGTTTATTCGTTACATACAAAAATACAAATCTTTCCTCTTTATAATAGTTATTAGTGTAGATAAGTCCGGTAAATCTATCAAATGCTGTATGTTTCCCAATTTGTTAAAATAATTTTATAAAATAAATTTCTCTTTATGATAAATATTTTTTTAAAGTGCAAGTTCTAACGTGTGACAGCAGGCTACAGATTCGTACAAGCATCTGTGTCTAGACATTAATGTTCTGGCTGCGCGTAAATATTCACACTTTTTATGTATTTTTTATTTACATGATAGCATTACACTACCACAGGTAATAATCTTAAACACCTTTATCCTCTAATACATAAAGCTATCTTACCTAAGCAAGCCGTCATCCGGTGTGCGTTTGTCTAAGAGCTCAATAATCCAGGTGAGGAAGTCGTGCCGGTCCAAGAGTCCTTCGTCAAGCAGGTATTTGGCCAGTCGATTGCAATAGGTCCATAGTTTTAGAGCTTGACGCCAGTCTGTGCTTTCACCGCTGAGCCCTGAGCCTAGAGCTAGAAGTGGGAAGATATGGGGGATTTATTTATTTATTTATTTCATCTATGAGACACCAAACTTTTACATGGAAACTTCATGCCTGATGGCGTTATATACCAGTCGTATGGACACGTAGCAGGGGAAACTTTTTCGATGATTATGTATTCTCAATGTTTTTTAAGTTTCTGACAGAAAAGCAGAGGTTGTGTGGAGGTAGGCAGATTTTTACATTTTTTCGGCCTACGCTAAATACTTTTATATTTAAACAGAATTTGTAATAAATTTTAATTCCGTACTGCACTATGTGTAAGAATACAGTTTAGTGATCATCTGCTACTTTTTAAACCAAATAAAAGCTGCAATACAAGTTGTGTATTATACATCATCGGAATGCCCCTTCTAGAGTTATCGAAAATTTTGTGAAACTAACTAAAGCTACGGTACATGTGACATATCGTTAAAAAGAGTATTAAACAGAGAATTTTTTTAAACCATTCGAAGTTCCCAAACGGTTTCAGTTTTTTTTAAATTAGTTGCAAAATTAAGATGACCGATTTTTCAACAATATTATTTCTTTAAAAAGAGTCAAACTTGGTAGATCGACGTAATTTGAGCCTTATTACTTTACTTTTAAATGGGGAATATATGACTGACTAGAAAAAACTATAAAACCGGTACAAAAACAAGTCAAACTAAAATTTACTAAGCCAAAACTGTAAAATTTTGGGAAAATTTCAAAAAACAATTAAAAAATTCCCAAAAAAAAAAATGGTAAGACTTAGGGAAAAAAATGGAAGTATGATTTGTTATCAATGAACCCAACAACCTCCCATTTCCGTTTGTCGGACCATCTACCAAACACCCTGTATATTGGTGTGTTAGTTACTTACTGCTGGTGTTGCCAGGGGAATGCATAGAATTGGGCACAGTGGAGCTATTTGGTGTGGAACTGCCTGGTGGGTTGCCAGAAGAGTTGTGACTTGGTGTGCCTTGTCCTGAGGATAAATCAAACGACGTTTTTTAAATTTAATGTGAGTTCCATGAAAAAGTTTTTCACAGGTAGAATCCAGGGCTTGAAAACAGTTAAGGTATAACGGTATGGTACATGTATAAAATTTCAATAGTGTATCAATTTAAAGGTAGAGTCAAAACAGTTAGGAATTACGGTTACGTTACCGTTTATAACAATACCTTAACCGATATCTTTATCATTTTACAATAATATTATACCTTTATTTTTATCGCTAGGTACCGTAACCGAAATTATTTCAGTATACCGAAAAAACGCCAGCGTGACGTTTCCGGCAGTGGTGGGGTGTAAAGAAAACCTTTATTTAGTCATTTATGTACCACAAAAAATAACGATACCGTTACTTAGTGCTACCAAATAATTTCGCTACCGGAAAATAATGGTACCATTACTAACGGATACCTAAAATTTAAAGGTATGATGTCATACTGCTAACCGTTAACTGATTTTTTCGGTTATTCAAGCCCTGGTAGAATCAGCATCTAAAGATTCACTAACTAACTTGAAGCCACTTCATTAATCATAGGTAAAAGATTCACAATGCAATACCTGACTGTGAAGGTGGAGTTTTGTCAGAAATGTTCCCAGGGACAGCACTTTGGTAGTGTTCAGCTAATTTTGGGATTTGGTCTTTTAGGAACTTTATTAAAGTGGTAGTCCATTCTGAAATAAAATAAAAAAAGTTACACAAACACATGCAATTTTACTTCCAAGCATCAAACAAATGTTTAATGTAAGTTAAAGAACTGATAAATATTTACTAAACTGTATTACTTCAAAAATGTAATTGTATCATTCCAAAAATATTAAAAGCAACGATTTGATACTTTATAATATTTTTTTTTCTTCACTTTTTACCACCAATATTTCAAAGATTAATTTATAGGAAAACTCTTGGATGACATGGTTATACCTGTAGTAGGATCGGGTAGCTGCCTCTTCTTGATTTTAGCCTCTGAAACTGCCACAGTGTAAGCTGAGCTTAGTTTGACGAACCATGCAGCCCGTGGCATGGCTACTTGGTACTCTGTCAAAGTAACGAAAATCTCCTCCTTTTTATTGAAGTTTGGGGCTTTCTTTGCAAGTTGGGAAAGTGGTTTGTTTCCTGAAAATGGAAAGATTGTTTTATAATCCGTTAATGTAATTTTTTTACATATCCATAGCATCATATATTGGATGTAGTTTAGTGCCTCATTGGAGTTCCTACACTTTTGTATTTAAGGTGTCTCAAAAAACCCAATAGAAAGAAGATCCAAAAGCAGCTCTAGTAATCAGTTGCACGGTGTGACATATTTCAAAACGGAAGTTTCATATAATTAACAACAAATACGTCAATATTTGAAATAGCGCTGTGGATTACTAACTTTTTTAAACCCTCGTGCGATTCATGCACACCCGTTTGTGCAGGATTTGTATGCTGTAAACAAGCGCGCAACGGGTTAATAATTTTGGATTTTATTTTTATTGGGTATTTCTGAAACATATTCAGTCTTATTCATAAAAATCCCTTAAAACAGCTTTATAAAGCGTTTTAGTTAAAACGTTCAATAACACTATTAAACCCATTTTAAAATACTCTATTCATAAATGGACAATAAACCCGTTATAACTATGAAGCTGTTATTCGGTACTTTAACGTTGTTATGTTGTCGTTCTGAGAAATCCATAGTGTAAAATGAAAAAAAAATATGACAGCGTGTCGTCAGTGACATTTCTAACCTGCAATTTCGTGGTATTTTTAAAATCACTAGAGTGATTATATGCTCAGTGGTGGATATTTTCGATTTTCAAAGTTAATAAAAGTTAATATGAGCGACATAACAAATAAAATAAATAAAAAGAAGAGGCAAAGAAGTGAAAATTGGCTGGAGGAAGATAAGGTTAGTGTAATTTTATCAATAATCTTCTTTGTTAGTAATATTGTTTTTTTACCGACGAAATAATGTTCTATATTTTATTTATGCAGCATTTATTGACGGATTTGGTGAGAGAACGGGTGTCCATTATTGAAAACAAAAATACGGACACAAACACCAACACGAAAAAGGTGGAAGCATGGGCGGATTTACTAACCAGGTACATATTAGCTATCTACCGAAACTTGAGAAACTAGTGAGAGTGTAACCAGCAATGTTATGGTTTAGTTACATGATAAGTAATTTGTGTCTTACTCGGCCAGGACACTAAGAAATTTAAAAAAATATATTTTTATTTCCAGTTTTAACTGCATGTGCAAAGGGGGCACCCGCACCCTTACACAACTTAAATCTCAGTGGAGTATTATAAAAATGAGTAAGAAAAAACAAAAAGCTGAGGAAAGAAAATATATTCTGCAAACTGGTGGCGGTCCTCCACCACCTCCACCAGCGAACCCTGATAGCAATGACATTTATTCTTGGCTCCCACACGAATTTGTCATTGATACAAATGAATTTGATTCTGATCAAATAAATCAGGTAAATATTCCTGTAAATTTAAATATTTACAATACAATACTTTATTTATACACAATCAATAGAACATAAAACATAGTGTACATGTTCCTTTTTTTTTATAAATAGATGTACTTAAGCCAATTTTTATTTATTTATTGAAAAGTACAAAATATTTTTCTTTGTGTAATAAAAATGATGTATACCTTTGCTTGTAGATCAAAGTTAGAAAGCCATCACAAAATGAAAATGAAGTGAATGAGATATTTAAAAAGGTAATGCCGATACTATTTATTCAAATTAGTTTTTAAAATAATTAAGATTTATCATTAATAATTTCTAAAAAATTTCAGGACGTAGTTAATGAGATACACGAATATGAAGTAATCAAAGTGGACAAGACGCTAGATATTGTAGGTACCTTAAATGCAATATGAATGAAGCTTTTTGATTATTTCTAAGTTTTTTAATGCTTTTTGATTATTCTAGGTTACACAGTCTAAAACCAAGGAGGACACGGAGACACCACTTCAGGAGATCCAAAATATAAAAGTATGAGGAGAGCTATAAAACCAAAAATAATATTGCTAGAGGGATGAATTTAAGTTAAATAAGAATACAATGAAACCATCAATTCAAATTATTTTTATGTTAATATTTCAATACACCTAACTACCATACCCTGTTCATAACGGTATGTTTATTGTTGCAGGTTGTTTCCAGTGATACAACAAACTTTAAGAAAAGGCCTGATAAAAAACCTAAAAAAACTTATGAAAATGAGAGCAAGGTAAATGCAACTACCTCAGAAGTTATTATGTAATTGAAAAAAAAAGTATCAAATGTTCATGAGATCATAAGTTTCCTTTTTTGCATTTCAGGCCTCAAAATATGCAGCAAGTATAGCCAATACTGAGATTGAGTGCCGGAAGGAGCTTCATCAAATCCAAATGGAAAATGAAAAGAGAAAAGCACGAAACTTAGACATGGAAGAAGCACTGTTAAAAGCAAAAATTGCTTTATGTAACAAAAAACTTGAAATGCTTCAATAATAATATAATTAATTAAAACATCCGAAAAGTATTATTGTTTTTATTTAAAAATATTTATTCATAAAAGAGTTTCGTTAAATAATTGTAATTATATGCTAATTAACTAAAATGCCTATCTATAAATGCTTGTAAGACACCATCGTTTGTACCTCTTCCTCTGACTTCATTAACTTGAGCTTCAGCATCCATTATTAGATTTTCTCCATCATAATCTGAAAAGCAAATAATTATATAAAAATTTCTAATTGTAAAGTTCTGAAACTTTGTTTTAGCTTATCACAAACTACTGGATAGAGCTATTAATTTATTTTAAAAAATAAGTTGTATGAAAATTACCTGGCACTGTGTCCCCTTGTCCTATTGCAATATTGTGCAATACTGCAAGCGCCACAATTGTGGGTTTAACATTGTGCATGTGTACTGTGACCCCATGCAACAAACATTGGAACCGTTGCTTCCACACACCAAAGCAACGCTCAATACAGTTGCGAGTAGCAATATGTGCCCTGTTATATTTTTCTTCACGTTCATTTTGTGGTCTGCGTAATGGTGTGAATAAATATGGCACTAATCCGTACCCTGAGTCTCCTAAGAGTCTTCCTCTAAACTCTCCTCGCTCAAAGCGTTCTTTCAATACAGACTCATTGAATATTCTAGAGTCATGTGTGCTGCCTCTCCATCTGGCAACAATATCCCTGATGCGTAGTCTGGCATCACAAGTTACCTGCATAAAAAAATAATAATTAATAAGTTTTGAATGGAAAGAAGTAAATACAGTAGTACCTATCAGTAGTGAAGTAACTACTGATAAGAAATTACCTGCACATTTAAAGAATAATATCCTTTTCTGTTGATGTAGTATTGAGCTGCTTCACCACCACATTTTTTTATTTTTATATGGGTACAGTCAATACAGCCGATAACAGTTGGGAAGTTTCTTATCTCAAAAAATTCCCGCATAGCCATTTCTTCTTCAGCTAGGGACTGTGGCATTTTTATATATGTAGCCGAGTGACGAGCAATCGCGCGAGCTACCCTGGCACATATGCGACTAACTGTTGGTTGAGACAGCCCATGGAGATCTCCCCCATCGTCTTGGACCTGAAGAAAATATTATAGATTTAAAAAAATCCATCTTTTAGACAATAAATTACTAGGTTGTTACCAGTATATCAGTTAAAAGCCTATGTTAGGAGTAGAAATGAGACTTACCTCACGACGACCCCAACATCTTATAGCAGTTAACACTTGTAATTGTGGTGAAGTGCCGCACCCTCTCGAGTCCAACTGCAAGTCTTCTTTTACAAGATCAACAACAAAAGATGCCGTACATTTACTAAATCGATACCGCCTTTTAAATTCAATGTCCGGTAAAGTAAATGGGTCTGTTCGCTCTTGGTAGAGCTTTCGGCGGCGACGTGGGTTATTTTCTATTCGCTCAATAGCTTCTAGTGCTTCCAAAGCTTGCATTATTGAAAAAATATCTTTTTACAAATTCAACAACGAAATCACAGCCTGATAAAACCAAAACATAACCTCTTTATCTGTCAAACAAACATCAGCTGTGTCGCGTGAGCGGCCATCTTTGTATTTATTAGAAGCTTAAAGTAGGGTTCACCATTGTATAAGTTATGAAGTCGTTATTGAATACTTATAAAGCATTTTAGTGGTATTGAACGTTTATGAATAACATTTTCAAAGAATGTCCTTATAGCGAGCTTATAAACCTATTTTAACTTTTTATGAATAAGACTGATTGTATATTACATAATTTTACTTTGATAAATTCATTATTGAACGTGTTTTTTACCTGCCAAGTCTTTGAACCATGCTTCAATTTGAGGTTTAGTGCGGGCTGTAGCTGGCCAGAAGTTGTCTTTAGGGTTCACTTGCTGTTTCTTTCTGCCACAGTCTGGCAGTGTATTTAGTTCTTCTTTCTTAGATAGAATTCCAGAGAAGAATTGACCAATCTAAAATCAATATGCTCCTGGTTAATGTTTGGTGTGTGTATGTCTGTGTGTCTGTTAATTGTCTTATAATATTTTGACAAAAAGGTCAGCAAACTAAAAACAAAAACAGGTTGAGTACATATATTGAGTAAATAGTGCTTTTTTGAAAATAAATTTAAAAAAAAAGCACTATTTTTCTGAAAATCAAAACACATTATTCACTTGAAGGTCCACACTAAAGTTTTCCCTTGTCATGGGTCCCTTGAAACTTACTCAAAGACAGTTTTCACATCCTCCATTCAAGGGTCATTCACATTACTATGTCCTTTGAATAATATTAAATTATGGTACCAATATTTACCTTAGTAGCGGAGTAGTTGAAGTTCCTAGCAGTGCCAAACTCATCACTTGACTGAGGAGTAGTGGAAAAGCCATGTTTAACGTTTGTAGAGGTCAGCTCATCTTCCTTCTGGCGTGGCTCTTGAGGGTATACGTCCGGAGGGCCCAGGCGTGGCCTCTTCAGTGGTCTCTTTTCGTACATAATACCCATCTTGAAAGACTTTAATGCAGCACCGAAACCCCAAACACAAGGATGCGCAACTTGTTTACATACGAAAGTAGGACACACTCCTCTCCCTAACGTCTAGGTATAAGAAACATGATTTCACATTATTGTAATTAAACAGACGAAGTAAAAACTGTATGGAAAGTACTAAATAATAAAGTTTTAATTCCTAAAACCAAGAAAAAAGCATAGCAAATTCGTCACAACTCAAGACACCACGACATGACATTTACTTTTTTTTTTGAGAAGCAGGCAGGCAGTGGCCAAGCCAATGGCCATTTGAAAAATCGATTCTAAAATTCGTTACCGGTTTTTGGACTCACTATTTATTTTTACTGGCAACATTATTTTCTGTCAAAACAAATACACTATACACTACGACTACGTTTGGGAGACTGAAGGATGATAGAAATACAACAGAAATTTGAACTTTGTTCCCTTGCAATACAGAAAATATCAGCTGTTAATTTAAGGCTACTGGAATGCATCGAGTAATAATCATATTTACCTATATTCTGGAGAGTGGTCGTAGAGGTTATAAATGTTATTTTAGTAGGAAATAACTAGTTTTCAAACAATTTATAGTAAAAATGCCTCCAAAAAAACAAGCTGACAAGGGTGGTAAAGCAGGAGGAAGTGCTAAAGGAAGTGGAGGTGGTAAATCAGCAGGCGACTCCAAAGGTTATTTTTTCCATTTTCCCACATAAACATGTTTCATATAGAACCTTTATTGACACATTTAACTTATTTTTTCTATGTCTATGTTTACTGTGCAACGTTTTCTGAACTTCTAAGTAACAGGAATTATTCTTTTAAATTTAGAATCTGCAGCTAAGGAGAAAAAAGGCGGGACAGCTGTCAAAGTGCGTCACATATTGTGTGAGAAACAGTCAAAATGTTTGGAAGCGCTGGAGAAATTGAAGGGCGGACAGAAGTTCCCTGATGTAGCAGCCGCCTACAGTGAGGACAAAGCTCGGCAGGGCGGGGATCTAGGTTGGATGACTCGTGGGTCAATGGTAGGCCCTTTCCAAGATGCTGCATTTGCTCTGCCAGTGTCTAGTGTAAACAACCCCGTATACACCGACCCCCCAGTGAAAACAAAGTTTGGATATCATATCATAATGGTAGAAGGGAAAAAATGACTGAAATGGTGTTTGAGTTTGAATACTTCTGGGCGATTCTCCTCTTGTTTATTATGGAGCGGATCTGTTGCCTACAAGAGCAGTTTGACAAAGACTTCTCATTGCTACCGGAGCCTGAAAGATCAAATTACTCTATTAATTCAAATATTGAGGATTTTTCTAATAGAGAGTAAGTATCTTATTCTATACCCATTTCTTATTTTACTCTCCGGTTAAATTAGGTAATACTTTCTTAAGCTGGATTCTTAATTGCAATCTATGATACCTCCAGTAGAATCTAACATGATACAAGTTCAAAGGGAATTATAGTCAAGCTTACAGTACTTTTTTTTAATTTTCTTGATTTGTATTTTGATTTGTATATGTATACCCTGATGTGCTTTCCCGTTTACCTAACTTTTTTTAAGTTCTTTGGCAAACCAATAATGACAGGAGGCGATGTGGTAGGACTGTTAAGCTTGTGTTTTTTATTGCCGCAGTCACCTATATCGGCCACCATCGCCATAACGGAATGCACCTGTATCTCAAAATGCTCCTAAGCAATGAGAAAATAGAGGATTACAATAAAAAACACAATATTTATCTGTCGTTTTACACCCAAATCAATTGTAAAGCTTCGAATGGTCAGTATTTTCTGTAGCTAACACACATGAGCTCCCGCACCTTTGCACATTAGGGAAAAACTTTGTTGCGTAACTTATGTTATTAATTTAACATTGTTGCAGTTCCGGACTAAAGCTAAGCTTCCTCCGCCTGTGCCGGTTGATGCATCTCTCTATGCTGCTGAGTCTAGTCTACTTCTGCAACATTTGTCTCTGGTTTGTAATGAGCAAAACGGGAACGCCCAGATCATTCCGATACAGATTCCGAGTCGCTATTCCCAACTAAGTGTTCGATAAGCATAAATTTACAGTTAATTTTAATAAATGCATTTCTATGTTCCCAGGAAACCTGCCTTCCTAGTTTATTTCCTATTTTCAAGAGTCTAAATCCTGTGATCTTCAACATGTTTACAATTATTGTTAATTATTTGTTAATGGGTTAAAAAAAACGTTTTGGTAAAATTAAAGCAGTCTTTATTCGACAGATCTTAAATACTAAAGTAAAGGACAACCTCAGTGATTTTTCTGCTGACTACTATTTAGAATACAATACTGTAATAAATATGATTTTTTTGAGGTAAACTTAAAGCTATGACCAAAACTTGTGAGTGGAGTTATTTGCTTTTCGAAGTTTTGGATGTGTTTCTAATATTTGGTTTTAGCGCTATGCTGGACATTTTTCTTTAATTGACAATCAACAATAAGAGTTTCGGGGCTTAGAAACATAATATTATCCACGCAGCACAGCACAGTTTGTTTTAAACCCTGAGGTTCGGGTTGGTGTATCGCACATATTTGAGAAGAGCGTCGTTTTCCTCACAGACGAATGGCTTGCGATGATGGCAGGCCACATCGTGCCAGTGGACACCGTCGTTGTAGAAGTTGTTCAGGATCGCAATGCAGTGCTCCGCGGCACCACCTTGGATCAGCTCCTATAAAACAATAAAATAATGTCAGGTACATTTCCGCTGATGTGCATAGTACGTTCGGAACGAACAAAACCAATGTCTCTTCGCAAACAAAATAATATAACATAATAACCATATTTTTATCCGCAACAAAAGATCATAGTAATTAAATAACCATATTTTTATCCGTTGTGTCGACCATCCAATCTTCAAGTAATCATTTGACGTTTATTCTTTAAATGGTAAAATTAAACGAAGTGTTACGTGTGCCATTAGATGTGCTGGTTAACCGCGATAATCGCGTAACGTAGGGCCTTGAAAGGTGATTGGGTTGACAAAAAGCGGATGCGGATGGTGCGCGCGCGCCGCCGCAGGGTTACGTATTATTTATTTCGCGAAGGCGCGCGCGGGGAAAGCGGCATCGGTAACGCGCAAACAGACATGTACGGAATACAGATGAGCTTTTGTTGTAGTTTGTCAAGTAGAAAGTGGTTCGGGGACATGCGGGTACGCCCTTCAGCACTGCCATAAATGCGCGCTCGCTTTCATTTCGGTTGCGCGTGACGTCCTCGGCACCCGATCGGTTTGGGTGGCCTGACGAGTGTTACTTAACGTTCGAGGAATCGCTTGCATCATTGCATGACTGTGGTTCCGTATGTCGTCATCCGAGTGCATCGGAGAGGATGTGTCCGCTTTTAGTTTCATAGCTTTTACAGCGGTTTTTTTGTCTTTAATAGTGACCTGATCGCTCCATCGTCGACCTCTTCTATGACCTTGGTCCTTATAATAATGATAATTAAAAAAATCCCTTAATAGGTTTCAAAAGTCTGTGTCATACCAAAATAAGACACATACATTTCGATTAAAATCAAATTTAGGATTAGTCATACCCGGTTATCAGGCTGCGGTTTCCCAATGCCGCCGCCTTCGGACCAGTCGTTCTGCGCGCGGTTGGTCGTGGGAGCCAACTTCTGGAGCTCAGCGGTCCAGAACCACCCGTTTACCTCGTTGGGCAGCAAGTCTGGTCGGTTGCAGCCTTTGAAGTCGCACAGCCGGCCTGACGTCCAGATGTATTTCACCTGTAATTATAAGTGTAGGATTAGCTCTGGCTTTTTTTAAAATCTTTTTTTTTACTAATTAATGCAGATTTTTACAGTTACTTTTTTATTATTTCTATTAGTTGCTTTGAGTAATCTAAAGGGATTGATATTTATTATTTTAAATAAGCTTTGAATACAATAAAGATAAATCCCTATACCCAATAAGTGTTCTTTGAAATAGGTTTCGTGAGGTTTCCATAACGGCCGAAGTAATATTTATTCTGAAGCTTAATTTTCTGACTGTTGCTAATGAACCTAGCAACAGTCATATGAACCTAACCTGGCTGGCTGCATATGAACCTAACTTGCATAAGTTAATTTTTAATCTGGCATATTTCAGGCAGCGCAGGATGCAAGTTCTAGAACAAAAAACTTGCTACGAAGTAAATCCTACGGTCAGATTTTTTAAAGTATTTTTTTTGCCATCAATGGAATAATTTAAAATAATGCTTGAACAACTAATTGAGAAAAAATTACGTTTCAATAATTAACATTTCAAACAATACTAAATCCAACACCGACTTTTAACAAATGACGATATGTAAATCCCATTTGAAAACCAAGAATAAGATGATTTGTCTTCATTATCTGAGCCCTGCGTTGCGAAGTCGTAGTATCTCATTAACATGACAATAGGTATAATGGTCAATTGCTATACGGGCCTTCCTGTGCGAACCGCGGTGTTTTAGCTGCCAGACTCGGATAATAGAGGTGCATTCTCCATTAATCGCTCTTGCATTTACCGTTGTTCTGTACAGTCTTTCGTTAGGATGGTAGACTTATGAAAATATGAATGGAACTGACCCCGATTTCCGCTCGATTTATCGCTCCTTCCACCGATGTGGTATATTAAACAACTGCCTCCATATGCTATGTTTCATAATATTACAATTTACAGGATAAATAAATTGAAACAGTCACTGCTTGTGACTGGTCCAAGGCAGGGAATCATCCCATCAAGAAATCAAGTAAACTTATATAGAGCTTTATGAAATAGGGTTCACGGTCTAGTCTAGTGGTAGGAAGGTTTGGTGCCTTTGGAAAGCTCGAAATTCCAGTTCATGTCACAATAAGTATGTCTGTTATCACGGTTAATGATAACTAGTAGGTGCATGGTGAGATAAAGTTCCCCCATGCCAGAGGACTGACGCCTGTTGAACCAGTTTAAATGTACCTATGCTTAAAGCTGATTTTTGGCACCAACTAATATGTATCAACAATAAATAATACTTCGTACAAAGTACCTATTAAAAGATGGTTGCAGTTGCAGTCCAAACTTAATGCGAACTTAGTCCGCACGAAGTCCATTAGGATTTGCGCTAATGACAAAATGTATTGCAAAATCTTAAGGACTTTTTGTAGCCTAATCGTATTACCAGACAAGTGGCAATACTGTAGAGGTTGTCGTACCTATGTCACAATTTCTAAACTCGCATTCTCTGAACTATTGTAAAATAGCGTCAATATTTTTGGTAAATAGCTATTTTACTCGACAAGCTATTCATACGCAAATTGAAACTGTTAAACTGTTGCAGGTGGCAAGCTGCGCTTATGAATAGACAAACATTCAGACATTATAATAAACTTGAGCAACCGGTCGCCTTGGAACATTTGCATCCTTGACCTATTCGAGAGAAATTAGGTACTTTTCTTAGATGTATTATGCACAATACTGCACAATGCACATGGAACGAAAAGGTTCAAAACAATTTTTAGTCACTTAAAAATATAACCCCTCCAGAGCATCTGGACATATTCGCAACTGGACGGATTCTCAGCTGGACACCAACACAGGACAGAGTATAGTCAACAACAGGACACTTTTCTGTTGATATTTCCGTCTGAATAGTTTTATTACCTACTCATATTCTGTGACTTTGTTCATTACATTTGAGTATTTAACCCGAAATAAATACTCAAAGTTCATTACGAATCGGTTTGGCGTATTTTTACAGTTTACAAAATAATAAGGACAGATTTAGCGGCAAGCACGGGAATCCTGTTATAGATCGATAAGATCTATTTAAGCAGAACCCTACCAGCCTGTAAGTGCCTTTTAGTAGATGCCGATGTGAAGTCTGAAACCTTATCACTTGGTCAAAAATATAACTTAAATCCAAAACTTTGGAAGGTTTAGTGATAGGAAAATACAATTTTCATGCAGGTTTACTCTCTCTTATGAAAGTGAACCCTTATGTATTACTAAGTGCGAGCAATTCACGATCAATCTTAGATAACCTTTGCCATATGCACTTGAGAGGCTAGCAAGGGGGGCTAGTCAAACGACAAACAGGTTCAAGTTTCGCCTGTTAGGTATGCTAATATTGAGAAACGTAACCTCATATGAATATCTCTGTATAAAGATGAAAAATAGAAATTACTTTTTTCAACATAAAATAGAAAGATGTGGGTGTGATTGATGGTTCAAAATGTGAGCGAAGAATGAACTGAAATAGCGGTGAATAACTGAATTTAAATATTATTACGTAGGATGGTTATTCGCGCCTTAAGTTAGTGTCCTAAGAATAATCATAGGGTATAACATAAAATTACCACAGGCATTACGATGACAATCACTCCTAGCGTCTCTGAAAGTATGATCTCCGTGGAAGATAGAAAAAACGTTGGTAGCGAAATACAATTGCCATCTTTCCGTTTTCTGTGTGGTGCCATGCCACATCTCTTACCATGGGTTTGTAACAGTGCATCGGGCAAAGGATTCTATATGAGATAGACAGCAGCGTATTTTTTGCACCATTTAACATCACTCTTAATTTGTTGACAAACATTTAATGTAGACGAATACTGGATTCTTACCACGAGCGGCTAAACACATATCGAATTTGCTAAGCGTAACGTCTTAACCCTTTATAAGGCCGAGGAAACTAGCAATGATATTAAAAATCGGTTTTGCGGACATGGATACCTATATTTTTCTTAAATTTTAAAGAATTTTTCCTAAGTGAAAATCTCGAGGGAAAGTGGTGGAAAATTTGGTGGCAACATATATGCCATTGCCTGCCAGAATCTACTAAAATTCTGACAAGTTAACAGAGAATGTTTATGAAATTAGCTCCAGAAAGGTGTGAGACTGGCTTTTTTCTTGATTAGATGATGTAGCTTACCAAGTATAAGAAATGAAACTAAAAATGTATTGTATTTATTAGTTGTATTCAAAGAAAAATCTAAATTATACCGAATCTAAGTGATATTCTTTACTTTTTAGTATTACAGGCTAAATTGTAGAATTATTGAGCTTGCTTTTATTTAGTTTTATGTTAAATTTAATATGTAACTTTTTACTGTTTATTATTTAGCATGAAATACTGAAAAGTAGGGGAATACACAAAGAGGTACCAAGCAATGGGTGCACATGATTTTGGTGCGTTTGTTTGTAACTTTAGTACTGCATAGACGGCATCTACGATAGCTACTCATTTCATGAGGTATATGAATACCAACATTCAAATACCTAATCTCGTCTGGGACACCCACTACTTTTTTGTAGTTGTTTGATGGGGTCACGGTAGTTTTTTTCATTGCATAATTCGGAAGGCAATCAAGTTTTCTCTTACGTGAAGTGTAATTGCCGATAAGTCCTCTTCCTAGAGCCAACCTAAACATAAGATTTGAGAGAGGATTTGGGACGCGCAGGCTGTTTTGATACAGGTTGTAAGCATTTGTAATACATAGGTCAATCAAAAAATAAAAAATTCTGCGCCACCATTTTTTACTCCGACGAGCAACTTCGTAGGTGCCCCTTTTTTGGTCAAACCTATCTACTCCGCCCATTAGTTTCGTGTATTGAATCACGGCTACAGGGCATGGAATTTCTTTTTTTGTACCATCCTTCATAGTCCTGTTACATGATGTTACTTCTGTCGGATGGAATGCTGTTGTAAGAATGGTAACTGGCTTTTTATCTTTCCATAAAATGAACGCCACATCATTCTTGACCCTCCACTTATACTGTCCTCGATCCAGCTCTTTTCGGTTAGCTTTTGCCTTTTCTTTGTCCTTTATCAGCTTGGGTAAACCTGTTCGAACAGGGTTAACTGTTCCAGTGCAGTGTATGCCCTGCTCATATAAGTACTGCATAAGCTGATAAGATGAAAAAAAGTTATCAAAAGTAACATGTGCCCGAATTTGCTGATCAATGAGGGTTTTTGTTAATGATTTTACGACATTTTCTCCTAATCCAAGTTCTGGGCTATTATTGTCGTTTTTTCCGGTGTATATTTGAAATTCGTAGACATATCCACTTGCGCTATCGGCCCGTACCCAAACTTTGAAACCTCGTTTGACTGGCTTCAGGGGCATATACTGTTTTAACGACGATATGCCTTTAAATTTTATCATGGCTTCGTCTATACTTTGACTAGTTGAGCATTTAGCTTCTCGTTGGCAAGCAACATTTATCATGTCAATCAAAGGACGCACTTTATGTAATTTATCATAATTACTATCTTCTCTAGGAAGCATTAGAGTGTTGTCGTTTAGGTGAAGATTTTCCATTATCTTCTTAAATCTTTTGCAAGTCATAATCTGTGCCACTTCCTCGACTCTAAAAAAAGGATCGCTTGACCAGTATAGGTCAATACTTGGCAAATTATGAATTCCCATAAGAATTAGCATACCTATGAAGGTTTTGATATCTGTTATAGTCACAGGTTCCCAATTTTTTGACCGTTTTTCAGCAGCATATAAATTAGTTTGCTCCGTAATTAGTTCAATAACGTCATTATCAAAAAATCTTGTGAAATACGCTGCTGGGCTGGTTCGGCTGGGAAAAAATACAGACGGCTGAATTTTTATAGCATCAAAACTCTCTGGTTCTGGCCTATCTGTAGACCACATGACCTTTTTCCAATCTAATTCATCTTCGTCAGAATCGTCAGAATATTCAGATTCGGAAGAGTAAATTACACGTGGACGCCTTCGTTGATTATGCGAGGAACGCGGCAGCACAACATCTTCATCTTCGTCATTATCATGATTATACTCTAGTAAATTTGAATGTTCTAGACGCTGGCTTGTTACGTTATCCTCAACAGCGGCAGTAGAAGGTTGAGTTGGGTTCGTATTATCATGATCATACTCTAGTAATTTTGAATGTTCTAGACGCTGGCTTGGTACGTTGCCCTCAGTAGCGGCAGTAGAAGGTTGAATTGAGTTTGTATCCAACAAATCCTCCGTTCCAACCAGAATGCTTTGCAAGCTTGGTACATCGCCGAAATAATCATCTTCATCTTCGTATTCATCTTCGGAGTTTTCGGGGTCATCTAGGCTGTATTCTAGCAGTTTTGCTTCTATCTCCTTATCCGACAGAGCCTTTTCCTGTAACATAAAAAGGCCATGGCAAAAATATAGCCACCAACCAATTATATCGCTACAGTGCAGTGGCATGTATATTGCCACCAAGATATTTAATATTATTTCAAATATGATAGCAGTTCGCCTCAAAATAATACAATTTATTACGAAACAAAACATAAATGAATGAATATAACATGAATTCTTACCATTTTCTCCACAATTATCTGAGATTGAGCTAGATTTCTTTACGACACAGAAAAATGCACACCACCGCCGTTCAAGATGGAGGACTGTCAATCATACGTCAAAAAATCATCATGGCCGCCGATTTTTATGACAGGACTACATGTGTGTTGCCAGTTGAAAGTACAAATAGCCGAAATTTAGGAGTTTTGATATAAAATAATGCAAACTTAAATTGGTGGCAAAATATTTTCCACTACCTTATAAAGGGTTAAGACTATTCTATAGCGCCGCGAGCGTAGGAAAATAGGTATTTGGAGAATCATTCTCTGTCGCGACCGCGCTCGGCCCCCGCGCATAGCGTGCGATAGAGACAGTTGCAGCTCGGCTGTGTTTCTAGGTATTTTTTTGTCGAAAATCGCGTTTGGGGGGAAAACGTTTCCCAACCCCTAAACTGTACTAAATATACTACTTTTTGGTATCAATCTTTTCAGCAGAATATAATCTATGCCTCTATTTTTTGTTTTTTCCGAAAATTTACTTTATTTCTGAAATACAATGAATTTAAAATGAATGTTTTTCAAACCCAATAAAGCAAGATTACAGATCCTTATAACTTTTTATCTAAACAAAATTTTCAAAAAAGGAAAACATAGAGGCATAGTTTTTGATAGGGACAACAACATAGTGAAAAATTATCAAAATCGGAGAAGATTTAGGGGTAGCAAAACGTTTTCCCTTTTTGTATGGACATGGGCGCGGTAGTCGATCCTCTTAATGTTATCTAACTTCTTTGATGGGAAATCCAATATGTGGTATCAAGCTGTATTGCTTGCATTTTTACATTTTCCATTTATAAATCCATTCAAAAGTTATGTCACTGCACAATTAACAAAACGATCACGTGAGTCTTAGTTACAGGAAAATGGCTTGGCGTGACTAAAGCAACAATAGTGCTTTACTCTGTCTAAACAGAGAAATAGAAAGTAGTATTTTGGCGCTTCCAATTCGAAGCACTTTTGTTTTCACGATAAGTAGTTTCGACAGTTGCATGAATCAACTCTACATACAATAGTATGTACGGAAGAAACGGCACATTTTCGAGGCTTGAAACTTTCGCTGTAAGATGGCATCTGGATTTAAATAAACCGATATTTTGTATTTTTACCTAGCAACAATATGTCATCAACCCCCTCGACAGAGCCAATCTAGGGAATTTACCTATTACCCAGGTCAACAGATAAAAATACCTCTGTAACTTGTTGCAAAATAAAAACTGCTTTTCGTAGAAGTTCCAAAATATTTTAGAATTTCATAGTTTACATCGACATTGTACAACGTAAAGTTTCGCTAACAAATGACAACCTTTCAAAGATCTTTGATGGAGACACAATATATAGTATTGCTTTCTGTACAAAATCCTTCCGGTTAGCTCATAGCTCATGTGATTTGAATACGTTCAGGTAATCTTAAATTTTGCTGAAGTTCTGTGAAATCCAAGTCATTGTTTAATCAACTTTTACCTCCGATTTCCTACATTGTTTTGATATAAGTTACTCTTATTTCCTTTTTAAAAGTTCATTGGGGAAATTGTTCAGTGTTAGGAAGATGCTCATACAAAAGTTTCTTCAACTAGGCACTTAATTTAAAGTCACTTCACCCTTATACCTATTAAGGACAGTTTTATCGATTCTATTATGTAGTTTTTCTTTTGACATCAAGAGAAACTTGCTGCAATTTTCTAAATTCTCTATTTAGTGGGAATTATACTAGATTTTAGCGTAAACCATATTGTAATACCATTGCGTAAACACGACTCATCAATAATCATAGATAAATTAATAAGCTCTTAATAAATGAAACGATCGACTTCAAAAAACGTTAAAGTCGAGTCAAGTTTAAAGCTAAATCTGCAGCTCAATCAGAATGAAAACAACAAGCGCGGTCAAGCCTTTGCGCGGTGCCCTCGCGCAATCAAAATGAAGTTAAACCGTCATGCGGAGTGGTGAGACGCGAGAGTTTTTTCTAATTTTTCAGCAAGTCGCCCTAAGTAAGACGCTTACCTTATCCTGTACGATGCGAGCCTTGACCCACTCATTCTCGTCACTGGTCTCCAAGGACACGAGGTCCATGCAGCGCTGCCTACAGTAGTTCCTGGCGCTCAGCCAGTCCTCTTCCACTCCTCTCAGGGCAGGGTCCCGCCATGAAAAGAAGTAGCCTTTGTCTGGTGCCAAGAAAAAATTTTATAAGAAAAACATTTGATAGTGTTTACCTAAAAGTTAAGAAATAAACAATAAGCTATATTTAAAAATGTAAAGAAATTATATTATTTAACGTACTTCTTATTATTTAACAAGATCAAATGCAAAGTACTTTCTCAGTTAAAAAAACAGTTGAATAACTCTAAACAATAGAGACAAGAGTATAAGAGCGCGAAATAATTATTTATTATCGTGACTATAGAGGTAAGTCTGGGAACTAAATGTCATCTAATAGAAACTTTAGGAAAATTCTGCTTTCGATATTGTTACACGGATGCAGAAATGTAAGCTATTGTATATCTCGAGGTATCTGATAATCGTGTACAATTTCAGATATATGTTTTCTTTTGTTTTGACGCCTTTTGTTCTTTCACACGGTATATGGGAAAATGCTCTACAATGATAAATCGACTTTAAAAAAAACTCTAAAATATGCCGATAACGTTAAAATAAAACTACTGAAAACGAAGTAAATTGTTTAATTTTGTAGGTTTACCTTGTCATAATAAAATGAAGCTTTGGAGCTAGGCTCTATCTATCACATGAGAAACAGAAAATTATACGTAATGTTAAAAAATAGGAGTGCGTTAAAAAATTAGAATTACAAAACAGCTAATGTCTGTTGATTGTGCCTATAAATTGCCTATAATATGTTTTATACTAAACTTACAGGAAATAATACGAGAGTCCTTAAATAGTCCAAATTGATTCAAAACACACGTCGCCCGAACAGGGACTTGAACCCTGGACCCTTGGATTAAAAGTCCAATGCTCTACCGACTGAGCTATCCGGGCAGTAGTATCAACGTTAAATTTAGTAACCGTAATACGCAAATAGGCCGATGATTCATAGTCGTGAAAATGTAGAGTCAATACATTGGTGAAAATGATAATAAAAACAGTTGTTTAAAGTAGGTGTTAACTATATAACACTTTTATTAAATAATTATTTTGTCTAATAGAATGTGTGGTTATCCAAATATGGACATTAATATTTGTAATAATAAAATAAATTAGTTTGTAGCATAGAGAAAAAAATAGGAAAAATTATTAATAAATCGATATCTTAAATCAACTTCTACCATTGAAACAGAGTCCTCTTCAATAAATCTATTAATGGAGAAATTATGTTATACCAATACAGCCTACTGTTTAAGAATGAAAAGCCTTTTGTCATCCTCTATCTACATAAACGTTGTTTAAATCATATCAATCTTATCTTGGACATAGTATTGGATATAGTAAACCATGCAGAAGATAAAAAAGTTACTATAGGTACCTTTAAAGAGGTAAAAAAATCTTTTCTCCTGAAGAAGGCTAAATTTAATTTGTCGAAACGCAATCCTAATGAGAGAAACGTGACTCAGCACTAATACATTTTTTACTACTTGCTTTTTTTAACAATCAAAAAAGAAGTATAGTCGCTATTTGATACATGTGCCGTATGTAGCTTGTTATAAGAATGGTTTTGCAATAAAACTGTTTAACTGTGGGCCGCTCTCACTTTAGGAGAATTAAAGACGAGATCATTCCCAAAGTGGAATGTGTTCCCTGCAGTTTTATCGTTATCTACAAAATATTTCGTTTGTTCCTCAAAAGGGGCAAAAACCTTATCGCCTTGGCTTGATAAGAGAGCGTTCCAACGTGGTTACGATTTTAAACATAAAAATGTGTAACACCTATACGCAACTCAACTTGTTTTAATGGAATAACTTTCCATACTTACTTGAAAACATGTGGAAAATGAAATTAAGTTTTTCATAGAAAATTATTTGCATTTTCTCATGACTTTTTAGGATTTGTACCTAATGATCTTGCAAACATGGAAATAGACAAGTTAGGTAGTGAAAAACTAGAAATGAACCCTAAGTCAAAAGTCAAGTTATTTACTTAATGCTTATTTATCTTCGCTACACCTGGTGTATAAAGCTTTACTATTTTTTTGTAGGTACGTGGTCGCCATTCTAGGATTCTTCTATCCCAACGGATGTCAGTCCTTCGAGGTTTGTTTATTATTCAAATTATTATTCAAATTCCGAATGATGAGTAACACTCCAATGACTTTACCTAAGCTAAACTATTCGCCATACTGTTTACACTATTCTGGGGAATTAAGACATGATGTTTAGGAACATTGTTATTTTTGTCTCGTAAATCAGTATATTTTGGAATTAGCCACATGGGGCGTACTATTTCCATAATATTAGTATTAACCTAATTGTGTGTTATTGAGACACGGACTTTGATTATGGAAACAACTGTGAATGAAATATCTGAGTCAACTATTGAATTATACTTAGAACTAGGTTAGGTAAGGTTCCAATATTATTCACATTCTACCTCTATATTATTTAGATAGCTTAATGTCAGTAAAGCGGAATTGCATACACATCAGCCCCGAATTCGCATAGTCATCTGTCGGCGAAACGCTAACATCAATTAAGTATCATTAATTCATCACTACGCACAATATACAAATGTTCACCTAAAACCCACTAAAAATGTCCAAAAAACATCACTTGTTCCCTAGTTTTATTTAATGTAATTTTCTCCGACAAGTTTTGCTTCAGAAAGATAAACTCTATAGACTCTAGAATAACGAAGGTACTATAAAATTATGTTAAATAAAACTATGAAGCATCTTTTGAAAAAAGAGTTACTCGAGAACAAACAGAAAAAAAATTGTTAAATCCTAAAGATATCAGAATTTTTGTTTTCTACAAGTACGCACTTTTGGTTCTTTGACAATCTTGATTATCGAGATAGAGAATATTTTTTTGTCAGCCGATGTTGTCCCACGCAAGGGTCGACATTCCATTTTTCGGTATCGTTCACCGCGTACAATTTTTTTTCGTTCAACCGTTAACGAAGGCAAATGTATTTTTTTTTTATATTATTAAATACTATTATAATACTTATTACTTACTGTCAGAAAACCTTTCATGTATGACTCTCTGCACGCACTGTGAGGGTATTGGCGGTTCGAGGATGCGTCCGTTGGGGAACTGCGCGTACGCAACCGCCAGCGCGGCCAACAGGAATACTGCACTTTGATGCATCTATAACAAGTCAAATACTTAACCATACCTTTTCAATAATAATTATTAGTGTTCTCAACTTCTCATGCAACAAAGAATTTACATAATACACACATCAACACGGTCTAGGGATATTGCACGATTTTTCATACAAAAGAGGTCTGTTTGAGAAGCTATAAAAGCATACTCGAGATAAGTATATGAAGGGTTCAGACGAGCAAGTGCTAAACCTCAATTCTATTAAATAAATTCTTTTTTACTTTAAATTTGTGAAAACGTGATGGAAACGAAAACGAAATGCTTTTTGTATGAAAATAGTCGAATTTACGCAAAAAAAAATTCATTTTCGTCACGTTTTCACAAATTTCAAGTATCTAAAACAAAATTTATTGATTAGAATTGAAAATTCAGGCTTAGCACTTGCTTGTCTGAAAATTATAGCGCTCCATGTATCTCGATTATGCTTTTGTAGCTTCTCAAACAGACCTCTTTTGTATGAAAAACCGTGCAATATCCTAGACCGTGTTGATGTGTATACTTTAAATTAGCGAAAAGGGGGTTATTCTCCCCATAAAAATTCATTTTTTTCACATTTCGACCTATGTTCACATCCTTAATTTTCGCTCACTAAATTAAAGTCACCAAACATACGTTAATCTGTTAGATTAATGATGGCAAGAACGCGCCTGTCTCTGGATGGACAGTTCCTGGGTTTGATACCGGGTCGGGATAACATTTGCGTGAAAAGATGTTTGTTTTTGGGTTTGGATGTTTGTGTCCCATGATATAAGGGAAACCTTAGTGTGGGCTTTTGAGTGTATGGCGTTTTGGCGCTATAACGAGCGAGATAAGGGCGACGACGCACGTCCAGATCAACATGTATAGTCTAATGTAATGCCGTGTGTACTAGACGATATGAAACACGAAGGTCAACATGTATCAGGCTATATTATGTTGACCTTTTGAAGGACCAAACTATTAGTTAATGGGTTAATAAAAACAAAAACTTCATATAATTTGCATAGGAATTGGTTCAAAGAACTAATAAAACACAGATTTTGGAAAATTTCATGATCAAATCTTCTGGAGTCCTTAAAGAGCTAATTTGTATTCATCGGCTAGCTTGTTTGTTTGTTTTTAATGTTATCATAGTCATGAGATGTAAATCAGAACCTGTTGTGGGGGGAATGAACTTCTTTGGTTAGGGGCAAGGTCACTTTCTCGGTGCCTTTCCCTAAGTACTGGTTACCGGTCCTTGTGCCCTTTAACAATGGCGATAGCTAAAGCTTGGAGCTTTAGGTTGTGCAATGCTACATCGTCCCAGGGAAAGTTCTTTTGTTACAAAAGAAAGAAGCGTTAAAAAGCGAACGTGAAGCTATTTTAGACTGAACGCTTTTCTTTGCGTTTCACGATTATAAGGGCGTTTCTAATCTGACTTTATGTCAAATTTGTCGTTTATTTAGATTAAACAAAAGTAAAGAAACACCACACACTCAAAGACGAATACTTAGGTTTTTTCTTATGTCGTAGGTCCCTTGGGTCACAAACAGAGAGACACTAACACCCAGACCAGAGAACACATTATAAAAATACACTTGTTGTTATTTCTAGTAGAGAAGCTAAGTATATTACAGAAATTGAAATTCTACATAAATTAATTGAAGAAAAATAGAGATAGGTACTAGGTACCCAATTTTTAATGAATTAGTAGGTAGTTATTTTATTAGTAGGATATTTTGATAGGTGTATATATTATAAGTATCGGCTTTTTTTTGTAAACCCCATTCAAAGTTAATATTACCTATTGAGATTAACAGATAACAATATGTATTTAAGAAAAACCGGCCAAGTGCGAGTCGGACTCGCGCACCGAGGGTTCCGTACAAACCTAGCTTAAAGGTATTGTAGACCTGAGTATTTGATATGAATTTCAATTTAATACCTCAACGCGTTCATTAGGAAAGGGGTAGTAAGTTTAAAAATATTAAAAATATTTTTATGATATGATGTAATTAAAAATTTATGGTTTTCGCAATTTTTCCTTTATCTGTGCTATAAGACGTTGCTTCGTACCAAATTTCAAGATTCTGTGTTCACGGGAAGTACCCTGTAGGTTTTGATTCCTTTGCGAGTGTCGAAAATTTGCGGAAATTTGCGGCATAAACGGCTGTATCTTTTGATTGCGTTGGCTTAGAAGTTTGATTTTTTCACAGCTTCAAGGGACAGTAGACCTGAGTAATTGATATAAATTTCAGCTTCATACCTCCACGCGTTCCTGAGAAAAAGGGTCTTGACGGACGGACGGACGGACGGACAGACGGACAACAAAGTGATCCTATAAGGGTTCCGTTTTTTCCTTTTGAGGTACGGAACCCTAAAAACGTCGGTTTATGTTAATTTTTAAGAGTTCTGTGTCAATAACCTTAAAAGTCGCAAAATGTATGAATAAATTACGTTTAATTCTATCTACTAATGTTAATTTAAAAAAAATTATACTCACACATAACTGTTAAATTTAGTACCTACATTTTATAAATTACACAAGCATACACTTATTACATTGAGGATAGGCAGAGATTACAGATTGCTATTTAATTATTTTCTTTTCAATAAAGTGTGCGATGATCATAATTGTTGCAGAAAATCTTTACAAATGTTCGTAATATAAGTTCAGTTTTTTATTAATAAATTTTAGGATTATTTCTTTGTACATACTTTACTTACTAATTTTAAAATTACTCATAAACTGTGTTATTGTTATGTGTAAGTATGTTAGTTACAAAAGATGCCCTGGAGTGTAATTATTCTTTTACAGCTTTCGCGTGTTATTTAGAATAATTATAGACCTAAAACTTAAGTAAGAAAATTCATTTCATCTTACTATCAAACTAATAATATTATAGAGGCGAAAGTTTGTGTGTCTTTGTATGTTTGTTACTTCTTCACGCTCAAATGGCTGGATCAATTTCGATAAAATTTTGTATGGAGGTAGCTGACAGTCGCTGACCCGCAACACCTGTGTCTCCTCTCTCAACTACTCTAAGGTAGACTGGAAGAGATCCCTTCAGGGATAAGTCCGCCTTTGCTACTAAATTACCTTTGAAATGTACTCGTATTATATGACACTGTTTTTGAGCAATAAAGAATTTACATACATACATACAGTCTGGATTAACACATGCATGGGCTACATAATTTTCCCGAACGCACACGGTAGGTAACGAAGTCCCGGGCGGATAGCTAGTAATTATTAAAAGACTTAGTTAATTGACATTGTATCGCACATACGAGTATATTTATAAAATTAAAACAATGTGTTTAATAAAAAACTGTTCTATTACAATGATCGGTTAACTCTGATAAAAGTTTTTACTATTCCATACAACTATAACAATGATCTACTGATGTTATCAAGCAAAAGTAATAAAATTAAAAACACAATTATTATGAATTAAATATTTCAACAAAATAATCAGAATTTAGACATTTTGATTTGGAAATTTTGTCATGATTTGAAAACTAGGTAATATGACCAAAAACAGCTTTCGGTTAGCTATAGGTACCTACCTACGTAAAAAAAGGCAAAACTTGCTTTATTTTCATAGAACATACTTGAAAACGTACTTTAATAAGTTTCTAAAATTTAACTAAAATAATTATGGACGATATAATCTAATTAGTAAATGGGGAAAAGAGGGGGACGGAGTAGATTAGACAAAAGAAATTAAGAAATTAAAATTAAGAAAAATTATTTGATTAAATCCTACTCAACAAACAATAACTAAAAAATATAAATTTGCGAAATAGTAAAAAACCGAATTAAAAAAAGAACTTATTACTCACTATAGCTGCGGTTATGATTCTGAATCATTTTTATTTTATAAAAAATTATAATCCTACCAAATCCAAAAAAAGGGGATGATGCTCTGTGCTACTTAAAAAGTTTTATAAAATTTATAATTAAATCAAAACTTACGGTAGTTGTGTCTGTGGTGTGAATCCGTCACTGACTGATGCGCGTAGACGCGACGTGCAGGTTTTATATGGAGGAAGCGTAGGCGCACGCGCACGCCTTTAGTACTACGAGAGACGCGACATCCCTCACGTTGAAGGGGTGGTGTGGTTGCTGTTTTGGTTTAGGACTGGCTGAAATAAGGCTTCTTATTTTGTCTGCAAAGATTATCTGCACTATTATTTGCAAGATTATCTTATTGCTCTGCCTACCCCGTTAGGTATTACGGGCGTGATTGTATGTATGTATTATCTGCACTTTACATTTTTTATAAAATATCAACAGACTTCAATCTCAACAATGCCCATGAGCAGATAACTACAAATCAAAACGTCGTCGTCTAACTAAATATACAGGGCTTTACATATCTCTCTTTTAACCCTTTCGGGTGGTTAATCAGTCCATGAAACTGAATAACTTCCCCAAGGAACATAGGTCAAAATACGAAAAAAATTTTGAGTTCCCATACAAACTTCAACAGTATATACTTACTTAGCGCATTTTGTATGGGAGATCAAAATTTTTTTTTCGTATTTTAACCTATGTTCCTTGGGAAAGTTGTTCAGTTTCATGGACTGATTAACAACCCGAGAGGTTAAAAGAGAGATACCTAAAGCCCTGTATAATATCTGTTTTTAGTTTTTGTTGGTTAAAAAAAAAGTGGTCAATCACTTTTGACAAAGTGTACTCTTTCGAACAAAAAAAAACTGTAAAATAGTTTTGTTGACTATTCTTATTGAAAAGTATCACTCGCAAGAGAAGAGTGATAAAAAACATAAGCCCTGAATTATCTACTTAAAAACGGTAACTTACTCCATCGTTAGGAAGAGACGGATATATGTGGTGGTATTCGTCCTTAGGGAACTACATTGTCATCTATTACTTTCATCACGACGTAATCGAATTTTCTTTACTAATAGGTTTTTTAAATATCTTACAAATCTATTTTTATCTATGTTTTATGTAAGTACTTGTCTTTTATCACCATAGTAGTATCATAGATGATTCCCAAAACAAATGTAAAAATAAAATACTTGATGATCTACCTACCCTCTTAGCAAATAGGCGTCATGTCATGGAAAACACGTAAGAGTATCTATAATAACTTTGATAACATTTCTTGTCCCAACATAACACACTTTTTAAACTGTTTAAGTTAACGATCACTTAAAATTTCCATACAATACAACCTGTGGAGTTTACCCACTTTCTGTAGATCACACATGCGCGAGCGCATACCTCATCATTATGATGTAATTCTTATGTCGTGTGTGTCCACTGCGACCGGCAAAATGGGCATTTCCTGCGCATCGTGAAGCTTGCTTACCTACATAGGTGCGGTTGATTCCTGGCTGTATATAAATACCTAAGATGCCAGTATTTTTTTCTAGAGAATGGGTTTGCTTTTAACCACAATCTAGCGCAGATGTGGTCGAGGATGTAGCTAGTAGCTAGCTCACTCGAACTTTAAAGAGATTCGGGTTCTATACAGATGACAAATACAGACGCAGGTAGAGAATTCGATTACTTAGCGGTGCGCAATTTACAGATGAAGAGTACTCCGTACGGATCCGAGGAATCTCGACAAGGTAAGGGTGGTATCCTGCGTGAAGATTTTTGTCGGCTGAGAGAATTTACTTACAATTGTACAGTTTTAACAATTTTTAACGTATTTTACTTCCACGCTGCGCTGGAGTCAAAGAAAAACTCTAAATGTGCCAGCTGCGTAATCTTCCCAAACATACTGCTAAAGTCAGTAAAACCCTCGGTTTTGCTGTATTGTCGGCGAAAGACTGATAACATTATCTCATTTAGAACAACTGTTGCTCTGATGACCCCGATAAGGATTATTGGCGGGAGTGTATATGCATGAGTGTGTTAACACAGGATCGAAGACATAGAGTCGAAGTTTTAGATCCTGTGGTCTGGCAAACATAATTATCTGATTAGCAACCTCTATCTATATGGTCGAGGCTTAAGCCATAGATATAGACATAGAAGTGGCCCGGCCATGTTAACTGGGCCCCGATTCTGTAACTTCAGTTGTGTGTCGATAGAATGGCCGCCATTTTATCCGTTCAGGTGGCGAAATTAAGAACCATCAAAATTTTATATATCCAATGACTGCTGCCTTGACTGGTGGCGCCACCGCCAACTAAATTTCCAGTTGCTAGGTAGTTTGCAACTTTACGTTCGGTTGGTGGTGGCGCTGCTGGTCGGGGTGGTTGTCAGCAGCAAGTATGTGAAAATTAAATAGTTCTCAATTCCGCCGCCTGAACAGATAAAATGGTCTCCATTCCATCGACACACAACTTAAGTTACAGAATCGGGGCCCTGGCCTTTCTTCCTACTTAATATTATAAATGCGAAAGTTTGTGAGGATGTATGTATGGATGTTTGTTACTCTTACACACTCAAACAGCTGGATTAATTTTGAAAAAATTTGGTATGGAGGTAGCTGACACCCTGGATTAACACGTAGGCCACATCATTTTCCTAAATTCCCAATGTATTGGATTGTGTGATAAACATCCTTTTGAATGAGTACAATCTTGTGTTTACCGCGCTATTTTAATTTGTGCAAAACATTAAGAGTACAAACCTTCTTGCCTACTTACAAATACAAAAAGTAAGACAAGTTTAAAGGAAAGTAAGTAAATTGGGCGCGAAAAACATTGCGCAACTAGTATGGAAAAAAGCCAATAAAGGCGTAGAGGAACGTTTTGCGTTGGTACGTGTCAGCGTTGCTAATCGCGGCTTTCCTTTGCGCCTGCGCAGAACATCTTCAAACCTTTTCGAGAAACAGTCTGTATGTCACATGAGTCACACGTTAAGGCAATAAGGTAACAACACATACTTAAATCATGGAATCATCGTTATCAAAGAAAGAGGTCCTCTGTTCGATGGACACTGTCAGTCTACCCCAGAATCTCCGTCTTAGTAAGGAAAATATAGGAATACTAGCTTTCCGTCCGGGACTTCGTTCCTGTGGGAATTTGGGAAAATTATATAGCCTATGCCTTAATTCAGGGTGTCAGCTACCTTCATATAAAATTTTATCAAAATTGGTTCTGCCGTTTGAGCGTGAAAGAGTAACAAACATTCACAAACTTTCGCATTTATAATATTAGTAGGATTAAAATATAAACATAATTACCATTAATTACAGCTAAGCTTGATTAATTTGCTATGTGGTTATTATTACTTATAAGCAGCATTTGTTTATGTGTATCGGAGGGCACCTTACATTCGCAACTGGTCGACTGACTACATTCAGCGGTTTGAAAGCTAACCCAAGGGTTGGTTAAGCTGTACACTTTACCATATTCATCAATACTTTCATCATCAGCCTGTGTCCACTGCCTCTCCTATAGTACGCCACTGACCTCGATCTTCAGCTCGCCTCCTCCAACCACTGCCTGCTATCTTTTACGAATATCATCACCCCAATTAGTTACAGGGCACCCTACGCTACGTTTGCCGATTCCCGGTATCCATTCTAGAATTCGTCTGCCCCAACGGCCACCTGTTCTACGACAGACATATGTTAAGAAAATTGAATCTATGCTAGTTCCTGTTCCGGTACCATGTAAAACCGTAAGCTGTTTAACTTTTCGTTTAACATGAAAAAATCAAGCATTTAAATATTGTATTATTTCTCCTGTCTTCTGGTTAATGGAGCTATTATTTATTGGAGAAGTCAATAAATATATTATAGGTTGACGTTTATTTATTCACGGAAGATCAACATATGGCTCCTAATTAAAATATTTCGATTAAAGTCGTTATCGGAGTTAAAATCTGCATGATGCTATCAACGAGTGATCGATAGACGCGCGCTGTTGGGAAATATTTTTTTCAAGAATTAAATTTTAAAAAATCTTTGAAGGGACAAAAAACCGAATAGCAGAGGAAACCGTGATTTGATATCATTTATCAATATCATTCATTTTTTATTTAGTTACTCCCTTATTTATGTTTTATAATTAATAATAAAGCTTTGTTTTTATATATTTTATTGCACACGAAGGAAATTAACACAACGTATACAAATAGGCGGACTTATCGCTTAGCATCAATTTCTTCCAGGTAACCTTATGATATGTACCTGTAGGAGTGAGACTAATTGAAATGCGGGAAAGGCGCAAATATTTATTAAATCATTATAAATAAGTATTAAGTTTCTCTTGTTGTTAAGGGGCTTTGGACTCGAGTCTATGCAGCAGTTAGTCACTTTCTACTAATGATCCCTAAACTCACGCCTTTATCCGTTTAGAAGTAGGCAGAGCATCAAGTGATCGTAGAACCACACAACGCCAAAGTTATATGAAACTTTATAAGTATTAATTACCTAAGTACGAACATTACTACAATGCCTAATAGTGAATAGTGATATAGAGGCCTTTTCATCTAAGACCATAGAACGCCTACAGGATCGCTCGTAGCCCGCTCACTGATTTGAACCGATTAGTGAGGTCAAGCAAGTACACAGAGGCAAGGAACTTGATAGGTGACCAAAGTGGCAATTTATCACGAGAGTTTCCGTGCTTCGAAGGGCACGTTAAGCTGTTTTCCGACTGTTGTTGATTGACTCCAGTTGTTAAACGATGAGAAGAAGAAGAAGCCTATGGGACTTCGTTCCCTTGGAATTTTAGAAATCCAGCCTAAGTCCTTGTCTACATCATAAAAGTTCGAGGGTTTGGACTAGGCGTTGATGAGTCAGTGAGTGATATAGAGAACTTTTCTAAGAACAAAAAAAAACTACAACAAAGAACAAAAACCTCATCAGTCCTTTTTTACTGGATTGTATTTATACGCCCTATGTTCAGAAACAAAAGTACCTAGGTAGCTGGCCCATTTAGTCTAATACAGGGGTTCCCAATCTTTTTCAGTCCGCGGCGCACTTATAACTTCAGAATTTGGTCTCGGCGCCCTAACCTAGCTAGACGAAATAGATAGGTACAGTTGAAAGATATATGCTTGTAGGTAGGTATATTTTTTTTTTTGGAATGACTACAATGGCCTTGACAGCTTCACCGAGCAAGTGGTGAGCGCAGATGGCTCTCAACCCAAAATTTTAAGTAACAGGCCTAAGGGTGCCCCCTGTGGGGCTCGAACCTCGGCTTAGGGCGTTACTGCGAGGGAACCGTCGGACATACGTTTGTGGAGAGAAGCGGCCGGGTACGTACCGGTACCGCGAATCGGGGCGGAGTAGGTAGGTACAATGATATGCTTGTTAGGTAGAGTATTCAATAGAATACTCAACTAAAACAAAAACAGCTACCTAATCCATGTGATAGGTTGAATTTTGTCTCCACACGTTTTTCAAAGCGTTGGAGTGTTTATTTTGTACCAGCCAATCCTTAAGTTAAGGTTTCGGAGTATGGTACAGAGGATCGTTTCACGGCGCCCCTCTGTTCTTGTCTACGGCGGCGCACAGTTTGGGAACCCCTGGTCTAACGTATTTAAATATTTACTTACTTTGTATTCACATAGCAACAGGACATTTTTTTCCGATCAAAGGCACACTAAAAAACGTTTAAGAATTTATCGCAAGAACTAAACAAAGATTTCATAATCAATTAGATGGAACAGTAAATATTAGCTGAATTTAATTATTTACTCGACGTTAAGTAAATACTTGAGGAGGTACGTCTAGTCTAACACTATAAGTAGATAAGTACCTATCCATGTTAAATCCTGAGAAATGGGATTGGCAAAACCGACGGATTAAATACTTACTTGAATCGTTTAGTTAGATATAAAATATTTTATTTGTATAATAAAATAATATAAAAATCTCCAGCAGTGTGTTTAATTAATTGATATACTTACCTACAGCAAATCTCAGAATGTATTGCAGGTAAGTACATTCTGAGATTTGCTATTAATAGGAGGCAGGTCCTTAGACCATACTGCAGGTCTCCTTTAAAACGCAGTGATTACTTACTCTTCGGTCTCATTTGTGTTTTCTCAGTCGCCCTTACGACACCCACGGAAAGAAATGGGGTGGTGTTATTCTCAACCACTTCTCAACCGATCACCACATGGCACAAAAATGATTCAACGATAAAAACTCAGCTTGTCGACATTACCTATTGATAATACAGGCTTAACAAACGAGTTGTGGTAGTAAGTATTCAAGTTAAAGGTTAACCGGTCGTGTACTAATAAATAACTCCGCGTTGTAAATTAATGGACAACAATAACTTTCTCCATTCAGTTTGATGAGGTTTTGGATAGGTAAAATATACTTTACCTATTAAATTTTTATAAGAAATACCTACAGTTCTGATAAGTAAGAAATCGAAGGATAAGCTGCCCTGCGAGTTGCGAGTGTGGGCGGGCGGGCGTTTTTGAGTTTGTATACTTTTCTATGTATAACGGATCGTTTTGCTGACGTCAATGGAATAGGTTGTTCATGTAGCATAATTTATGTCAAACGCCAAAAATAAACCTAATGATTAAGGAATACAAAGTTATAAAGAATCCTCCGCAACTGCTGCAATGTATTTATCTTTAAACAATCACAAAATTTAATATTTTATTATAATAAAAAAAAGCCTTAACGCAGATAAATAAATATAAGTCCAAGGGATTGGTTGAATGAGGTAGGAAAAAAAACTACATGAAAGTGGTTTAGAAATGTCAAAGTGACAGTAATAAGGCACAAATAAAGATATTTCGTAAATAGTTAAATTTAGTGAAAAACTGTGTATTGATTTGAAAAAATAGAGTGAAAATTAGTAAGAAATGTTCTGCTGTCTTAAAGGATGCCTCAACGGCTTTACCTTGAACACCAGCGTGCCTGTTCGCATAAAGGAGAATCCAGTTCAGCTGGATACATTACATATGGGTAAATGGTCATTTTTATTACTTTTGCATAAATTTCAATGGTCAAAATTGATAGCATTTCATTTTTGCTACAAATAGAAACCCGTGAGTCAAAAATACGACGCGTTTCTACGCTACTGTATTGAGTTGGTTACACTCGCAGTCTGACATCAATTCTGTGACAAACATTACAAAACTTAATCATTTTTCATTAACATTTAATGAAAGACTTACCTACAATATTTGCCAATATATTGAAAATATGAAATAGCGTAAATAAACAGTCCTAACATGAGCCCCTGACCGGTCATCTGGAACAATTTTTTCATAAGTATTCATGAGATCAGTTGTTTGATTTGGGGCTGCTTGGTGTCAAGGTTAAAAATCTTTTGACGATTTGTATATTTAGTAGATAGAAAAATTACTAGAAAAAATGGAAGAAAGGTTTGCCTGCGAGAGGGTAATCTGTGTGGCTCGGGCCAGCAGACCCACGGAACTTAAACAATGAATTTAGGTAATCTATGTATGCCAATACATAGTGCCTTCCTAGTGCCTATTGATGCCAAAAGAACCGTATCTAGTGCCATCATAGTTTAAGAAATATAGGCCGTTGTTTGTGAGTCTGCTGGACAGATATCAGCCCAGCAGACCCACCTCTCCTGCACAGAAACGGCTAAAGTTAGAGACATGGTTCTAGTTCTAAGCTTTAATGCTTTCCTTGGTGCCATCGAGAAAAAAGTTTCGAACCTAGTGCTTCAAGTGTTTCGGAGATATAAAAGAATCTTGGTGTGTCTGCTGGGCGGAGGGTTCAACGCAGCAGACCCAACGTGATAGCTCCATAACTAAAAGGTAATTGGTATGAAATCTCATATCAAAGTTTAGTGTGTCATTAGTGCCTTAGAATAACATAAAAATATCCATTAAATTTCATATCCAAACATAACAGTTTAACCTCTCAAAGTTCTCCATACATTTTAACAACCGAGGTACAGTCACGCTCAAAACTCAATTTATTAGGTTACATATTCCAAGTAATAAACTGCCAATTTCTCACTTCAGATGTCGCCTCTGTTGACTATCCTAAAATTTGACGTGTAGCTGTCAATAATATTCTCCATATTATTTTCTTTAAATGCTCTTAGATACAGTCTCTAAACACAAAAATAAAACATAAAACAAATTCAAACTCATAATTACATATTTTTTTGATATTAACTTACCCATTAAGAAATCATTTTTCAACTCTTAAATGTTTTATTCCCTATTTTATACACAGTCACATAGTACCGAGATATATTTGTATTATAAATACAAGTTAAGACCTAATAAAACCTTACTACTCGGCCGTAAAAATATATAATAAAATCCCAGAAACCATTAAGAATGAATCTGACTATTAAATTTTCTCCAATAAGCTGAAACAGTACTTAATTGAAAAATGTTATTATAAAATTGACGATTATCTAAAATGATTGAATTACCTCTCCAAAAAAAAACTAAGAAATTTTGACTAATTAATTTTACTAATTAAGACAAGGTACTTTTTTAATTGTAATTATCACATTGACTGTAATTAATTTATTTAATTGACATTTAAAATATTAGAATATAATTTAATTTGTCATTGATTTTCGTATTGAATATTATTACTATGATTATATTAACATACCTTGAATTTATTAGAATCTACCACATTGATTTAGATTTACTAAAAAAAACAACTGACATAGATGATTATACATAAAAATAATAATAATGAGAAAATATTGTATGTTTTAAATGACTTTTAGTTTGCTGTACCTTGTACAAGGTTTCAAATGATGAACTTGAATATTAGCTTAAGAACTTATTGTACCATTTGAAGGCAAATAAAGAAATATGAAATATGAAACATATATTTTTATCGTATATTTGACAAGTTTGGTCTAGTGGTAGTGGCGCTGCCTCTTGATCGACGGGTCCTGGGTTCGATTCCCAGTCGGGACAAATCTTTGTGTTAAAAGCAAATGTTTGCTCTCGGGTCATGGGTATTTGTGTTTGTCTTTATGTGTGTTCCGAGGGACCCACGACACAAGGGAAAACCTTAATGTGGGCCTTTGAGTGTGTAACGTTTATTATTATCGTATATCAAAATCAAACTACGTAATTTTTGATTTAGGTACTTAGCGCTTAAACCGTGCTAATAACTAATAAACCCAGCACTAATATTGATTATGTACGCGACTGTATTCATTTTGAAATGTATGCAGAACTTTCAGAGGCTATTTGTTATGTTTGGAAGTTAAATTAAACAGATATTTTTATGTTAATCTAAGGCACTAATGACACTAAACATTGATATGAGATTTCATACCAATTACCTTTTAGTTATGGAGCTATCGTGTGGGGTCTGCTGCGTTGAACCCTCCGCCCAGCAGGCACACCAAGATCGTTTTATAGCTCCGAAACACTTGAAGCACTAGGTTTGAAACTTTTTTCTCGATGGCACCAAGGAAAGCATTAAAGCTTAGAACTAGAACCATGTCTCTAACTTTAGCCGTTTCCGTGTACGAGAGGTGGGTCTGCTGGGCTGATATCCGTCCAGCAGACCCACAAACAACGACCTATATTTCTTAAACTATGATGGCACTAGATATGGTTCTTTTGGCATCAATAGGCACTAGAAAGGCACTGTGTATTGGCATACATAGATTACCTAAATTCATTGTTTAAGTTCCGTGGGTCTGCTGGCCTGAGCCACACGGTAATCTTACTTTTTAATTTTACAGGACATGAAGTAGTAGTAGTGAAAGGAGGCCAGCGAGTGTGTGGTTCTGGGTGTGCCCTTGGCAACGCTCCGTTGGTCCAGAATAAGTCTTACTTCGAGGTGAAGCTGCAGCAGGGAGGAGTTTGGGCAGTCGGCGTCGCCACAAGAGAAACTGACCTCAACAGAGTACATGGTTTGTGTTTTTTAAGGCTTATGTGTGACATATCCTAGTCTAAATGAGACTTTGGCAATAATGGGTTGGTTTAAGTTACAGAGAATGAGCCCCATTATGTGGTGCAAATTTTTTATAGGTACCTAAAATTCTTTAGTAAGCATTTCATTTCCAAGGACAGCAATACCAAATTACTTTTTTTTTAAATCTTAGTTCTCTTAGTTCTAGTTTACTATCCATGAGTAACAAAATGCTTGAAAATTATCTCTAACTAATTTATGAAAACTAGGATAATTGCTTTTAAAAATAATTACTTTTATTGAGCTAATAATAAGTATTAATTAGAGGTCTATTCAGTATTCATTCCAAGTTTATTATTCTGCTTTCAATCTAAGTCACATTTCGTTCTTAGCTTGGGAAACACATAAATAAACCTTAGTCAGAAAAGCAACTTAGCATGCAGATAAGAGCTTCATTTGACATTGGGCCATTGCTATTTACACGGAGGCTACAGAATGACATAATATCTAATTGACTCTGACTCACTGTCATGATCATTGTTTTAATAATTCATGATGTTTTGATGCCAAAATCATAAGTAGGTTACAATTCAATGTTACTTTTGTTTGATGAAATAATTTATTGAGGAAAGAAGAGCTTAGATGTCTTTTTGTATAAAAGATGGCTGCAATTTTTTTTGTAAAAATAGCAGCCAATCTGTTTCCCATCTATCTATCTATGGAGGGGACACCCGTTAGGCACAGGGGTGTGATCAGTCCACTTATTTGGCACCATTTCATCCAATTCCTCAAAAACGTACTATATATTTCCATCTGTTTGAAACTATATTTGAAATTCAGTGGTATAATAATTGACAGCACATTTTTTTAAGTTTCTCAATATTTTTTTTCCTTTTTCCAGGCGGCATGGACAAGGAATCATGGTGCTTGAACAGCGACGGAACGGTTCGACATGACAATAACGAACTGTATCACCTCTCACAAGCACCCAGAGATTCTCCCATTGCAGACTTACTTAACACAGGATCACCCAATCACACAGAGCATGAGAAGCCAGAAAGTGATAAGGAGACAGCTATAGCCGCTGTTATGCCACTGGAAGGAGATACGATTGGCGTGGCCTATGACCATGTGCAACTGAATTTCTTCTTGAACGGAAAGAATATGGAAATACCTGTTAGTAATGTCAGGGGAACTGTGTATCCTGCACTCTATGGTGAGTGGCTTTTGAATATAAACTATTTTACAAAGATTTTCTACCCAACTTGTAAATTTTTCCAGAAGGCTTTTTTCTACTAAAAGTGACTTTGGTTCTTAATTTATTTTTTGCACAGGGAGAGTTGGAGGGCTGGACGACTTAGTAAACTACTTTACTATGAATTTTAGAATCACATTATTTTGGTGTAACTCACTTTTTTTAAAACTCGAGCCTAAGTTTCCTCTTCTATATTTTCAGTGGACGATGGAGCCATCTTAGATGTGATTCTAGATAACTTTTTATACCCCCCTCCTACGGGCTACGAAAAGATCATGGTGGAGCAATCGCTGCTTTAACAAGAGCTGGCGAATCAGCGTCCGGCGATCCCTGTGTGCGTGGACACTGCCTTGTGAAATTGTGGCTGTGTGCATGTTACGTACGTGTGTGTGACAATGACACTGATATTGTTATAAGTTGAAACAAAAGCTTATCTTGCTCTCGCCTCTACTCACATGTAGAGGGAGAAGAATAGATTTACTGATTTTTTTTCGTCCTTTGAATGTAAGGGCACAAGTTAAGACAGATGGCTACAAGTTGACAAATAAAATCATGAAACTGAAGTATTATGGGACAAATATAGAAATTTTATTGAGTTTGATACCATTTGACAAGTTTAAATTGGTTGGTAAGTGTAAATTTGCTAAGTCATATGAATTTAATATGTGAAAAGAGTAAAATCGATGTCTATATCGGCTTATACATATTATTAATATACTGAGTGTCTATATGGGTCGACTATGAATCAGTTAGCGAAACATTAGGTTCTAAACAACTTTGTATAAGAAACATGTTATGTTCCGACTTTCCATGTTTTTGCATCTCATAGAGAGAGGTACGTACATTCTTTTCATATTTTGATCTATCTAGCAGACCCAGCACTAGGCTCGTAAAACGCCTGGTAGAAGATAATTTTGACCTGTTTCTTGGGAAAAGTTATTGGAATTAGTCCTTTGATTCACATCCTTAAGTTTCTCTAATTTAGTCATCCAATTCGGGACAAATTAAAAAAAAATCGTGTTCTCTTACTGTCATCAGCTGATCCCCCAAGTTGTATGGAAAGGCGTTATATTTTTGACATATGTTTCTTGCAGAAAGTTGTTCAGGTTATTGGGCTTTTTATATGCTAAAAGTTTGCTAACTCATTCAAAATTATACATATATAATTTGTGATGCTAAACATTCCACTGTATATGTGGGGAGTATATCAATTGTAACATTAAACATGATCTCTGTTGTAGATGATTGTTTTTTTACAGCTCTTGTTAATAGGCTTTTTTATGACGTTATTTATGCTGCACTAAAAACCTGTCACTGTCATCTGCATAGCGTAAGAGAGAGATGCACTGTCATCCGATCTTCCGAGTATGGGTGTTAGTCGTACACTTACAGAATTGATGCCCAGTGACTTTGTTTTTAACTTTGATTTCGAGGCTCGTAGAACAGCAGGTCTTGACCAACGGCGAGATGAATTAAAGGCTAGACCACCCGCAGCCTACTCATACAATTACGTTAACAACATCTTGACGAGCAGTATTTGCAGCCGGACCTTTGAAAACAAATATGATTTCACAAGTCACTTTAGAACTCACCAGCGCAAAGCCTCGAATCAGATATTCGACAAGACTATACCCGTCACTGTCATCTAGATACCGCAAGAGAGGGATGCACTGAGTGTTTCCGTGCGTCAGTTTCGAATCGAATGGTGTAGAATACGGGTGTTGAAACGGCCGGGACCAAACCATCATCAGATGCCAGTAGAGGCGCGTCTACTGATGGTCGAAACTCGTTTTTGTGTGTCGTTTAACAAAAAGTCTATTAACTAAAGCTCTTTATAATAAAACAATTTATTGTAAGAAATAATTATAAAATAATTGAAAATAGGGGAGAATGGGGTTGGATATAAGAAACAGTACATTGTGAATGAATTGAAGTAGTTAGCTAACATATTTAAAAAAGAATGGCTTAATGTATTGGATTGTTTGTGTGTAAACCATTTTAATGTCGAATGTTACTGCTCTTGGGTTTCCAAAGTCGTCGTTATTGTACACATCGCAAATGCAGTATGAGTTGGAACTGCCGGCCAATTAAAAAAAAAGCTACCCACTTCATTAGGACAGTCAGTCTGTTTTGTTTTTACTGGGAAATCTATCTGTTCTGCGATCTAATTTTTAGTTAAAAACTGTAGATGATATGATCTATTGGGCTCGAATAATACTTAGATTTCTTTTGCTTCTTTCCATATTTATCTTGAATCTGGTTATATGATTCAAGCCCCATTATGTTTGAAAAATGAGGAAGAAAATTAGTTTTTTCGTACAGAACAGAAGCTTTTTCCTACAAGTTTCAGAACAGATCCTACGCATTTTTTTGTTTATCTCTTAGGCTGAAGGCCAAAATACTCCTAAGTTGTCTAGTATTTTGGCCTTCAGTTTACGCTAAAACTAACAGGCGCGTTCGATAAAACGAAAAATATATGTATGAGTTTCATAAATGTTTAGCCCGTTTTGTGCATACGTGCGAGTTGTCGCGTACGCCTTTATTAATTAGAATTGCCAAGAAAAATAACTCCAATAACGACATTGGAAATCCAATCGCATAGTACGCCTAAATTCTTCAAATGGTGCTCTACCATACTATCTTTTTAGTTTTACTACAACTAATGTTTAAGTCCAATTCTTCATCAATTTATTTATATTTAGTCATTTGTTATTTCCTTACCTCAATATAACTTAGTGGTATTTGATTCATATATTCAGAACTATTTTTGTATGGATGTACTGTATGTAAAATATATTAAAAATTAGGATTGTATGTATCTGCGCTTTTTTGTATAGCGTAAAAAAATATGTATTTTATAGGAATTTGGTTGGTTTGCCTTTGGTGTACCAAAATGCAGATCCCATGTGGGAAATACATAAATGATTTATAAGGTCCTTAACTGTATGAGGTATTTAAATATGAAATTGCGGTTTTCCATAAAAAAAATGTAAAACGGTTTTCATATTTACCTTTTTTTTTCTTCAACGTGTAATCTAAATATACTTACTTAAGTAAGAAATTTTTTTGTAAAGGTTTGGACGACATTATTAGTGAATTATGAGTGGACTAAGTTAAATAAAAGCGGCTATTGTAAAAATGGGAAAACAAAAATAAGCTGTGTTTGAGCTTCGTTATCAGCAAATAAATACAAAATAAAAATGAGTTAATTGTATTAAAAATCTTTGTTATATGGTCAAGTTCAGAAATAAGAATATTAGAAAAAGCTGTTCAATCAAAGAAGTTATGAACAAAATAATACTTACATACATACGCTCATGCCCCTAATCCCTAACGGGGTAGGCAGAGCATCAGTGGTTCTAGAACCCTTACTTTAAATTAACCACTGTTATAAATGTTAAGGCTTATGAGGTTAAACCTTAAACCTACGATCTTAGAAACAAGTACCAATGATCGCTGTCTGTGTTATGGCAGGGTGTAAGGTCCGAACACCAATGGAAGTCTAGATAAAGAATAACAAATTGCCAGCAGTCCCCATACAATACATTTTAATTTTAACATACTTAATATGTTCCTAGATTTTGCGCGGTTACGCGAATATCACTAGAAGACACAGTAGAATGAGATTATGATAGCTGGTTCCTCTTGAGTTGCAAATGTGGTCTTTCAGCTAGATCTGTGTATTTTTTGAGATTAACGCGATAAAACGCATTTTACTCTGTACAAAAACCTTTTTTGGCATGCAACGAACTATGGAAACCTCAAACTGGCGTTCATTTTGCAGTCTTAACGACTTGGAGATGAGCAAGAATCAATACTCCCATCTTTTTCCGAGGAGTCCTTATACACAAACATACAGCTCTCTTTTCCGGTAAAATTATAAATTAATCTCAATATCCGAGCTGCAAAATGATATGGTAATTACATATTTGTATTTATTGTAACGTTTAATGAATGATGTGTGCAAGTTAAGGTTTGCATGCGTAACTCTTGAGCTTCTAAGTTACTTGATACTTATCAATAAATCTTACCTAGTTTGTAAGTTAATTTATTAATCCATATAATTTACAGGAAAACGAAATAAATAATTATGTTAATATGAATAATGAATTTCGTTGTATTATTTTATTAAGTAAGATAGTAGTCCCTTCGTCGTACAAAAAATTATCCTGCTATTGAATATTATTCGAAATCGATAAATAGGTATTTCATTGTGATATTCATACGATCAAAAGTGGCATGTGTCTACTATAAAATGTTACTCGGTCTTGTATTTTTTCATACTTTTTTAAAAAAAATTTCATTTTAATTTTGAATTTTACTGTTGTTGATTTTCCGGTGTCCTCTTTTGACATTTGATGTCGTAGTAGTGTGTAAGTAAATCTACGTAAATTAGCGTCAGCATTTCATGTAATATATATCGATTTATTTACACACTACAGTGCGACATCAAATGTCTAATGAGAACACCGGAAAATCAACAACAGTAAAAATTTACTGAATACGACTAGAATTTGTCAGCTATTTCAATTTTTTTTTCATTATATCTAGTTTGGCATAAATCTAGATAATAATTTGATTGAACCGTTATTTGCCACCAAGATTTTTTTCTTTAAGAATTAGATTATTCTTCGAAATCTTTTAGCTAACCCTGATATTCTCAAAAATGTCCATTGTGTGCTCGAAATAAGTTCTGACTCGAAAAATATTGTTAGGACCTTTGTATTTGTAAATGTAAATACTAAAGTATTCGCAATGGGATTTAATTTATAGGTAAGTAAACAAAGGAAAGGACATCGAGATAATGGGAGGTGTCAAATCCGCAGGGCCACCCCATTATCTAGCAGGAAATGAAACTGCCCATAAAACACCCATAAAGTATAGAAGAAAAGGTTGTTTAAAGCATAATAAAATTTCTAGTTATAATAAATTTGCTATGTATCTATGAGTCATGAATAGCACCATGCAATATTTTTTTGTGAATGTAAAAGATGATTCGACGAGAGGAACCAGATTTGCAACAAGCGACTAATTTGCTTATTCTAATTTAGAATGGGTATCCATATCCAGATTCCAGGTTGACTATAATTACCTGTTGACAGTGGCCTGGGAACTGAGGTCCGAGTGTTGATGTTTGGAAATAATATGCGATGTTTTGTTACAATTTCGACACCAGGTTATAGGCTCGGGTTATAGACACCGTAACGAAACGCTTAGGAGAGAGTGTCTATAGGTTTTTATGTTCGTATAAGTGTCCTCAATCGATTTATATAGGTTTTATCGTGTGCCGCCATTTTGAAAATGCCAGGCTCCGAACAAAAATAATTGTACTTATTACTTTATTAATAAAGTCTGAAGTCATTTTTGCCAAATCGGTTAGCACCATCTACTGAGAGTTTACCTTAAACAGACGCTACACACTAAAACAGGGGTTCCCAAACTGTGCGCCGCGGCGCCCTGGGCGGGCGCCGTAGAAAGTACAGAGAGGCGCGGGCGCCGTGAGACGATCCTCTTTATCATACTCCGAAACCTTGCGTATTGGCGGGTACAAAATAAACAATGCCACGCTGTGAAAAAAGTGTAGAGATCACCAAGCACACCCATCACATTGACTGGTAGCTACTGTATTTTAGTTTTTTTTTTAACTTTCTCCATAATTTTTTGTTTAAATTTAGTATTCTAATAAATACAAAATTAAAAAACTCAGCTTTCTTTTGTTAATGTTTTAATTGTTGTGCCGTTCTACCAAACTAGTATCATTGTATTGTACCTACCTATTTCTTTCAACTGTACCTATCTATTTCAACTATCTAGCTAGTTTAGGGCGCCGAGACAAAAATTTTTGAACTTGTAAGTGCGCCGCGGACTGAAAAAGATTGGGAAACCCTGCACTAAAAGGCTCTTGGAACATACACAAAGACAGACACGAACAGTCGAACACTCATGCCCCGAAAATAAACATCTGATTTTTACACAAATAGTTGCCCCGTCTGCATCCGAATCGAACCCAGGACCCATCGATCAAGAGGCAACGCCACTACCACTCTACCAACTGGTTAAAAGCGTTTTAATGAACCACAATATCCACCAGTATGCCACCAGTGTAGTGTTAACACAGAAAGGCGCGTTGTAATGCGTTAGTTTAATTTTCATGGTAACCTATAAAGTGGGGAAATGTTAGTTCTATTTTGGAGTGTGAGCAAAAACCAACAATGTCTCAATCACCATTGACTAGATTAGAACAATGTAACACACAGTTACACTTCAGCCACGTAAAATCTAGCAGAATTTCTAACTGAATTCAATAGTTGGTACGTCGTACGATAGGAATAATACATTGTACGCTAACTCCCACCGTGTTCGGTGAAATGGTCCGTGAAAGCGATAACTGGGTGTCTAGTGCCTAGGCGTTATGGTTCTACTACCTGAGTCGTATTTTAGTCTTCTAGTATTAAAGTTAAACCTACACGCGAGGTGAACTTATCTACCTAACGCTGAACTTCCTACATTAGATGTAATGAATTCTATGGCTATCAACTAAATTGAAGTTTTATGTTTAAAAACTGGGATGCTTAATAAAACTAACTCCTTACATACGTACGTACAGTCGTACATACATACGCTCACGTCCATAATCCCTATCGGGGTAGGCCCACTGCTCATCATCAGTGGTTCTAGAGTCACTTGATGCCACAATCTAAATATATAAAAGGAGAAACTGACTGACTGACATATCAACGCACAGCCTAAACGGCTAAACGTAGGCACTTGAAATTTGGAAGGGACGTAGCTTAGGTACCGTAGAGGTGCACTAAGAAAGGAATTCCCGAAATTCCCACGGGAACGGGAATGAGCGGGAAACTCCTTTTGTATGAAACGCTTGAAATTTGGCATGCAGGTACCTTAGTAAACTTAAAGCTTAGTTGCAACAGGATATTGCAAAATTCCCACGGGAACGGGAGTTAGCGGGAAAAAACTTCACGCGGTTCCCGAAGTTCACGCGGGCGAAGCCGCGGGCGGAAAGCTAGTTTGACATAAATTCTGAGAGTTATTAGATGAAAGAGGTTGTCATCCTTTCGCCAGTAATACAGAAAAATCCTCGCGTCCCATTTATTTTTACAGTATGCCTGGGAAGAGTTGGCAGTTGGTACATTCTAAGTTTTCCTTCACTTCCTGTAGCTATTAAGATTGGCTGGCCGCTGCTTTACAGGAACGCACGTGTTTGGTATGTTTTGTAGCAGTTATTTTGTTAGACCTTTTAAACGGCATTAACTTGCGAATATTTTAACTGTTTTAAAATGCCGCAGCATGGACAACGGAAAACGGTCTAAGTCACAATTTTCACAATACCGTCACGTTTTTCGAACTAGCCATTAAACGGGTCCCCTTTGGCTTTAACAGGCGTTTCAGGAAATGAGTTCATCTGAAAACGATGTGGTGGCGGCGGGCGACGGCGGCGGGGCGCCGTGTTGGACCAATATCGAGTAAAAACCTATTTCGTTAGGCTGGGTATGGCGAGCGCAAAAACTGTATTGGAAAGCGAGGCTACGCAATATCGAGGGTGCCTGTTAGCGTCCGTGTCTGGGAATTCGCGCGCTTTTTACTACCACCGCTATCACAAATCTCCCAGGGGTACTCAACTTGAAGTGTCACCAAAACTTCGTCACATAAGAAATACTGTTTGAATCTACTTTCCCTTGGGCCTCATCCGTCCGTTTCTTCTAGTCGCTCCATTGTTGTTTTACGTTTCATGGAATCCCACAAAAGAAACGTAGGTAATAAACTAATAAATAATTAACACAATATTTTTTATCCTTTTAATAGTAATTATTTTATAGAGTTATATTGGAATATTACTTTGCATTTGTTTTAATGCTAATGTAGTTTAAACAATTTTAAACCTTTTGAGAAACGGTCTTTATTTCATAAACTAGATAAACGGGAACTAAGTATTTATTTCGTTTTTGTAATTTCTCTGTTTATGCAATTGATTAGCAAAAGAAAAAACTGTGAATTCGGTTAAGTGTACACTGTCACAACAGACACGTCCTTACGTGGAGACTTTAAAAATAAGAGTCCTAACTCTCGCCCAGATAGCTCCAAGTTTTCGTGGATTAATTCCCATGGCATGATTATTTATTTCATCCCCCATATTTTTACAATGCTCCTTAGGTTGTGCACGCCTGCTCCATATCGTGACTATCGCCAGCTATTCACACCCACGAATCTGATAAGGGTTGTCTTCTACTAGTTTCAAGTCAATGCCAGTGCTGTAAATAAGCTGAAGAATGAGCGCAACTTCGGAAAGTGCTTTTTTCAGCCCTTTTTCGTGACTAAACTGAATAATTTTTCTTCAATATTTTTTTATGATAGTTTTTTTTTCTATACATGTCATAAAGAGGAAAGATTTGATTGTTTGTTTGTATTGAATAGGTTCCGAAACTACTGACCGATTTGAAAAATTCTGTCACCATTAGAATCTTACATTATCCGGGATTGGACATAGGGTAAATGATTTTCCCGAATTCCCAAGGGAACGAAGTCCCGAGCGGAATGCTAGTCTATCTTCTATACATATTATAAAGAGGAAAGATTTGTTTGTTTGTTTGTTTGCATCGAATAGGCTCCGAAACTACTGGACCGATTTGAAAAATTATTTCACCATTAGAATCCTACATTATCCGGGATGGACATAGGGTACATGATTTTCCCGAATTCCCACGGGAACGAAGTCCCGCGCGGGAAGTTAGTCTGTTATAAAATTGAAATTACAACCTTATAATCCATTCTAAATCAACTGTCCTATGCTTACAAACCAACAATGCTATTGGAAAAACTTGCTCTCCTTATTGTCATAGAAAAACTATTCATATTAACTGGAATAAATTTGTAAAACCAACTTAATTTTTCGACCCGTTTAGTGTAAATCAATGTAAAAATAGTACGCAGAACTAGTTACGTGTAAGTATACCAAATAGTCTAGTTTCATCGGACAGATGTTTTAGAAATATAAGTGTAGTCAGTCAGAGATTTATGTGTTATGTTAGTACAAACGACATAGAATCCGATAAACTCCAACTATCACTGTATATTACAGCATTCAGTGGACTCGCGCCGATACTTTGTACTACTGGAGTTGCTGACACAAGCAAATAAATGGAAAACTGCAACAGTGCTGGCTGAACATAAGCCGAAACTTTTACTGACAACATTCATACGAACATACGAGGAGCTAAGGTAATGGGTACTTAGTTAGACAATGGTTCTCGTACTGCGCTATTAAAACAATTACACGTTTGTACGTAGGGACCCAAATTCCGTCGCTATTTCTACGCTTCCCTTTTGAAAATTAAGTTTCAAAAAAAAGATGCCACAGATACAGAGACATACAGATACACACTTCAAACTTGTAACAACCCTCTTTTTCGTCGGGGGTTAAAAAACTGCTCCGGTCCGGCACTGCGGCGCCACGTGTGTCAGATACTGTGACTGCAGTTTTGTAATATTTATAAGTTTCGTAAAATAATTTCTTTGGCGTTTTTGTTGTTGTAGTAAATATCTCTTTCATCTATTGATTTCTTTATGAAGTCTTTTTATATATCGACTTATGAATAGATACACCCACAGACGACACGAAGTTGGGATCGATAAATCGATAAAGTAAATGTTTCTTGATCTAAATTGAGGTTTCTACTTGCACGGCAAAAACACCTCATTTAGCTAGTTCTGCGCCCCTTTTAGTATTTTTATCAGTTTTTATTCACAACTACAAAAAAGTTTTAGCGGCTTTCATCTTTGTGTAAAACTTATGAAATATAAACTTTATATATCACACAATAAGACAATATACGACAATAAACACGTAATATTTTAATACTTAAGAAAAAGGTACGATTTTACGACTACGCAACTCGATTTAATTATTAGCTACGGCTACGAAGTACCTACGAAAGCTACGAACAACGATTTTATTTGATTTTGTTTAAAATACGAATAAAATTGGGACTTTGAATTCAACATCTGAAGAATAATTTATTGAAAAGGATAAAAGTAGCATTGAATTCGTTACATAATAAAATAACAATGCATTTGCGTTTGCATAACGTTGCATATCTCATCATGAAATTCATGAATTGCTCGCTAGATTCTTGTTTGCTTTAGGCGATGACAAGCCATGTGAACTGTGAAGGTACAGCTGCATGCAGGTCGAGCTTATAAAAGTCTTCTTTTTTTGTAAAGTTTAATTCATTGTTAAAAATGTAATTTAAACAACACTTTTACAAAGGCGGCTTTCCCTTTAAACAGTTATCTCTTCCAGGCAACCTCTTCGTTCGTTTTACTGTAACCCGCGTTGTCCTACCTTGCACTAGACACAACAAGGAATTAGAAGCATTGCATAAGTCTAAGCGTGCAATGGACTGTACTGCGGAGTATGTCAGGGAGTATGTAGCTATGTGAGGTGGTATGTAGTACAAATATGTTTTCGCTTGACCGCGCTCTTTGTCGCTATTCAGCTTGGCCACTGACTTTGGATCGGACTTTGCAATACACCATAGAATATCAAACAATGTCGTGGTGGCTATTGTCTGCTGTCTTAAGCTTCATCATCATCCGCAGCCAACATCAACCCACTGCTATATGTGTGCATCTTCTCTATCTTAATAGTAGATTAAGCAACAAGGGGATAAAACAGTGTATTATGTCACGGGCAGCATATTGAATACTGAGCGAAATGAAGGATTCTGTAGTTAATTCCCGAGCGGAGCGAGGGAATTATGTTAAGAATCCTGAATGAAGCGAAGGATTCAAGTCTGCCCAAGACTAAGACACTTTTATACCCGAGGAGCTTACTCTACTTTATACACCTACTGTGAGGTTAAATAAAAAATAAATTATACATTTATCCCATCAATAATGTTTTGAGCCTCCGTTTCTATGTCAGAGTCGCTGGAATTACATACTGGACTTTTTTTTTAGATTTATTTAAAAAACTTACAACCAAACAATTTAGTGATTCGCGGTAAAAACCACAGATCCAAAATCACCGACGACGTTTTCTTATAATATTTAGTTCCTTAGGCAAAGGAAAGTCAATAGCTAAGACATATCTTCAGCCAAATTCTTATACTAAATTAATATTTTTAATAAACGTAAAATCTCTTTGATGTGTCAAATTTTATAGTTAAAATCTACTTGGACCAAGGAAATTAAGCCTTCAACAGCCTTGTCTTTTTTTCGAAATAATTTTTGATAGAAGTTTTAGTTGAAATTTTGGCGTTCCATTTTTAAATGTCATTAATGCCCAAGGGAAGTTCCATACAATTTTATTTCCGTTAAGCTTTAATGGCTTACTTTTAAATATAGAATACTTGTCGTATAATACGTGCTCCAGATGCAGGTGGTGTATTAAATGTATTTCACCCCACTGCAACACATACAAAGGATAAGGACCTATTCATTATTTGTAGGTTTCGTTTCGGCTAGGTAACTACAGAAATAAATAACTGTAATAATTGTTTGTGCTATAATGTTGCATCTTAATGAACCGCGTTAACCGTGCAATTTAATACAATCAGGAAGATGTTCATGTTATTTATTACAGGAAACTCAATACTCAAAACTGATTCTTTAAGGAAAAAAAAACATATTAGCTTACAGTTACAATTACTTTAATATACATCTAGACTTATTAGGTACGTTGAATAGGCACGTTATTACTGTTTCCAATTCACTTTTCTTGAAAAGAGCACGAACAATCTTATCATCGAACAGAGCAGTATTTTACGGAAGACAAATTACAGGTAACGGGGAATACGAGTAGAACACCATAATATATTTGTTTCCATTCGCATAATCAATAACATATTTGGGGAAAACCATGAAAGTGATCGATTAGAGCGCTTTTACCGATAGTGTCGTCGCGTAGATTTGTGAAGAAAAGTGATAACTATTATATTTTGCACCCTCGCGAAAGCCATGTTATGATGGGACTTGAATTTCTCTTCTGTTTCAACTAGCTGAACTAGTGAGAATTAACTTCTCGTTTGTTCAGTTTAAAATAAAACTAAGTATATTTTTTCTAGGTAAACTCTTGTCATCAGTATCACATTGGGTTGGGTTAGTCTTATGGATAAAAAAGAAACTGCACTTTGCAGTTATTGCGATAAACTTGACGACTTTCTCTACCTTCTCTTGGAGTGTGAGATAGGTGTAGCTTTAAGGTGGTGATGATACTTGAATTAGTGGAGATATTTTAGTAGCTCAGCAAATGTGGGTTCAAATCCTGGTGTGGGCTGTACCACTAAATTCGTCTTTTCGGATTTATGTACGGATTTCTAATTAAGTATGACTTGCTCAACGGTGAAGGAAAATATCGTGATGAAACCCGCCCGTCTAAGAAAATTTTTGAAAGACGAGCGTTCCACCAACCCGCATTGGGCTAGCGCAGCGTGGTGGACTATGGCCTAATCCACTTCGTGTTTTGGAAGGGAGGCCCGTGCCCTGGGGAGGTATTGGGCTGGTAAAAAAAAGAAAGAAACGCGGCTGCTTCAAATATTTAATCAAAAATGGTAATTCGCGATTTTTACACAAAAGTAGTTGAAAAGTCGAAGACAAACATTTTTCCCTGCGAACGAAATCGCGGGCGTAAAGCTGCTTGAATTAAATCATAAGGAAGTAGTTTGGCAAGCAGTCCCGGGGTAGGTAGGTTCCTAATTCGAGGGTCAGTCATTCGCAGGCTGCTGACTAATGAAACAACTTGGGAACAAGTCGGCTGTAAGTGCGAAACTTCCTCATCCGCCAATTTCTTTCAATAAAACTCTTGTTTCACTTCCATGCCAAAATTAATACGAATAACTTTAGCGAGTTTCGGTACAATTATACGTCTCGAATGCTGTCGTCAGAGATTGATTTGAGAAAAACTAATTTTTAGACATTTTACTATATTATTTTGTTCGCGAATTCAAAAAACAGAATTTGTTAAAACTAAAAGAATAATTAGCCGTTTAGGACCCGAGCGACTAAACTTATTATAAATCTTCCGATCGGAAAATCCAATGGAATTAATAACACTCATAGAATCCTTCCTAAAGTTATAATTTTAAAAAGCACCTTTTTACAATTCAGAGTGTCTTTTCGGGGGAGTAGGTGGTGGAACAGGTGCGCGGTAATATTTTTCGTAAATTTGGTCCCAAAGTTGGGTACGCTGCGGTAGCAGCTCGCTCTGCAGCCGGGGCGGCAGCGTCAGCGACATGTGCGGCGCCCGGTCAGCGCCCGCTGCTAGCCACTCAGGCAGCTCAGACCCCGCTACCCACGGCGACCTATAAAATTAAAATAGCACAACGTTCACCGATAGGAGGAAGTGACCGATTACCGGTGAGGTGCTTTTAAACACACCCATGAGGAAATTGTGAGTTGTGACATAATTTCAATAATTAAAAAAACAGGTCATTTGTCATTTCTTTGAATTTCGAAATTCTGATTTAGGTACTGGATTTTGGCTTAAAGTATTGTACCTACATTCAGTTATTTCTGAGAAGGTGTAGGTAGTATTCCATAGTTTAGATTTTTAGGTAATTTTCAAAGTTGTGGTCATTTCAAATAAGAAATAATACTGCTTTTCACTTACCCTGTCGTTATGAAATTGAGCCAATATTCACGTATTACAGCTTTCATTTTCTTCATATCAGCCGGAATGTTTGTTTCTTCAGAAGCCTCTAGAAACATACCATCTAATACAGCCATTGTTTGAGAGCAGTGATTAGCGCCTTGAATTTTTGTTGTAAATCCTGCAGGCATTGTGTGCTCCCGAGGGAACTCATATTGATACAAGTAAATTTTATTATTCCCTGCTTCGACTTGCAATTTCACAGATCTGAGGGTTGGATACGCAAATATAGTATCTGTATGATAGTTAATATAACCCATTATCGTATCTTCACCAATTTCTTTATCACCAAAATAAAACTCTTTGACTTGTTTCGCCACTTGCTCTTTTTCTTCTTCACTTTCAAATTGCAAGTCTAAAGGAAGAAAATCTGAAAATTTTTCTTTCATACCCTTATAGAATTGGTCAAAACTATAGTCTATCCGGAACAAGCCTTCCATTTCTGCAAATCCATATAGCAAAGGAACTTTAATGTAATCACCCTTTTTCAAAATGTTTACTGGATCATCTGTGAGGAACATTTCGACCCCCGTGTCTCGCTCCACACAAGGAACAAACACGAAATTATTATCACTCCTGCTCCATAGTGAAGCATTATGCAACACTTCTAACGGAGCATTTTTATAAAATTCTTCTAATGCATAAATGTCATTTACGTCCTCAATATGTCCCATTGCGAATTCTTGTGCATTAGCAATAGGATCAATCTGTACTGACCACGGTCCAACATTTGCACCACTCTCTGGTATAACTTTGTTGAACAAGCCACGAGCAGATTTTGATAGAATCAGAAGGTCAACAGCAGATGACCCAGCGCTGTATCCCTGTATTGTGACATCTTCTGAATTTCCTCCGAAGCTTGCAATGTTCTTTTTGACCCATCGTAGAAGTGCTACTTGATCCTTCATTCCGGCGTTACCGGGGGCGTCTGGCGTACCCAGGCAGAGGAAGCCGTGAGATGAAAGTCGGTAATTAAAGTTCACAGCTATTACTTTTTTACTTCTCACTAAGTGTTTTGGGGTGAACATGTCTCCATATCCCATCTGATAACCTCCTCCGTGAACTATTACCACTACTGGCAGATTTGTTTGTTCCGTGTCTGGCACGTATATGTTAGCAATGAGACAGTCTTCTTGTACAGTCTTATTGGATATAAAGCCAGTGGGATCAGCTTGTGGGCATACAACGCCCTGGTCCACTGCATCCCTAGTTGAAACCCACATTGGTGGTGGTAACGGAGCCTGTAAAAAGAAATTATTTTTTTACGTGAATACTAAGAACCAAACCGCATTTTAGGCTAAGGTAAAATTAGTTTGAACTAGAAGAAACTAGTCTTAATTTTGTATGATATTTTCTATTTCTGAGTGTTAATGCCGTGACAGCTAAGTCGGTAATGACCATTCCTACTGATCAGAAGGTTGTGAGTTCGATTCCCGACTAAAATGTATGTATTTACATAAAATATGTAATGTGTACTGGTTGACTTTAAATTAGTTAGCGAAAATTGACGATGTGATTAAGGAACTGAACATCTTATCCCAGGTACATACCCTAGGTCTAAATATGAAAAAAATATTGTCACCTCTATACTTTTTCGTTATTTTACCTAATGTTCCTTGGGGAAGTTGTTCAGTTTCATGGACTGATTAGCCACCCGAGAAGTTGAAAGAGATTTACCTAAAGCACTGTAGAGGTTCAACTTGTTTGCCTTTGTATTGGAAGACGAAATTTTTTTTTGAGATTTTCGTATACTTAGTTTCCTTGGGGAAAGTTAATTAGTTTCACGGGGAGAATGACCCCTAAAGTTGCGCTAATTTAATTAAAGTTACAAGTAATCTATAGATGCTGATGTGAGTTGTCAAAAAATATTTATTATATTAATCAAATAACCCGGGTATTATCTATCGTCTCGGACTTAATTTTGGAAGGCTTCGTAAAAGAGAAATCAGGAGTAACATCTAAGTTTATAAATTAAATACTAAACAAAAAAAAACATTACTACTATTTGTTATCCGTTATGGGTATTCGAGTCTGTCTTCGTGTATGTTCGAAGGGATCCAAGACAAGGGTAGGGTGGGCTTTTGAGTGTGTATCGTTTTGTTAGTTTATTCATTTTATGACTTAGTGCCGGCCAAACTAGCTTGGTCATAGGCTGATTAAATTACGTTACCAAGTGGTAATAATAATTTAGAAACACGTTTTCGACTGTGTTTTCCTTATACTAATTTGTAATTTTAAGTACATGTACACACAACAGAACGTCAGGGTGACTATTCCACTAACCAATGGTGTTAAAATGGCAATGGTGACCATTTTATCCGTTCAGAACCCGTATGCTACATCATTAGACTCGAATCCGATATTCGACAAGACTATACATACAATGATAGCCCAGTTGATAAGCGGTGATAGCCCAGTTGGTAATGAGCCAGACTTGTAATCCGAAGGTCGCGGGTTCAAATCTTGGTGCGGGCCTGTACCACTAAATTCGTGTTTTCGGATTTATTTACGGATTTCTAATTTCTAATTATCACTTGCTCAACGGTGAAGGAAAACATCGTGATGAAACCCGCCCTCCCAAGAAAATTCATTTTTCGAAAGACGAGCGGTCCATCAACTCGCATTGGGCCAGCGTGGTGGACTATGTCCTAAATACCCATCGTGTTTCGAAGGGAGGCCCGTGCCCCTCGGTGGGGACGAATATGGGCTGGTAAGATGATAAGATACAATGACGAAGGAACAAAGACTATACGCCAGTATACCCGTCACTGTCATCTAGATACCACAAGAGAGGGATGCACTGAGATTACTACGGTGCAGGTGGCATAATTTAGAACTAGCTAGCAGCTTAACATTCAGTTGGTGGTGGGGCCGTCAGTCAAGGTAACTGTCATCAAATGTAGAGTTACGATACATATATAAAGTTACGATATTTTTCAATTTCACCACATGAACTGTTAAAATAGTCACGACTTTACCGCCATTGATTAGTGGAATAGGCGCCCTGGTTACACATTAACACTACCAAAGTCGGCACCATTGTAAACAATGTAAAAAAAGTCAAGGTTTTAACGTTCTACTATGGTTCGTACCTACTGAGCTATAATAATTACAGTAAGCATCTTGTGTTCAAGTAATTTTAAAACTAAATACTTACATAACCTTAACTCTGACCTCTAGGTAATTAGTAATTTTCTCATCAATAAACAATGGTCTAGTCTAGGCAATTCATAATGCTACGATGCCTTTAGGTTGATTTTCTAATACAAAATAAGATTGACAGGTCTTGTAACATTTATAAGAATCAATGACCGACTAGTTTGAGTGTTTTTAGCCACAAACTGCTTGGTAACTTTTTAATTTAATTTTATAGATTTAAAATCACATGTAAAAGGCTTATTAAAACCCCAGTTCCTACTCATGATTGTTATATAAAAAATCCCTTTCAATCCATATTAACAAAAACAGACAGTTTTTTACTTATTGAGTTGTTCCGTAAGTCATTCATAATATACATCCACGCTCACCTAGTAATACTAACAAAGCAACAAAATACTATAACTTTTGATCCCTGACCTTGAACTTGTCCCTTCCGGTGGGGGCCATGGCGTACGGGATGTTGTAGAAAACGAACAGGTCTCCTTCAGATGCGCGGTGCCCGCGGACGGGCCCCTGCGCGGTGCGCACTTCCCGCCACTCCTCTGCGCGTGCGCACCAGCACAACAAAAACAACGCGAACCATACCAACTGACGTCCGGAACTCATCGTGTTGTTCAGACTACTAAATTATCGACTCGTTGTATTCGAGTAATTATATTTTCGGTCTCTGCTTCTGCTGCTTATTAGCTAATCATAAAAAGATTATCTTTGTTTGCCTGTTCACGATTCACGATGAGGTAGACTATTACTGAATATTGATAATACCAATAGTCTCCTATCATTTATTATCGTTTCGATATAAAGACTAGTCGTGTTACTTTTTAATATTCTACCAAAACAACAATATTTCTTGGTTTGATTTGATAACGAAAAAAATTGTGTGTAACATAAAATCTAGAAATGAATCGGTCAAAGACGAAGCTGATGACTAACAGCATCCCACTTAAGGTCAGCAGAACTACATTATGTCGACCCTGCGCTCAAAAACGGGCATCGCGGACGTTGGTAAAAGCGCAGCCAAACTCAAATGGGGATGGGCGGGTCACGTGAGTAGAATGCATCCAGACTGATGGGCGTATCTCGCGACACAGTGGACACACGAAGGGCGTCGTCGTGGCCGGGGTCAACCAAGAAAACGATGGAAAGATGAGTTAGACGCTTTTGATGACGCCTGGAGGGAAAATGCATTGGACCGCAATCGGTGGTCAAAACGAGGGGAGGCCTTTGCCCAGCAGTGGGACAGAACAGGCTAACAAAAAAAAAATATTTATAACTTTAAAAAAAATACGATTTATAATTCAGAATGTCTTTTAGGGGGATTAGGCGGCGGTGAGGGTGCGCGGTAATATTTTTCGTAGATGTCGTCCCAGAAGCGCGCGCGCCGCGGCAGCAGCTCGCCTCGCAGCTGCGGCGGCAGCGTCAGCGACATGTGCGGCGCCCGGTCAGCACCCGCCGCCGGCCACGCAGGCAGCTCAGACCCCGCTGCCCACGGAGATCTGTAAAAATAATTTTAGTGTCATAAATTTTAAATTGTTAGCGTATGTGGACTTACAGTGATACAAAAATTTTACTTACCCTGTCGTCATGAAGTTCAGCCAGTATTCACGCGTTAAGGCTTTTATTTTCTTCATATCATCAGAAAGATTTGCTTCATCAGAAGGTCCCATTAACATTCCATCTAATATGGCCATCGACTGAGCGCAATGATTAGCTCCTTGTATTTTTGTGGTAAATCCAGCAGGCATTGGCTGTTCTTGCGGGTATTCAAACTGATACAAATAAATTTTGTCATTGCCTGCTTCAACCTGCAATTTCACAGACCTGAGGGTTGGATATGCAAACATAACATCCGTGTAATAGTCAATAAAACCCGTAATTGTATCTTCGTCAATAGCTTTATCACCGAAGTAAAAGTCTTTTACTCGTTTTGCCACTTGTTGCTTTTCTTCTTCATTTTTAAATTGCAAATCTAATGGGAGGTAATCTGAAAACCTTTCATTCATACCCTTTTGGAATTTTTCATAGCCGTAATTTACACGGAAAAGACCTTCCATGTTCGCGAAACCATATAGCAAAGGTACTTTGACATAATCGCCTTTTTTCAAAATGTTCACTGGATTATCTGTGAGGAACCTCTCGACTCCCGTGTCTCGTTCTACACAGGGTACAAAGACGAAACTATTATCATTTCTAAGCAAAAAAGAATCCTTAAATAATACTTCAAACGGAGCGTTTCTATAAAATTCTTCTAATGCATATATGTCATTGACATTCTCAATTTGTCCCATTGCGAATTCTTGCGCATTAGCAATCGGATCAATCTGTACAGACCACATTCCAACATTTGCGCCACTTTCTGGTATGACTTTATTAAACAGGCCACGAGCAGATTTTGACAGGAGCAGAAGATCAACAGCTGAAGATCCAGCGCTGAATCCCTGTATAGTGACATCTTCTGAATTTCCACCGAAGCTTGCAATGTTCTTTTTGACCCATCGCAGAAGTGCTACTTGATCCTTCATTCCGGCGTTACCGGGGGCGTCTAGCGTACCCAGGCAGAGGAAGCCATGAGCTCCAAGGCGATAATTGAAGTTCACAACTATTATTTTTTTACTTCTCACTAGGTATTTTGGGGTGGCCATATCTCCATAACCCAACTGATAAGCTCCTCCGTGAACCATAACTACTACAGGCAAGTCGGTTTGTTTAGTGTCTGGCACGTATATGTTAGCGATGAGACAGTCTTCTTTTATTGTTTTATTAGCAACAAAACCCATATGATCAGCTTGTGGACATACAATGCCCTTGTCTACTGCATCCAGTGTTGAAACCCACATCGGTGCTGGTAACGGAGCCTGCAACAAGAAAATATAGGACTTACATTAAATATTCTAAATATTTCAAGCTTATTTATTTTTCTTAAATGTTTTCTGTTATATGTATGTGTCACCGAAAAACTGAAATTTTTAGTTTCGGTTAGGTTGCATTATGATAAAAAAAGTCCGTCAATGTGAAAAAAATTGAGGCAGTTCACAAAGTACTTACCGAGAGATTATAATCTTACTAATTACGATTACAATATTAAGGGTTTGACAATGTTACGGTGACATTATTATAAGTTTACTACTTACAAATATTAGTAAAGTGGTGTATAAAGGTGTAAGGAACAGCTTAGCAAAAATAAAAAACAATTCAGACCATAATTTTCCTGCTGTACAATAAAGTAATTTGTTCAAATACATCCTGTTTCACGGGAAAAAAACAACGCAGTGTAAACCACCATTTTGATGGCTCCCGTGCACTCGGAAGCTTTCCATTGATCTAGGTACGTTATAGTTAGATTTCACCATATAGGTACCTATTTGCTAAGCTGTCTCTTATACATGTAGTATATGTGACTCTCAAATGAATAATTGGCTCGTGGCTCGTTTACAAACAGTTTCGTCATTTTATGAATGTGATTTTATAAATTGCTGAAAATTTGTGGCACTAAGTATAACACTGATAACCTCATCGGAAACTATTTGATATAAATGACGTCATCATCCAATCGCTGAATAAAAATTATTTAATCATAATTAAATAGAAGGTATTTAAAAAGTTTAAAATATGCCAGTTATCGCGAACAGTCTACGAGTAAGTTCAAGTCAATGCACTTTATTTTTATTCATTTGTGTAAAAATGCTAAGTCCTTGACCACTGACCTTGAACTTGTCCTTGCCGGTGGGCGCCGTGGCGTACGGGATGTTGTAGAAGACGAAGAGGTCACCCTCGGGCGCGCGGCGTCCGCGCACGGGCCCCTGCGAGGTGTGGACCTCCCGCCACTCATCTGCTCTTGTGCACCCAAACACCAGCCACAACGCGCACAATAACACACGTCCGGACCACATCGTGTTTTCCAGACACTAAATTATCAGCTCGTTGTATCTAACTAAATTGTAGTAGGTAACTCAACTCGTGCAGCGTCATTCCTTTTATCAACCTAATTTCAAGTTGTATGTATGAGGAAAACAATGCTCTTTTTACTAATGATAGTGAGCACAAACGTATGGGATGTTGGTCCAAGCTTTGGTCAGGATGAGCCATTCACCAAATGATAGGATTTTTATAAATCAGAAGGGCATTAAAATCTATCCGAGTTATTTCGAGTCATGGTTAGTTTTGCCTTGAAAAGTTATTGGGGCTTTTTTCTTTGCTTCGTTCTCGAATGTTAACAAAGTTTTTCTTTCGTATTTATGCCTAGCTACTCAAAAATCATACATGTAAAGTAGCTTAAGTATAAAACGGCCGATTATATATATAATAAGAGGTCCAACTTTTTGTTATAAATTAATTCTACAGTCCACATTATGTTTTCAATCTTTTAAATAATGAATAGCAATGAAGCGGGACTCGACATTGACTTTTGATATATTCTAATGAACGATAGTTTGTTATTTTATGACTTTTTATTTTTAAAATCAAAATTGGTTTTCAGTCTTGTGGGCGGACTTAAAAGGCCAATAGGCTGAGTGAAACGGGTCAATTTTAAATCCTTTTACAGTTTTTGACTGTAGAAGTTAATAAGCCGTCGTTTTAAAATATGCCCGTGGCCATATAGCATGTTTTATTGCTCTCAATTCAGTGTGGAAGTGTTTTTTCTTTAATTAAGTACTTACTTATAATTTCCAGACTTAATTACCTATCTAAAACAAAATATCTACGAATATACAATGATTTTACATTTTATCGTCATATTGATTAAGTACCTACACTTCGTGGTCGAGTACAGTTCAAAGAGATTAGATAAGTCATTACCTCAATTATTTTCTTAATATACGAACCTTGTCTCAAAATACAAAAACACAAAAGCTACGTGTATAACTTGGTGTTATATTTTATTTGTCGGTTTTATAATTCAGTGTGTTTAGAAGGAGGGCTAGGTGGGGGTGCAGGTGCGCGGTAGTATTTGTCGTAGATGTCATCCCAGAAGCGCGCACGTCGCGGCAGCAGCTGGCCTCGCAGCTGCGGCGTCAGCGTCAACGACATGTGCGGCGCCCGGTCAGCGCCCGCCGCCGGCCACGCAGGCAGCTCAGACCCCGCTACCCACGGAGACCTGAAAATGCAAATTTAAATACTTAAAAGACGTTGCATAATGCATCTAACTTCTGCGCTACGTTCCCTCGAATAAGCTAAGTTGAGTAACTTTAAATTCGTTTGCGATAATTAAGGATGTGAATGTATACAACAAGAGCGATTAGCATTTGAATGGGAAGACGATTTTTTTTTTGAATGTCATGTTTCATGGAGAGAATGACCCCCTAAAGTTTCGCTTGCTAATTTAAAGTAACCCCTTACACAACGCGACGTAAACTACTTAGGTCATACTGAAAGTTTCTGGATTCTGATAAAGAAGACTAGATGAGATGTTTATGATTAATTTATTGTTTTTCAAAGTCACTATTTACACATTTTTTCATTCGTTGGAACCATTGTGTGAAGCAGTGGGTCCAATCTGCGGTAGGGACCTCTTCAACGGCTTTTTGGAATGCATTCACCACCGCTTCTGGGCTTGAGAATCGTAAACCTCTAAGTTTATCTTTTATTCTTGGGGATAATAAATTAATTTAAAAAATAAAAAACCCGACTGCGTAGTAAAAACTGAAAAGAAAAAAACAAGTAAGTCCAGTAGTCGAGACTTTTATTATTGAATAACATAACGATTTTAACAATCGGGACCTATTATTAGGAAGCCGGATTTTTGCTGGGTCCCAACTGTTAAAATCGTTATGTTATTCAATAATATACATTAACAAAAGTCTCGACTACTGGACTTACTTGTTTTTTTCTTTTAGTTTTTACGCAGTCGGGTTTTTTTATTATTTTTATTAATTTATTTAATTTTACACTTTTTAGTTAGGGCGAGATATTTATATTTGTTTATTGATCTCCTCATTGGCTGTATATTAAATATCTCACTTGCATAAAACAACTTCCGAATTGAAAGCCTACATTTAAGTGAAAAATCGTTACTAACCAACTATAAATCGTCATAGATCCTAAACGGTAATTTTGATTGAAAAACGATATGAGAAAACTCTAACAATGATTTTTAAATACCTATTCAACGATACTCCACTTGACATAGTTCGTCGATTTTCATTTTTCTCTTTTTCAGATTATGGCGTCTTAAATCGAGCATTTTGATTTTTCAAATTTTTTATACTTTCTATGAAATTCGTGCCGTAATGACAAATCCAACGACGTATCATTCATCAAAATCGGTCCACGCACATACATACACATTGCACATTGCGTTGCGTCGCGCAGTCGGGTAAAAAGAAGTCGCAAGGTGCGAGGTCCGGACTGTACGGCAGATGCGTCATCAGTTCCATATTTGAAGCCTTCAAATACGCATTCGTTCTCTTCGCGGAATGTGCGGACTCGTTATCGTGGTGAAGGATGACATGACTGCGAGGACGCTTTTCACGACCTTTTTCTAAGACACTGGGCAAGCAATTTGTTTACATACCAATCTGCAGTGACTGTTATTTGATTTTCAAGCGACACTGTTACATAATGTCCAGTTTTCCGAAGAAAGACGCAACCATTTTTTTGCCAGTGCTCAGACTCTTCTTAACTTTTGTTGGCAACTTTTCAAAGGAAATACCCATTCTGCTGACTTGCTTTTTCTTTCCGGTTCGAAACAATACGACCCAGGTTTCGTCACCTGTTACAATATTATATAGACAGTGACTCTTCTCCATTTTTCGAAAAATTATACATAATGACAACTTATGTATAATTTTTCGGCACCACACTAAACGCAGTCGTTTCTGGTCTTCCGTTAAATCATGCGGTATCCATCGAGTGCAAAGCTTCCGAACCAAACTTTTCAAGAGTTAGTTTCATTATAATAGCGACTTACAATACTCTGAACCCCGCCAAATTAAAAAAAACAAATGGCAGTCACGTAAATTGAAAAGTAATATGTTCCTAGAGAGTTCCATTTTCAAATTCTGTTATTGCTTTTTTAATTTATTTATTGTAAGTGGCCAGTTTCAGAAACTTTCAGTATTCCCTATTAATTATATTTTTTCGGATACGTTTTAGTTAGCTTCTTAATGTTATAATTATAAAATAATTATAAATTATGTTAATTAATGTTAATGTTAATAACATTCACATTAAATTAATGTTTTAATTAACTTACCCAGTTGTAATGAAGTTCAACCAGAATTCGCGAATAATAGCTTTCATCTTTTTCAGATCTTCAGGAATATCAGTTTCTACGTCCTCAATTCCAAGAAAATTGCCCAAAGCACCATCCATCACTGCCGCTGTCTGGGCGCAATGATTGGCGCCACTCACTTTAGTTGTAAGTCCTGCCGGCATCTGCTGCTCTTGAGGGAATCCGTATTCATATAAATATATTTTGTCATTTCCTGCCTCTACCTGCAGTTTCAAAGATCGGAGGGTCGGATATCCAAACAAGATATCCGTGAAATAGTCAATATACTCCATTATTGTCTCTTCGCCGATAACTTTATCGCCAAAGTAAAATTCTCTAATCTGTTTCGCTACTTTTTCCTGTTCTTCATTATTATTGAATTGCAAATCAAAAGGAATAAATTCAGAAAACTTTTCGTTCATACCCTTGCTAAATTGACTATAACCATAATTTATACGAAATAGACCCTCCATATTCGCAAACCCATACAGAATTGGAACTTTGTTGTAATTTCCCTTCTTTAAAATGTTTACAGGATTATCGTCGAGGAATCTTTCTTCGTCAGTGTACCTTTCCACACATGGTACAAAAAGAAAATTGCTGTCTTTTCTAAGGTGGAAATCTTCCTTGTGTAATATTTCATAGGAGGCACTTTTATAAAATTCTTCTAGTGCGTAAATATCATCAACATCATTAAAATTGTTATATTTTGTAGCGTACTCTTTAGCATTAGCGATAGGATCAATCTGTACTGACAACATTCCAACATTTGCTCCACTTTCCGGTATCGCTTTATTAAAAAGACCTCTGGCCGATTTTGATAAAAGTAGAAGGTCTACAGCTGAGGAACCGGCACTGAACCCTTGAATAGTTATGTCGTCTGGTTTCCCACCAAAACTTGCAATATTCTTTTTAACCCAGCGCAGAAGTGCTATTTGATCTTTCATACCCGCGTTTCCCGGTACGTCCGGTGTTCCCAGACAGAGAAATCCATTAGCTCCGAGTCGGTAGTTAAAATTGACGTAAATAACTTTCTTACTTTTCATTAGATGTTTCGGTCTAAACATTTCTCCAAATCCCACCTGATAAGCTCCTCCGTGCACCATTACTACAACATGCAGATTTTTTTGTTCTGTATCAGGCACGTATATGTTTGCAATGAGACAGTCATCTTGCATTGTTTTGTTAGCTACAAAGCGCTTATGCTGCGGGCATACTATTCCCTTGTCCACCGCATCCAGAATATTAAGCCACATTGGCGCCGGTAAGGGCCCCTACAAAATGAAAAAAATAATGAAAAGGTTGTGAAACAGTGTAAGTAGCAGAAATAATTGAATGACTGAACATGAATTAAAGAATCACCTTGAACTTTTTTTTGCCAGTAGGAGCAGTGGCATACGGGATGTTGTAGAACACAAAATGGTCTCCCTCGGGAGCTCGGTGTCCACGCACGGAACCCTGCGAGGTGCGCACGACTCGTGAGTCCTCTGCGCACGCGCATGCACAAATCAACCCAAACAATAACACACGGCCGGACCACATCGTTTATCAAAAACAACTGAAGTTATCATTGACTCTTTGATTATTCATGGATAAAACTTTTATCAGGACTAATCACCAAATGTCTAGATGAAATTTCAAAATTGTGAAGTTTGGTTTATTTCCTGCTCTTGTTCAGTATTAAAGTCATTTTATTAAAATTGTTGAAACTGTTATCGATGATTCCTCGATACGTTACATACCTAGATAGGTGGTTTAAGTGCTATCAATGATATCATGCTTACAGTTGTTACTAAACCTTGTTTTTATTAGTGGTTAGGCTCATTACATTACAACAGCATAATGTGGCAGATTATGGCCTGAATTGGGATTAGCGTCTTCAGCGATCTCTATAATAAAATCGTTTAGAAAGCCATTTTTGAAAATGTTTAACATTTTTATAAATTTTTCAAGGCTAAGTTATAATTTGAAGGCAAGTCTGCGTACATGTTTCTTATAGGGCAACTTTACCTGGTATCTATTTTCTTCATTGTATCGTATAGTAACTGTTATAGTTATTAACGATACTGGTGTCGTAGGTAATATGTAACGTGAGCCCATACAGTTACACATTACCTAAGGCACGTATATTGTTCAACGTTTTACAATGCTGTAGCCGAGGAAACGAAACTAGAATTTTTTTTGTCAAAAACTTACATCGTATAGGTACCTACATCAAAAGTTCTTAAAAGATAGTATTTTCAATCAATATCACTGAAATCGTGTTACAATTGAACAATGTGCACTAATATTTTACGATTAAACACATACAATTAAGGAACTAACATTTTTATAACACAAAAATGATTTTGTTGAACAAATAATTTCAAATGGCGGGCAAAACAATGGCGAGAAAAATATTTTTCCACAATTGAGGCAAAGGCTAAGTAAATAAAATGCCAATTGGGCCTACAGAAATGATTAAATAGTTCAATTATTTGTTAAAAATCAGATTTGTTTTATTGAAAAACTAAAATAAATAATTTACTTTTATATTTTATTTATCTGAAAATCAAGATTTTCGTGAGACATAATTATTTTGTCAGGCATAAAAACTCTTTGCTGTCATTATATAAAGCCAGTATGAAGCTTTTTGAAAAAGGTAATACTCTCACTTGTTAAAAGGGTCACTGATTATCAAATCAGCTACTCTTTATTGCGTCATAAATTTTTGTCAGTATTGTTCACTTTTTGCTTACTTTTTATGCATCATTTAATAAAAAAATAACTTTACTGGATCACAGAATAGCCACTGAAGTTGAATTTTGGTATATGAAAAATGGTTTTTTTCCTCATTAGTTCAAATATTTTTTTTTTCTTTTCAAAATCTTCTTCTCATTTCAAAATTACATAACATGACATGTGTTTTATGGGGTACGTACACGTACACTCCATGGCCATGTTACGGGGCCATTTCCGAGCAACTGCATTGTAATAGTTATTAACGATACTAGTGTCGTAGGTAATGTGTAACGTGAGCCCATTTGAAACACGAGCGAAGCGAGTGTTTTATAGGGCTCCAGTTACACATTACCTAAGGCACGTATATTGTTCAACGTTTTACAATGCAGTAGCCGAGGAAACGAAACTTAAAAAAAATATTGTCAAATACTTACATCGTATAGGTATATCCAAAGTTCTTAAAAGATAGTATTTTCAATCAACATTCACTGAAAACGTGTTACAATTGAACAATGTGCACTAATATTTTACGATTAAACACAAAACATTAAGGAATTAACATTTTTATAACATAAAAATTATATTGTTGAACAAATAATTTCAAATGGCGGTAAAAACACTGTCGGGCAAAATGTTTTTCCATATTTATGAGGCAAAGGCGAAGTAAATAAATTGCCAATTGCGCCTACAGAAGTTATTAAATAGTTCAATTATTTGGTAAAAGTCAGATTTGTTTTATTGAAAAAGTAAAATAAATAATTTACTTTTATATTTTATTCCACTGAAAATCAAGATTTTCGTCAGAAATAATTATTTTGTCAGGCGTAAAAACTCTTTGCTGTCATTCTATAAAGCCAGCATGAAGCTTTATGAAAAATGCATTACTCTCATTTGTCAAAAGGGTCACTGAATTATCAAACCAGCTACTCTTTATTGCGTCATATATTTTTGTCAGTATTGTATTTTATTCACTTTTTGCTTACTTTTTATACATCATTTAACAATAAAAAATACTTTGCTGAGTCACAGAATAGTCACTGAAGTTGAATTTTGGTATATGAAAAATGGTTTATTTGCTGATTAGTTCAAATATTTTATTTCTTTACAAAATCGTCTTCTCATTTCAAAATTCCATAACATAACATGTGTTTTATGGGGTACGTAAACATACACTCCGTGGCCATGTTATGGGGCCATTTCCGAGCAACTGCATTGTAAAAAAGCTTAATGGCATCGCCAAACTGAACAGAAACATGGTCTTTCTAAATGTAAACCAAATCTCAAAAAAATATAACTCGAAAAGGCAATTTGCCTTGCATAGCGAAAAACATGTATTAAAGAATTTATTTTTATTATACGATGGGTTAACCCTTGACCTAAATCTTCTGGTACTCCCACGCACCGACGGAACACAGCTAGCTGTTTGGCGTCGGACTTCGGTAGGAGGGTGGTCGTGAACCAGACCCTTGACAGAGCCTACCACACCGCATGAGACCATAGGACGACACCTCAGATTCAATAAAAAATTAAGTGTAGTTGCCTGGGATGGATTACTAGGAGGCAGGTCTCATTTGTGTTTCCTTAGTCGCCTCTTACGACACCCACGGAGAGAGAGAATTGGTAATAGAGCCTTTGTTAAGCCGTCTAGGTGCCCACAAAGTAGAAGTAGAAAAACAAACTTATTTCTATTATTTTATTTTTGAGACGGTTATTAAATAACAACATTTTAGAAGGATTTATTTATATTATTTTTGACTGGTAGACGGTGGTGCGGGAGGCGGAGAGGGTGCGCGGTAGTATTTGTCGTAGATGTCGTCCCATAATCGAGCGCGCTGCGGATGCCATTCTTCTTGTAGCTGTGGTGGTAGCACCAGTGACATATACGGTGACCGGTCAGCGCCTGCCGCTGGCCATGCAGGCAGCTCAGATCCAGGGGGCACCGGGGACCTAATATAAAGAATAAAGGTATGGCTAAGTTCGAACTTAAAAAGAATAAACAATCTGGAAATAAGACTCTTTTTAATACGATTTCATTTGTGTGAAATTAATGACTTATTATAGCAACTATTACTCAATGACCTGAATGTTCACATTATAATAAAAGAGTATTTTAAAGTTGACTTTGTAAAAGTATGCATTTGCGTTAAAGGATGATAAAGGAAAGAGTAGTATGCTCTAGATTTCTACGTTAAAGGCGTTTTTGATGTCGCCAGTCCAAAAAGACTCAGTCTAATTTATAATTTTTTACTTACCCAGTTGTGATAAAGTTTAACCAGAGTTCGCGCATTATGGCTTTCATTTCTTTAAGATCGTTGGGTATATTTGTTTCGTCTTTGAAATCTAGTACAGCGGCTGTCTGGGCGCAGTGGTTGGCACCTTGAATTTTTGTTGAGAACCCAGCAGGCATCACCCGCTCTTTAGGAAATCCATACTCATACAGATATATTTTATCGTTACCTGCAGCACTCTGAAGTGTTACAGATCTGAGTGTTGGATATGCAAACAATATATCTGTAAAATAATCTATGTATTCCTTGATTGTATTCTCGCCTATCTCTTTATCGCCAAAATAAAATTCTCTGACTTTTTTTGCTACTTGCTCTTTTTCTTCTTCATTTCCAAAATGTAAGTCATGGGGAAGGAAATATGAGAACTTTTCATTCATTCCTTTGCTGTATACTTCGTAACCGTTGCTTACACGAAACAGACCTTCCATGTTTGAAAAACCGTATAGCAGCGGTACTTTATTGTAATCACCACTCTTTAAAATATTTACCGGATTGTCTTCTAGGAATCTCTCAACTCCTGTATCTCGTTCTACGCAAGGTATAAAAAAGAAGTTACTGTTGTTTTTGTTACGAAATGCGGTTTTGTGCAAAACCTCTGAAGGAGCCGTTTTGTAAAATTCTTCCAATGCGTAGATGTCATCGAAGTCTTTAAAATCAGTATAATCCCTTGCGAATACTTTTGCATTGGTTATGGGATCAATCTGCATGGACCACATTGCAAGATTAGCACCACTTTCTGGTATAGCTTTATTAAAAAGACCGCGGGCAGACTTTGAAAGGAGCAGAAGATCAACAGAGGCCGAGCCAGCGCTGAACCCTTGTATGGTGACGTCATCTGGGTTACCACCGAATCTTTCAATGTTTTCTTTGACCCATCGAAGGAGTGCTACTTGATCCTTCATACCCGCATTACCAGGAGCGTCCGGCGTGCCAAGACAGAGGAAGCCGTTAGCTCCAAGGCGATAATTAAAGGACACATATATCACTTTTTTACTTCTCACTAGATGTACTGGAGTCTTCATCAAGCCATTTCCTAATTGATAAGCTCCTCCGTGCACCAATACCACTACAGGTAACTTTGTTTGTTCAGTGTCTGGCACATATATGTTAGCGATTAGACAGTCATCTTGCATCGTCTTGCCGTTAGTTGTGAAATTAGCCTGTGGGCAAACTATGCCTCGGTCCACTGCATCTAGTGTTGATGTCCATATCGGCGGTGGTAGTGGGGCCTAAAATATGATTATGTAGTTAGTATTTAATAAAAAAACTTACGTTTATACTAAAATCTCGCGGGCAGACTTATTTATTTATGGGAGGAAAGTTTTCTAATAGAAACATTTAAATTGTAAGGTATATTTGTTGCGGATCAAGTGATTAATTGGGCGATATTCATTATACCCGGGCATTTTGAAAAATGCCCAAAATTAGAGGACATAGGGTCCATAACTATTCTTATCTGGGGAAGACTGCACCTTTGCAAATTGGCGTAGTCAGTAGAGTCAAAAGTACGAATATGTATATTATGTATGTATAGAATAACAACACAATTTTGTTCATAGCTCTGTACACAAAAAATTACAACAAGCCAAGTTTAATCAGTCCACGTCTTTTGTCTTACTGGAAACGGATCCAGCAGAAGTTAAAAATACTCTCATGAGCCTAAAATCCACTAGTGCCTCTGGCTGGGACTCAATCCCAACGTCCTTTCTGAAAATGGCAAAAGATGAGTTGGTGCCAGTATTGACTCACTTTATTACCCTTTGCTAACAAGGGCGTATTTCCTAAACCACTTAAGAAGGCTGTAATAACTCCTGTAGGTATACAAGACTGGTGACAGAGACGACGACACAAACTTTAGGCCAATTTCAGTATTAACAATTTTATCAAAAATAGTTATTTTTTTATTTTTTTATTGTAAGATGGGTTAGCTCTTGACCTCAATCTTGACCATAAAGGTCAAAGATGAGGTCGACGATGGAGCGAGTTAACCCAGAAAATGCCTATAAAGGCACTGGTACTCCCACGCACCGACGGAACACAGCAAGCTGTTCCGTCGGTGCGTGGGAGTATAATCAGTCCATATCTTTTGTCTTACTGAAAACGGATCCAGCAGAAGTTGAAAATACCCTCATGAGCCTAAAATCCACTATCCCGGCGGCGTCGGGTTCGTTGCTGTACAACGAGTATCAATAATGACAATTATATTCTGCTTGATGGCATCTTTACTTACATACTTTAAATTTACTTTAAATCTATACATATAATAAAACTGTAGAGGTCGAATTTCTGTACATAGAAAAAAAATGCTAAAAACCGAGTCAGGGGGGTGTAAGAAGAGAAATAAAACAAATCCCGATTTTTTTAGATTTTTTTGTTTCTCTGTTTGTCTGTTTGTCTGTTTGCACGGGCTAATCTCCGTAACTGTTGGACCGATTTAAATGAAATTTTGCAAAGGGGTACCTTATATCCCCGGTCAACATTTAGGCTACATAAAATCTCGAAATTTAGCCAGTAAATATAAAACCAACAACAAAAACCCCTGAAAAAATTCAAAGCTAGGTGTTTTTCAGAACATTTTACTCATACCTTAAAGATCAACGTATTTTTGACATATACATGGGCTAAAAGCAAGGACATGTTGTTTTTAAAATTTATCTCTTTCGAGAAAGGTAAAGGAATCTGCATCCATACAGCCAGGTCTTCAATATATGTATTTCTAGTTTTTTGTTTACGAAGAACTATGGCGGCGAGAAGCACTGCCGCTGGATCGGAGCAGATACACTGTATCACTTGAATTACTTTTTAACCGACTTCCAAAAAGGAGGAGGTTTTATGTTCGACTGTATACAGGGTGGAATTTTGTAATGCCACCTGAAGGGAAAGTACTCTTAATACTGTAGATAGAAAATTGTACTCAAAGAAAACATTCCTTTATTTTTGAAAAGAAAGAAAACTGCATTCAAGAATTTTCGAAAATTCGCTTGCCCCAACCGGGAATCGAACCGACTAAAATCTGTAAGAATACCCTGTACTTTTATTGCGTCGATCGTTAGGGTCAATTATAAGGATGAAATCTTTCTAACAAACTTGGTAAATTAAATAAAAGGAAGACTACGAAATCTTAAACCATTGTATATCTTTATTTTATGTATGTTCACCGATTTCTCCGCCATTTGGACCGATTTTCAAAATTCTTTTTTTTGTTCGAAAGAGTATACTCCAGAAGTGGTCTTATTGTCACCAAGTCAGGATCTGATGGAATCCCATCAAAATCAAGGGCAACCCTTGAATGGAATAGGCACTTACAATGTTTCTCAAGTTCTTTCTATTATTTACGCCAAACATAGAAAAATATACACATCAACACTGTCTAGGGATATTGCATGATTTTTCATACAAAAGAGGTCTGTTTGAGAAGCTATAATACCATACTCGAGATACACGGAGTGATATAATTTACAGATGAGCAAGTGCTAAACATGAATTTTAAATTTTTATCAATGAATTGAATTTTTCTTGAAATTTGTGAAAACGTGACTAAAATGAAAAAAAAATTGCGCTAATTCCACCATTTTCATACAAAAAGCAGAAAAAAGTGCATTTTTGTTTTCGTTTACGTGACGTTTAAAAAAAAACAATTTAAACAAAATTCATTGACGAGAATTGAAAATTCAGGTTTAACACTTGCTCATCTTAAAATTATATCCCTCCATGTGTCTCGAGTATGCTTTTATAGCTTCTCAAACACACCTTTTTGTATGAAAAATTAAGCAATATCCCTAGACAGTGTTGATATTTAACTTATTTTTTCTATGTCTATGAGTACGTAGCATTTGATAAAAAGACCAGATTAAGATTTATGAAATATTTTGTATAAAAAAAGATCCTTTCTTAATTTTTGTCGGAAGTTTTGTTGAGTAGTAGAGTTACATAGCCTGTGAATCGACGGTTTCTGGGTTCGATTTCCGGTTTGGGCAAACAAACCACACGAGGGAAACTTTAGTGCAGAAAGTTACAGTGTGAAGTGCTAATTAATTGATTTTATGATAGATAGATAGACAGATTGACACTTTATTCAATTGACATAAAACAGCACAACACCGTATAAGACAAATAACAAACATACAAGTAAACATGAATAAGCAAGCAAACAATGAAGTAAACAGAGTAAGAAACAGAAACAAATAATTTTATAAAACTATTTTACACCGTGTTATCTGTATCATGCGAATCAAATTGGCGCTGACTCAGCATATTGCTGCAGTACCAGACTGCAGCGCTGGTATTCTGCCATGATGCTACTTATTGAGTTTTCTTTGTAGGTAATAATAACCTTTTTCTAACTTCATAAATTCACATTTGAAAAAGTACTTTATAAAGAAAATCTGAGGGTGCTGCTCTATAATTAGATAGATGTTATTTTTAAGAGCTATCGTCGAATATAAGTGAGTCGGAAGAAATTAAAATTATTGTAACTGACCCACAAATATCCAAAAATAAAACAAAAACTTCTGTGCTGAACTGGCACTGAACAAAAAATTTGGAATGTGCCAGCTGCCAACCAAATACATTGCATTGTTGGTACAGAGGCCAGCGCATCAGGTTACTCCATTTTCATTGCAAAACCGCTCTTATCACAACAGCACAGAGTGCACGCGTGTGGTAACCTGAGTTGGGGCCGTCCGTGCATTGCAAAATTTAGACAACGTATTATATACTTATAAACAATATGCCATTTTTTAAATTTTCATGACATGTAAAGTTATGTGACTTATGTTACCCCAACGAGGATTATAGGCGTATAATATCTAAAATATCGAAACTTTTGTCAGCTTCCCCATTAATAGTTCGGCTATTCTGCACTTTTTTAACGAACCAAAACTAAATACTTAATACAGTGTTAATAAGAACGAAGTTGATTAAGTATTTAGTCTTCAAATCTTAATTCGGCCCTAACTAAATGACATTATTCAATCTTCAGGATATCACTTTTTGAAAACAATAAAACAGCTTATTTTTATTTTTAAGCAAAGGAATCTATGGCCGTACAGCCGGTGTTTTCAATGCATTTCTTATTTTTAAAGGCGGGAAACTCAAAGAAACTGACAATTGACATTTGTTTTATTAAAACCACTATGAATATGGTCTATATAGGTTTGATCTATGGCTATGATGTTCTGACATGAAATAAGGGCTATTTATTGATTTTTTGATTTTAGTTTACATCAAGCGTAGCATTGCGTATATAAGCCATGGATAAATATTATAATATTACTATTTTAATAAGTTTCTTAGTTTGGATCAAGCACTGACACCTTTGCTTATTTCTACAAATGTCCATTAAAGGGAAAAGCTTAGTCATTTCTATCTTAAATTTAATTTTTTATTGAATCATTTTTACACAATTATCGCAAAGCACAATAAAAGCAGCGTGCTAGCTGAAATGAAATCTCAAATGCACGGGGGTTGTCTGAGATACTGACATAGGTGACCTGTTCCAGAAACTTCTATTCCACTGAAAATCAAAAATAAGTCCGTAATTAGCACTAAGGAATTCGTTTGCCATTTATTGTACTTACCTAAGTAATAGGTCTTTCAACATACAATTTTCGTAAATTTTTTACTCCACATATTTTTATTTTATCAAAATTGATTTTCTATAAGTACAAATCCTTACGATTTTTCACAGAAACGCGAAATACAATATTAATTAACCACTTTTTGTGGGATTGTTAAGACAACAAGATGTTTTAGAGCAGGGTTTCCCAACCAGTGATTTCTGCCTATATAATTTTTTTTTTTACTTTTTTATAGTTGATTATCTATTGAATAGATTCTATTCTATTGTCATATGAATAAAAATAAACACCCTCATTTTTATCATTTTATCATTGTTTGTTTAATTTTCTTATATAAACTCCCAATTTCAGCCCCTAGAGGGGGCGTAGGATTTTAGCTCAACTTTAGGTGAGGCGCATAGGTTAAAACGTTGGGAACCCCTGTTTTAGAGGCACCACTGTCTCATGTTAAATGTCTCTCAGTATCAAAAAATTAAAAAACGACTGCTACTTAAGTATAGATCAGAGTCTGAGTCGCGTTCTATAATACGGACCTTAATCTATCAAAAGCAGTAACAATGTTATAGAAAATATAAGCGATAGAGGAAACAACTATGTTTGACCTTTGTTTTCAGATCCAAAGTAATGTATTAAGTATCAACCTTATATGACATAGTTAGCCAAGTTTTCAAATAAAAAATATTTTTAGAAATTGCTTTTCCTTATATGAACGAAATAGTTGCTATTCGTTCATATAACGAAAATATGAACGAAATAGTTGCTTCAATAAAAAATGGCAATTCATGTATCTGTAGTTGTGTCAAAGTACAAACTCGGTCTATAAAAATACATACAACACGCAGACGAAGTTGCGGGCATCAGCTAGTATATAAATATGTATACAGAGTGTTTCATAATAAATATAGTTTACTGTACAATAAAGGATTTAAATACATACATACATACATACAAATACTCAATAAAGAGAATATCCAAAAATAAAAAAAATAAATAATGCTCAGCTCTATTTCAAATGTATGTAAAAATAAACCTGTTGGAGCCTTTAGGGAAGTACGTAATAACTGATTTTGAAGATAATTAAAAAAAATTGATTAATACCTTTCAATTACAATTTGATTTTTATTTTTTTAATTTTAAATTATTCGATTTTTGCAAATAATTGCGAATCCCTAAGTTAAAGCAAACTCATTTGCGCCATCAGTGTTTTTAAATCTCATTTGAGATTAGTCTGTGACGTGTTGCTACGCAACGGTTGTTGATTAGATGTCAATGTAATAAAATAAGTAAATGACTTGTTAAAAAAATCACGTTTGTCGTACATATGGGAGCCCCCTTAGATATTTAATTTATTCTACTTTTTAGTATTTATTGTTATAGCAGAAACCGAAATGCATCATCTGTGAAAATTTCAACTGTCTATCACGGTTCATGAGATACAGCCTCGGATAGACTTTCTATAAAAACGAGCAAAGAAATCACGTTTTTGTATGGGAGCCCCCTTAAATATTTATTTTATTCTGGTTTTAGTATTTGTTGTTATAGGGCACAAAGAAATACCTCATCTGCGAAAATTTCAACTGTTTAACTATCACGGTTCATGAGATACAGCCTGGTGACAGACGGATGGACGGACAGCGGAGCCTTAGTAATAGGGTCCCGTTTTTCCGTTTGGGAACGGAACCCTAAAAATGAACTATTCCCATTGAAAAAATATTTAAAAAGAAAATTTTTTTCATAAATGTGTTCTTTGAGTGTTACTGGTTCAGGATTTTGAATATAGCTAGGAGGTTTTTTTAACCCAGTATACAGGGTGAAAAAAAACCTCGTACCTATATTCAAAATTCTGAACCAGTATCACTTACAGAACACTTTTTATTTTTATTTTTTTTTATTCGGTGGGATTTTTTTTTCCTAAAGATAGACACCACTCCGGTGCACTCCCCGAGCGCTAGCCGCACCCCTCGCGTGCCTGGTGTAAGAAGTAATGTCTACGTTTAGGCAAAAAATTAACTAAAAATTTTTTTTTTCATAAATGTGTTCTTTGAGTCATACTGGTTCAGGATTTTGAATATAGCTAGGAGGTTTTTTATCACCTTGTATACACAAACGCACTTACCCAAGCACAAATTACGCACACTAGACTCACTCACACACACAAACACATATACACACAACCACACACACACACTTCACACACACGCATACACACAGACACATAATATATGTTATGGACCAAGTGATAAATTGGGCATTTTTCATAATGCCCGGTCATTTTATAATAAGTGAGAGAGCAATTTGATAATAAGCAATTGATAATAAGCATATGAGAGGGCAATTTGATAATAATTTTTCAAATAATCAAATTGACCGGGCATTATCCCTGCCTCTCTGTACGTTGCTTAACGACTGGGCTACGAGCGCTTCATTTTGACTTATTTTATGTAACATCCTGAATATTCTATGAAATAAAACTAATTTGAATTGACTTTGAATTCACTTTAAATTTCATAATCAAGAAGAGCCAAGTACCAAAATAATCACAACATCAGACCTTGAACTTATCCCTGCCGGTGGGTGCAGTGGCATAAGGGATGTTGTAGAAGACGAAAAGGTCACCCTCGGGCGCACGGTGTCCGCGCACGGGCCCCTGCACGGTGCGTACCTCCCTCCAGTCTTCTGCGTGCGCGCACCAGCACAGTAGCGATAGTATGACAAACACACGTGCGGACCACATCATTTCATCCCACAAACTATCTTATAATTTTTAGAGATGATTACATCGTCATTATCGTCATCTTATCGTCATTATACTTATATATACAATCAAAAACGTTGAAAACATGTGGATAAACGCCACAGAATACTTAAATAGTAAACGCTGACAATTACCTCTGGGTTTTTTTTTGTAATGGGAATCCCGTAAATTTACTTTTATCATAAAAAGCATGTGCAAAATTTTATGGTTTTTTTTTGTAAAAAAATTACTTTTAGATAGATAGATATATAGATAGATAAACTTTATTGCTTCTTAACAATTTGTAACATTGTACAATGTTCTTATACAATTTAAAAAAAGGTTAGCGAAATGTGTGACGTAGATTGTAGAAGCAAATAGGACAAAGAACTCAGCATACTTGCTGTCTATGACAGACAACAAACTGATTTTCAGCTGTGCCTAGAGTTTTTTTTTCGCGCGTACCTGGGGTAAAAAAAATTATTATGAAGTAACTTTTAACATAATAAAGGATGTTATTTACTTTAATGCACCTTCATTGTTGTGTTAGAACTAAGTATTATGGAAGACGTCTAAATTCTTACACGAGAAAGAGCATAGAAATAAGAAGACTAAGAACCGATAAACGAATGAACCGATTTCGATGCGTTTTTTTGTTTGAAAGTTTACGTTATCGCGATGGTTCATACCTATATTTGATCAAATTTGGTTAAGCCGGATAAAAGTTATAAGCTTATAACTCTTAAGTCATAGATGCCTTGAGGACTGGATGCAACGGCGAAGAACCGTCACTGGTTAAGATATATCTATACATATAATAAAACTGTAGAGGTCGAATTTCTGTACATAGAAAAAAAATGCTAAAAACCGAGTCAGGGGGATGTAAGAAGAGAAATAAAACAAATCCCGATTTTTTTAGATTTTTTTGTTTCTCTGTTTGTCTGTTTGTCTGTTTGTCTGTTTGTCTGTTTGTCTGTTTGCACGGGCTAATCTCCGTAACTGTTGGACCGATTTAAATGAAATTTTGCATAGGGGTACCTTATATCCCCGGTCAACATTTAGGCTACATAAAATCTCGAAATTTAGCCAGTAAATATAAAACCAACAACAAAAACCCCTGAAAAAATTCAAAGCTAGGTGTTTTTCAGAACATTTTATTCATACCATAGAGATCAACGTATTTTTGACATATACATGGGCTAAAAGCAAGGACATGTTGTTTTTTAAACTTATATCTTTCGAGAAAGGCAAAGGAATCTGCATCCATACAGCCAGGTCTTCAATATATGTATTTCTTAGCTATGTCTTCAATTTATATTTCTTTACTTCTCTCATTCTCCGTAAGCCGATAGTGTTTTGTTTACGAAGAACTATGGCGGCGAGAAGCACTGCCGCTGCATCGGAGCAGATACACTGTATCACTTGAATTACTTTTAAACCGACTTCCAAAAAGGAGGAGGTTTTATGTTCGACTGTATACAGGGTGGAATTTTATAATGCCACCTGAAGGGAAAGTACTCTTAATACTGTAGATAGAAAATTGTACTCAAAGAAAACATTCCTTTATTTTTGAAAAGAAAGAAACCTGCATTCAAGAATTTTCGAAAATTGGCTTGCCCCAACCGGGAATCGAACCGACTAAAATCTGTAAGAATACCCTGTACTTTTATTGCGTCGATCGTTAGGGTCAATTATAAGGATGAAATCTTTCTAATAAACTTGGTAAATTAAATGAAAGGAAGACTACGAAATCTTAAACCATTGTATATCTTTATTTTATGTATGTTCACCGATTTCTCCGCCATTTGGACCAATTTTCAAAATTCTTTTTTTTGTTCGAAAGAGTATACTCCAGAAGTGGTCTTATTGTTACCAAGTCAGGATCTGATGGAATCCCATCAAAATCAAGGGCAACCCTTGAATGGAATAGGTACTTACAATGTTTCTCAAGTTCTTTCTATTATTTACGCCAAACATAGAAAAATATACACATCAACACTGTCTAGGGATATTGCATGATTTTTCATACAAAAGAGGTCTGTTTGAGAAGCTATAATACCATACTCGAGATACACGGAGTGATATAATTTTCAGATGAGCAAGTGCTAAACATGAATTTTCAATTTTTATCAATGAATTTAATTTTTCTTGAAATTTGTGAAAACGTGACTAAAATGAAAAAAAAATTGCTCTAATTCCACCATTTTCATACAAAAAGCAGAAAAAAGTGAATTTTTGTTTTCGTTTACGTCACGTTTAAAAAAAAAAAAACAATTTAAACCAAAGTCATTGACGAGAATTGAAAATTCAGGTTTAACACTTGCTCATCTTAAAATTATATCCCTCCATGTGTCTCGAGTATGCTTTTATAGCTTCTCAAACACACCTTTTTGTATGAAAAATTAAGCAATATCCCTAGACAGTGTTGATATTTAACTTATTTTTTCTATGTCTATGAGTACGTAGCATTTGATAAAAGGACCGGATTGAGATTTATGAGATATTTTGTATAAAAGATCCTTTCTTAATTTTTTGTCGGAAGTTTGGTTGAGTAGTAGAGTTACACAGCCTGTGAATCAACGGTTTCTGGGTTCGATTTCCGGTTTGGGCAAACAAACCATACGAGGGAAACTTTAGTGCAGAAAGTTACAGTTTGAAGTGCTAATTAATTGATTTTATGATAGATAGATAGATAGATAGATTGACACTTTATTCAATTGACATAAAACAGCACAACACAGTAATAGACAAATAACAAACATACAAGTAAACATGAATCAGCAAGCAAACAATGAAGTAAACAGAGTAAGAAACAGAAAGAAATAATTTTGTAAAACTATTTTACACCGTGTTATCTGTATCATGCCAATCAAATTGGCGCTGACTCAGCATATTGCTGCAGTACCAGACTGCAGCGCTGGTATTCTGCCATGATGCTACTTATTGAGTTTTCTTTGTAGGTAATAATAACCTTTTTCTAACTTCATAGATTCACCTTTAAAAAAGTACTTTATAAAGAAAATCTGAGGGTGCTGCTCTATAATTAGAAAGATGTTATTTTTAAGAGCTATCGTCGAAAATAAGAGAGTCGGAAGAAATTAAAATTATTGTAACTGACCCACAAATATCCAAAAATAAAACAAAAACTTCTGTGCTGAACTGGCACTGAACAAAAAATTTGGAATGTGCCAGCTGCCAACCAAATACATTGCATTGTTGGTACAGAGGCCAGCGCATCAGGTTACTCCATTTTCATTGCAAAACCGCTCTTATCACAACAGCACAGAGTGCACGCGTTTGGAAACCTGAGTTGGGGCCGTCCGTGCATTGCAAAGTTTAGATAACGTATTATATATACTCATAAACAATATGCCATTTTTTAAATTTTTTATGACATGTAAAGTTATGTGACTTATGTTACCCCAACGAGGATTATAGGCGTATAATATCTAAAATATCGAAACTTTTGTCAGCTTCCCCATTAATAGTTCGGCTATTCTGCACTTTTTTAACGAACCAAAACTAAATACTTAATACAGTGTTAATAAGAACGAAGTTGATTAAGTATTTAGTCTTCAAATCTTAATTCGGCCCTAACTAAATGACATTATTAAATCTTCAGGATATCACTTTTTGAAAACAATAAAACGGCTTATTTTTATTTTCAAGCAAAGGAATCTATGGCCGTACAGCCGGTGTTTTCAATGCATTTCTTATTTTTAAAGGCGGGAAACTCAATAGAAACTGACAATTGACATTTGTTTTATTAAAACCACTATGAATATGGTCTATATAGGTTTGATCTATGGCTTTGATGTTCTGACATGAAATAAGGGCTATTTATTGATTTTTTGATTTTAGTTTACATCAAGCGTAATATTGCGTATATAAGCCATGGATAAATATTATAATATTACTATTCTAATAAGTTGCTTAGTTTGGATCAAGCACTGACACCTTTGCTTATTTCTACAAATATCCATTGAAGGGAAAAGCTTAGTCATTATTTTTTATTGAATCATTTTTACACAATTATCGCAAAGCACAATAAAAGCAGCGTGCTAGCTGAAATCTCAAATGCACGGGGGTTGTCTTAGATACTGACATAGGTGACCTGTTTCAGAAACTTCTATTCCACTGAAAATCAAAAAATTAGCACTAAGGAATTCGTGTACCACTTATTGTACTTACCTAAGTAATACGAGAGGTCTTTCAACATACAATTTTCGTAAATTTTTTACTCCACATATTTTTATTTTATCAAAATTGATTTTTTATAAGTACAAAATCCTTACGTTTTTCACAGAAACGCGAAATACAATATTAATTAACCACTTTTTGTGGGATTGTTAAGACAACAAGATGTTTTAGAGGCACCACTGACTCATGTTAAGTGTTGATTGTCTATCTCTTTCAGTATCAAAAAGACAAAAACGACTGCTACTTAAGTATAGATCAGATTCTGAGTCGCGTTCTATAATACGGACCTTTATCTATCAAAAGCAGTAACAATGGTATAGAAAATATAAGCGATAGAGGAAACAACTATGTTTGACCTTTGTTTTCAGATCCAAAGTAATGTATTAAGTATCAACCTTATTTTATTTTATTTTATTTATTTATTAAGAAGAACACAAACAGTATTACACAAGACAAATCACAGATTTTTTGATAACATCAATAAGTTGAGTGTGTTACGTGTATACCAACAACATGTTCCACAACAATTTAACAAGATTCAGCCGTCACAGAGTGCTGAGAAAAAAAAAAAAAAGTAGATAATTAAGAAGGAAAAAAAAAAATTTAAAATATATAAATATAATATAGTATGTTATAAAATATATATTTTAATAAATGTATATTGTATAAATATTAATTATATAATAACAATAACCTAATTAACGTTTCCTTAGTGCAAGCTCTCGTTTGTATTTATATAGCGTAGATCCAAATATGTCAATGTCCAAAAATTGGTCATTGTACGTTTTACACATTCGATATAGCGGAGAACGCATTCCAGCGTTGGTCCGACAGAACGGAACCTTATATGACATAGTTAGCCAAGTTTTCAAATAAAAAATATTTTTAGAAATTGCTTTTCCTTATATGAACGAAATAGTTGTTATTCGTTCATATAACGAAAATATGAACGAAATAGTTGCTTCAATAAAAAACGGCAATTCATGTATCTGTAGTTGTGTCAAAGTACAAACTCGGTCTATAAAAATACATACAACACGCAGACGAAGTTGCGGGCATCAGCTAGTCTTAATATACGTCACTGGCTCGCTTCGCACGCTCGGCTCGTGCGTTGGGGGTCGCAGTTCTAACCTTTTTTTTTTTTTTTTTTTTTTTTACTTGGGGAAATGCCCTCGCATACCCTCCCGCCGCAGGGGCAGCAGGAGGGTTATGTCGGACTCGAACCGACTAAAACCCCAAGGTGTTCCTTCTCCCGCCTTGGGTGAGGCCACAGGTATCGCGTTAGCATTCGTCTGTGACCCCACCGGGCGATGGACCGCTAAAAGGAAGCGGTCCCCATCTCGCGGGAGGCCAATATTTGACCCCCGCATTTACCGCCTCGTTTGAAGGCGTGCACAGAACACATTGCACGCCCTTCAATCGCGAGGCCTGTTTTCCGATGACAGTCTCCCCTGTGACTGCCACCAGGCCTCTTTTTAGGATGCATGAAAGGAGCCCGCATTATAGCCCCTCTCATGCATCCAGCTCCTTTGCGGAGGATGGGGAAGCCCGCGGTAAGCTTCCCCCTCCTGCACCTCTCCCTGCGTCTCCCCCTGAGTATACCATTCCACAGGGGGAGACACTTGTCGGAGATGTCTCGCCGTCAACGATGGAGTAAGCTCCGGTCAACAGCGAGAGATCTCCCCCCTCGCGCGTGCCAATTACGCTTGGCACGCACGCCACCCTCATCGAGCAGCACTCTCGTGCCGCTCCCCTCCCCTCGCTCGTCCACGACACTCTCTGCTCATCAGAGAGATGTGTGGAGAGCCCTCTGCGCGGGACGGTCTTACCAAAACGGTCACGTTCCGCGCCAGTGTCAGGTAATTCGCCATTGGACAACAAGAATTCCGAAGAAAAGTTGTTGTCCGATGCCCAGGGTGCACCGTCCCAGACACATTGCCCTTCCCCCCGAACGGATTCAAGAGGATTGACAATGGGCAGGGCGCTCGTGGAGGTTACCTGACCTAGCACCCCTCGCAGTTCTAACCTAACCTAACCTAACCAACCCTTAACGGATTGGTTAGGCTAGGCTACTAACAAACCTAACCTACAGTTTCTGCCCCGATATAATCTCCGCGGGTGGGCTTCGCTCGCTAACTATAGCTAGTTTTAACTATAGCTCGATGTGACAACTAGTTTTATCTGAAAATCAAATATGTCAGTGGAAAATTCTAGTTTTAACTGATTATTTCTAGTTTTAACAAAGGCACCAAGTAAAAACTAGTTCTAACTAGGAAAAACGCGTTCTAACTACTAACTAGTTTTAACTGTAACATATACATTATGTAATATATAAATATATATTTTTATTATAGCTATTAATAATTTAATAATTGCTAACTCTGCAATTATATCAAAACCCTCGCCAACCCGTCTGCCAAGCGTGGTGAGTGTGGCATTTACCCCTCATGTTATTGAGGGAGGCCCGTGCCCCAGCAGTGGGGACGTTATGGGCTGATGATGATAGCTATTTATTAATGGAAAGTATAGTAAAATATTATAAAAAAAGCGAGTATTAACAAGAAATCTTAATCTAGACAAGGGCACGGATATCAAGTCTGTGGATGCTAATAATATCTTCATTAAAAAAAATCGAATATCGGGGAAGATATAACATTTTTTAATTTTAGAGTTCTAACAATATAACACATTAATGAAGTCACTAACTACTCAGATAACTTTCACGCTGGACTGGAAGTGGAAGAAAATCTTAGAATACACCAGCTGCCAACTCTTCCCAGGCTTACAGTAAAAGTCAGTAAGTAACTCGAGGGTTTTGCTGTATCGTAGTTGAAAGGCTCAATACTTCTTTCCACTACAGGTACATCAAGTTTTATCTTATAACCCTCAGAATTTATGTATCAAGTGGCCCTAGAACCACTGATGCTCTGCCTACCCCGATAGGGATTATAAGCGTGAGCAGATGTATGTATGCTCAGGGAAAAGCTTTTAAAGTTGAGGACGGACAGACATCGAGGCGATTGCATAAGAGTGTCGTCTTAAAGCCGGGTCCACAGAGCTGTGTTTTCGTGTTTGCTAACACGCAAACATTGGGCGTTTCCCCACTGGACGGCACGGCGGCCGGCGCCGGCAACGGCGAGAGTGACAGAGCTATACTAGGAAGCAAGAAATCGGTAGTCTGTCTCTTTTCCTAGTATAGCTCTGTCACACTCACCGTTGCCGGCGCCGGCCGCCGTGCCGTCCAGTGGGGAAACGCCCATTGTTTGCTAACCTATTAGGGGCGCGGCCTAACAGTTTTTTTAGAAAAAGCACAAGAACGAAGAATGGATAACATCCCCCCGCATTCGCCTGCGGGAGGGGAAGTTACTCAATTTGTGTTCGGGCTCACTAGAGAAAGACGAATCGTTTGAAGATGAAGATCGTGTCCGACCTGACAAGCAGTGAATTGGAGGTTTTGATAACATGTTCTGTTGGTAAATTGGCACTGTGGACCCAGCTTTACGCTACGAAACTAACGAATCTGTCGACGTTCAATTTAACTGATAAGTGATATTATTATCCGATATCTTTTAAACCTTGACTCCTCTGAGCCCTGACAGAGAGTAAACTGCTGGAGATGCGACAGATTTTTTTTACATTACATTACATACGCTCACGCCCATAATCCCTTACAGGGTAGCCGGAGCATCAATGATTCTGGAACCACTAGATGCCACGTTTGGCACACATTGTGAGGGTTATCAGATGGAACAAAAAATTCATAGTCGACTTCCAAAACATAATGTATTTTTTAAGAAAATAAGACAATAATTAGTTCTGCAATTCGATACAAAATGCGCCCTCGTCCTCAAGTAAAACTTGGTCCATAATTTGGTAAATAGTTGCTAGTACTTCTCTTTATTCTAATAATCATCCAACTATTATTATTTATTACAAAAGGAAATTACACAGTATTACCACAGTATATATTTTTATTAATATTTTTTTATTATTACTAGCTCGGGACTTCGTTCCCGTGAGAATTAGGGAAAATTATATGTAGCTTAAGTGTTATTCCAATATCTAAGCTATATTACTGCAAAGTTTCATCAAAATTTGTTCAGTAGTTTTTGCGTGAACGAGAACAAATATGCAAACACACACTCACAAACTTTCGCCTATTATCTATACGAGTAGATACTAATATTATAAAGAGGAAAGATTTGATTGTTTGTTTGCATTGAATAGGCTCCAAAACTACTGAACCGATTTGAAAAATTCTTTCACCATTAAATCCTACATTATCCGTAATGGACACAGGGTACATGATTTTCCCAAATTCCCACGGGAACGAAGTCTGGCAGAAAGCTAGTGTGTGATAATAAGAAAGCACTTACAAGATTATTCTATTCGTATGATCAACAAAAGTCTGCCAATGAGTGGAACATACAAAAACTTTGTATATTCTATTGCACTGTACTTTTATGTGACCAAGTTCTCGCAACGTTGTTGTCACCTGAGAAAGGCAAACCTGATAAAGTTTCTCTGACAACTTTTCTTTTCCTTATCCAATAACAAGTTGGGATAAATATATTGTTACTGGGAATTATTAAATAGTAGAGTCAGTAAGCGGGAAAAAATGAGTTGAGTTTCGGAAATTGGATTAAAGCAAACCACTTGGTATGATTGTTCCTTAGGTTAAAATAAGCCGATAAAAATCGGTAGCCCTCGAAAATATCCCCTCTTAACCGGGAGGGGGAGGGTCAAAGAGGTGCTCCGCCCGGCGTTACTTCAAAAAATATTACCACTCATTTGTAGAGCTAACAGGTTGAGTTTGGTATGGTTTTCGTATAAATCTATAACGAGGAATTCATTTCTGTTATTTATTTTACACATATGTGCAATGGTTTTTTAAATAATCGCAAAAATATAAAATTGTAATCACAAAAAAACCTTTCCCAGCCTATATTTTTTTTATTTAAGAGACATAAGTGTTTAAAAAATACTCAAATGTAACCTGTTTAATGTCAATTTATAAAAACATAACTTAAGTAGGGGTTTTCATATAGAATTATGACACAAAAAAAATGTAGAATCCGACGCGGCGGACGGATTATTTGAGAGAAGTAACCTTTTTTTATTTGAATCATATAATAATTTTATAATATGGTAGTTTTATGATATCGAAGCGTTTACTTGCTTTCTAATCTATTTATTAATTTTATTTTTTTGGGTTTTTTAATGTCAAAGACCAGTAGTGGAGTGCCGTAAGACCAAAAAATGTCAAAGCCTCGGAACCTGGTTCCACTGAAAGGGTTTTCGAGAAACATTTTTTATTACATTTTTGGAGGTATAAATAAAAAAGTTTAACCCTCAAATTTAGCCAATCTGATTTTTATCTGATATTGAGGAATTCTCATACAAAAGAAGATTTTTTCGGAGGTAAAAAAATCCGATTTTCAAAGATTTCCATACAAAATCAAAACTATTGATGCTGTAAGTTTGAAATTTTGTATAAATGATGTTCATATATTGTGAAAACTTACTTAAATGAGGTTACACGGAGTTCCCATGGGAACGAATTGTAGGGCGTCCGCTAGTTGATATGTACGTTTGGTGTTTCAGTCGCAGCCCTCTATCTTTCAAACTATTATATCTTTCAAAATTTCAGGAAATACGTATTTTGATAGTAACTGTCGTAAAATATAATAAATAACATTAAAAACCTAAATCGCAATGGAGTTCCCATACGACAAACGTCCAAAATTTCGCATTTCCTTTACAACTTTTGTTACTGCTCTATTTCAAAAACGATGTAATGCATACACCATAAACTTCGTTCACATTTAAAACATACTTTACATTAGTTAAAAAATATATGAATAACAGTCAAGAGTGAATCGGACTCAAGCTAAATATATTTAAACAAACTCTCACTCGAACTGTATTTGTGACATTTACCTGGTTATTTTTCATGGAATTACTGTTATTATTTACATTATGACTCGGAAACTTTAATATCCGTGCCTTTGATGTATGTGTTTTTGTTTTATTAAATATTTTTGCCTCACATCATACTATAAACGCCAATTCCATAGTAAATAACCAAAAACCGTGAAAAAAACTGTTTTTATTTACATTGACTTTAAAATTGTATTTCTTGAGTTTGGCTCATATCTGGCAAGTTTTAATATATTTTTTAAATAATGTAAGGTATTTTTTCAATTACTAATTTTGTAGGACATATATTGTATGGTTTTTGAAATAGATCAGTTACAATTATTTTTTTAAAAATACGATATTTTGGACATTTCTCGTATGGGAACCCTACTGTAGTTTAGGTTTTTAATTTTATTTATTATATTTTACGATAGTTACTATCAAAATACGTATTTCCTGAAAATTTGGACACGCTGTCAATAATAGTTTGAAAGATAGAGGGCTGCGACTGAAACACCAAATGTACATATCAATTAAATGGACGCCCTATAATTCTTTCCCATGGGAACTCTGTGTCACCTGATTTAGGTAAGTTTCCAAAATATCTGAATATCATCTATGCAAAATTTTAAACTTACAGCTTCAATAGTTTTGATTTTTCGTGGAAATCTTTAAAAATCGTATTTTCTACCCACTGAAAAAAATTTAAAAAACACAAAATATCAAAATTAAAAAATATACTTAAAAGCAAATAAACGCTTCGGTATCATAAAAAGGACCAGATCATAAAATTATTATATGATTCAAATCAAAAAAGTTTCCTTCTTTCAAATAATCCGTCCACCGCGTCGGGTTCTAAATTTTTTCGTATCATAATTATATATGAAAATCCCTACTTAAGTTAAGTTTTTATAAATTAACATTAAACAGGCTACATTTGGATATTTTTTTAACACTTATATGCCTCTTAATAAAAAAAATATATAGGTTGCGAAATGTTTTTTTTGTGATTACAATTTTACATTTTTGCGATTATTTAAAAAACCATTGCACATAATATTAAATTTATTCTACTTTTTAGTATTTGTTGTTATAGCAGCAACCGAAATACATCATCTGTGAACAACTGTCTAACTATCACGGTTCATGAGATACAGCCTCGGACAGACTTATCTATAAAAACGAGCAAAAAAATCACATTTTTTGTATGGGAGCTTCCTTAAGTATTTATTTTATTCTGGTTTTTAGTATTTGTTGTTATAGTACCAATAGAAATAAATCATCTGTGAAAATTTCAACTAACCATCACGGTTCATGAGATACAGCCTCGGACAGACTTTCTATAAAAACGAGCTAAAAAATAAAGTTTTTTTTGTATGGGTTTATAATATAATATTATTAAATATTTATTTTATTCTTATTTTTAGTATTTGGTGTTATAGGGCACATAGAAATACATCATCTGCGCAAATTTCAACTGTCCAACTATCACGGTTCATGAGATACAGCCTGGTGACAGACGGACGGACGGACAGCGGAGCCTTAGTAATAGGGTCCCGTTTTTTCCCTTTGGGTATGGACCCTAATAAACACCGTTCTTGCTTGACAGAAGCTCATACATTGGATTCTTTAAGGTTGGCAATTTTCAACTATTATGTTCAACTATTATGTTGAAAATTGCCAACCTTAAAGAATCCAATGTACCTTAAAGAATCCAATGTTTCAACTAAAACCTTATTATGCTTAACTAGTGGAAGATGCTTAGACGCAATGTTCACACTAATATATAAGTAAATAAGTAATTACTAAGAATAATTTTCAAATTTATGTTTTTTCTCTTAATACAATAAAAAATACTACATGATTGTGTACTATGGGGATCTTGGGTCTAATCAAGTTGGCCACACCTGATATATATATATATATATATATATATACTTATATATAGCGAAGTGCCTTTATAGGCATTCTCTGGTTTAACTCGCTCCATCCTCGACCTCATCTTTGACCTTATGGTCAAGATTGACGTCAAGAGTTAACCCATTTTATAATTAAAAAACAAAAATCTGCTGAAACTGAAGAAATCCTCTTAGACGAGACAGTACCCGATGACATTGAGATCGAAGAAGGAAAATTATATGTCGATATTGAAAATGATCCCCTCCTCAAATCCATTAGAATAATAAAATATTGTTTGTTTCTAGTGCTTATTTGTGTTCGTTTTTATAGTGTTCATGTAAAGTGCTTGTTTTTACTGTTCGTTTATAGATCGTGTTTCAGGCGTTTGTTACTAGTGTTCTTTTCTAGGTTCATTCTTTTTGTGTTTGGATTGACTATTTTTTTCCAAAAATAAAATTTTATATTTTGAGTGGCTTACATTATTACTTAGTTTATAATTTTAGTAGTAATAAAAAGTCCTGCTAATTATTTTCCATAGTCCTAGTATTCTGTAAATTCTTTTCTACAAACGGGTGCTAAATTTGGCTGTATTTCTTCAATAGTCCAGGCAGAGATGGTATCCACTGGGTGTACCATACCAACTCATTATGTTATCGCAAAGGGGCTTCTGGGTGTTGGATCTGTATCCTTACGCACGCCTTCTAAAAGGACTGGCTTTCTTGCATTGATATCCTTCGGAGTGATACAAAATAACAAAAATTTCTTTATTTTTGTTATTTTATTTTTATTTTTGTTAAGTTATTGTGTTGTTTGTTCTTATGGAAGCATCATTATGGAATGTGTACCTACGGTAATTTTGTTTCTTTTTTTTTGATGAATGTATTTGGTATGTGATGCCAATTTTTTTTTTCAAAAAATCTCAAATTAGGTAAATATTATTTATTGATAGGTTTTTACCTTATGGTATTTTTATATTGATTTTAAGTCAATTCAATTCAAAAAGTTTATTAATTTTTCCCAAAAAGTATGTTAAAAAATTTTGGTACATACAAAACGGCTTACACAATAATTATTATTTGAAGTGGGAGACTGGTGCCCTAACTAGGTTTCCCTGTAGATAGGGATCACCAGGCCCCTCCCTCGGTTGATGAAAAGACACCGTTTGATATGCCTAACAATAATCTATTTACGACCCTTTTGTAGTTATTGATTTAAAAAAAACAACGGGTGCCGGCAGAAGTGAAAACTTGAACATATACATATTACTTCCTTGCGGTCAACTCTCCCTGTCCCGTGTCCTGACGCGAGTTTAACATTTTTTACCCATCCCAAAAAGAACGCCGCTAAAGAAATTTTCACTCTCCCTCCGTCTTACGAATTTTCAATCAGGTCACGTGTCCTGACGCGAGTTTCATATTTTTTACCCATACTTCAAAGCGCACAACGCCACTAAAGAAGTTTTCACTTCAAAAATATTTTCAAGCGCAAAAAACGACATACCTGTTGTAGTGTGCGGGTAAGTGTCTATGGAAGAAATGTCGGCCGTTGTACCCTTAATCATATTTAGGAAGCTTTTTTTGGATCCGTTTGCATCTCGCAAGTTATCGTTAAAAAAATTGTTCACTCCATACAATAAAATAAGTGTATTTGTTTTCTCGGAAACTAATGCTTATTTAAAAAAAATCAGCTTGATCCGTTGACTTTGTAACCTATGTCCACGATTTTGAAAAATGGACCAGTGTGCACCGTGGCGATTTTAAATTATCCATTGTATTGCGTAATACCTCAGCGTAAAATACGCTCGGCTCTATGGTTTTTCTGCATCGACGAGTGTCACATTTTGTTTGACACGTGACGACGGTTCTTGTGTATCTGAGCGACGGCCGGTTTGGTCGAGTGGTAGTGACGCTGCCTCTTGATCGGCGGGTCCTGGGTTCGATCCCCAGTCGAGGCAAACATTTGTGTAAAAAGCATGTTTGTTCTCGGGTCATGGGTGTTTGTGTTTGTCTTTATGTGTGTTCCAAGGGACCCACGACACAAGGGAAAACCTCAGTGTGGGCCTTTGAGTGTGTAGCGTTTATTTATTTATTTATTTGAGTGTGTTAGAAAGAGACAAAGCTTCCAGAGCATCTTTTTCTTCTTCATATACTACATCTTTAAAAAAAGTAAAAAACAGTAGTTACTGCAGTGAAATTATGTTTTGAAATGTTTGTGCATATAGGCTAATAGAAAGAGAGAAAGCTAGAGAAGGTCCCAGGGCCGCCAGACCTTACTTATTTTTTTATTATAAGATGGGTTAACTCTTGACCTCAATCTTAACCATAAAGGTCAAAGATGAGGTCGACGATGGAGCGAGTTAACCCAGAAAATTCCAATAAAGGCACTGGTACTCCCACGCACCGACGGGACACCGTAAGCAGTTTGGCGTCGGACTTCGGTAGGAGGGTGGTCGCGAACCAGACGGCCCTTTACAGAGCCTACCACACTGCATGAGACCATAGGACGACACCTCAGATTCAGAAAAAACTGAAGTGTCGTTGCCTAGGATGGATTACTAGGAGGCAGGCCTCATTTGTGTTTCCTTAGTCACCTCTTACGACACCCACGGAAAGAGATGGGGTGGTGTTATTCTCAACCGATCACCACACGGTATTGTCTCATTAACCAAATGTATGGGAAATGCTAGTACTAGTAAGTACTAGTAACGTATGAATATCAACTAACCTGGGCTGACGGCCAATTTTGAGCTACCAGGTTCTGAAAGTACTTACAGGTTAGCTGGTATTCATACATTATGGTATAGGAGGCATTGATGCTAAATGTGGATTTACTCGAGCGTCGCGGAAACCTATTTTAATTGGTAGATTAGATTATAGGAAGAATAAATGGTTTAGGATTTTCCACTTATTTTAGCGTTGGGGGGAGAGTCTACTGATTTTCAAAATTGTAAAAAAAACAGTGAATACAGAAGCGTGTCACATTAATAATATCTCTCATGCTCCAACATGTCTCTGATACCAAATATACGTTAATCTGACGATTTGCGCGGTGGGGTGGCTGTGCGGGAGGGGTGAAATTTGAAAAAAAATATTACTCGAGCGCGTCAGATAGGGGGTGTTAATGTTAAGTGAACCCTACTGATGCTCCAATTTCTTAATCTGACGATTTGGAATAGACTACTGACGCAAGCTCGCAGCGAATTTTTGAAAATATAAAAAAAAAACCGCACATCTTGAAATACTCAAGCACGTCAGATTAGCATAATGAAGCTTTATTATGATGTCCTAGTCATACTGACCAAAAATCTGACGATTATCTTGATGGGTATCGTTAATCTGACGATTAGAAAAAAACATTTTAAACTTTTTTTTGTTAGCCAATTTAGGGGATGATTTTCAAAAAATCGCAAAACACGTGTCCGTTTATTTGCTTTATGAATTGTTTTTTCCATAAAAACTTTGAACCCCCATTTCACCCCCTAGGGTTTGAATTTCGAAAAATAGCAAAATAGCAAATTTTTTCTACATACATAATTATGAGGAATACTTACGTGTGCGAAATTCAAATTTTCTAGCTTTAAGGGTTTATCCTGTGCGTTGATACATAAGTCAATCACTTTTTAACCCATTTCGACCTCTTAGGGGATGAATTTTGTAAATGTTAATTCATTTGCTTTACGTTATATCTTGACGAAATTTTCAGTCAAAAAGTTCAAAGAAATTGTTTTCTTCATACAAACTTTAAACCCCTATTTTAATATATAGGGTTGAAAATAATGAGTTGCATATTTCAGCGTTTTCTAAAATTCAACCCCATAAATTTTTACCGTATTCAATTAATGCAAAATTCCATGCAAATATGTCCAAGGAATAAAAAGTTTCATACTAACTGTTATCCTCTATTTTACCCCCTTGGGGGTTGAATTTTTGAAAATCCTTCCTTAGTGGATGACTTCGTCATATAATAATAAAAATAATGTAACCATAGCGGTGGATCAATTCTGCTAAAAAACTGCACCTGCACTGCAGCTTAGCTTTAGATAACCATTGCCGCGGCAATGGTTATGACACTGACACATTATAGCACGGTCGCAAGCGACGACGCCTTGCTGTCAAGTTTGACACATGTTACACTGCAGTACAGTTACAGTTTTTTAGTGGAATTGACCCACTGCATACTGGGTTGTACAAATATGGTTTCACTACAAAAACGGCTACATTACGAGCTCAATAAAAGTGAGCTCAAAGTCAACTAATCTAACAGTCTTTTGGTCATTAATAAATTATCCAATCATCCTTTTGACCTTTGAAGGATTCGGCCTTCGTTGATGAAACATACATTTTTCTATCGAAATTTGGTCTGTCGGTTTTTGTCCACTTATGTTTTGGTCAATAAAGTTTTGACCTTTTGATATGCAACCCTTCACCCGTCGGCCACAAGATCTTTGTAGACCTTTACAAGCTTCCACATATAGACAAAAAAATATATAATTAAAGAACAACTTTAGCGTGAGTCTATATAAACTAAGTACAAAACATCAAAATGGAGTAAGATATCAATAAGAAATGTATACATATAAACATAGGATAAAATATGAATGAAAATATAGGAGGAGGAAAAACTATTAAGAAAAAAGTCTTCTTACCCTACCTACGCTGCTACAAAACAAATTTATATTACTACTAGCTGATGCCCGCAACTTCGTCTGCGTGTTGTATGTATTTTTATAGACCGAGTTTGTACTTTGACACAACTACAGATACATGAATTGCCATTTTTTATTGAAGCAACTATTTCGTTCATATTTTCGTTATATGAACGAATAGCAACTATTTCGTTCATATAAGGAAAAGCAATTTCTAAAAATATTTTTTATTTGAAAACTTGGCTAACTATGTCATATAAGGTTGATACTTAATACATTACTTTGGATCTGAAAACAAAGGTCAAACATAGTTGTTTCCTCTATCGCTTATATTTTCTATAACATTGTTACTGCTTTTGATAGATTAAGGTCCGTATTATAGAACGCGACTCAGACTCTGATCTATACTTAAGTAGCAGTCGTTTTTTAATTTTTTGATACTGAGAGACATTTAACATGAGTCAGTGGTGCCTCTAAAACAGGGGTTCCCAACGTTTTAACCTATGCGCCTCACCTAAAGTTGAGCTAAAATCCTACGCCCCCTCTAGGGGCTGAAATTGGGAGTTTATATAAGAAAATTAAACAAACAATGATAAAATGATAAAAATGAGGGTGTTTATTTTTATTCATATGACAATAGAATAGAATCTATTCAATAGATAATCAACTATAAAAAAGTAAAAAAAAAAATTATATAGGCAGAAATCACTGGTTGGGAAACCCTGCTCTAAAACATCTTGTTGTCTTAACAATCCCACAAAAAGTGGTTAATTAATATTGTATTTCGCGTTTCTGTGAAAAATCGTAAGGATTTGTACTTATAGAAAATCAATTTTGATAAAATAAAAATATGTGGAGTAAAAAATTTACGAAAATTGTATGTTGAAAGACCTATTACTTAGGTAAGTACAATAAATGGCAAACGAATTCCTTAGTGCTAATTACGGACTTATTTTTGATTTTCAGTGGAATAGAAGTTTCTGGAACAGGTCACCTATGTCAGTATCTCAGACAACCCCCGTGCATTTGAGATTTCATTTCAGCTAGCACGCTGCTTTTATTGTGCTTTGCGATAATTGTGTAAAAATGATTCAATAAAAAATTAAATTTAAGATAGAAATGACTAAGCTTTTCCCTTTAATGGACATTTGTAGAAATAAGCAAAGGTGTCAGTGCTTGATCCAAACTAAGAAACTTATTAAAATAGTAATATTATAATATTTATCCATGGCTTATATACGCAATGCTACGCTTGATGTAAACTAAAATCAAAAAATCAATAAATAGCCCTTATTTCATGTCAGAACATCATAGCCATAGATCAAACCTATATAGACCATATTCATAGTGGTTTTAATAAAACAAATGTCAATTGTCAGTTTCTTTGAGTTTCCCGCCTTTAAAAATAAGAAATGCATTGAAAACACCGGCTGTACGGCCATAGATTCCTTTGCTTAAAAATAAAAATAAGCTGTTTTATTGTTTTCAAAAAGTGATATCCTGAAGATTGAATAATGTCATTTAGTTAGGGCCGAATTAAGATTTGAAGACTAAATACTTAATCAACTTCGTTCTTATTAACACTGTATTAAGTATTTAGTTTTGGTTCGTTAAAAAAGTGCAGAATAGCCGAACTAGTAATGGGGAAGCTGACAAAAGTTTCGATATTTTAGATATTATACGCCTATAATCCTCGTTGGGGTAACATAAGTCACATAACTTTACATGTCATGAAAATTTAAAAAATGGCATATTGTTTATAAGTATATAATACGTTGTCTAAATTTTGCAATGCACGGACGGCCCCAACTCAGGTTACCACACGCGTGCACTCTGTGCTGTTGTGATAAGAGCGGTTTTGCAATGAAAATGGAGTAACCTGATGCGCTGGCCTCTGTACCAACAATGCAATGTATTTGGTTGGCAGCTGGCACATTCCAAATTTTTTGTTCAGTGCCAGTTCAGCACAGAAGTTTTTGTTTTATTTTTGGATATTTGTGGGTCAGTTACAATAATTTTAATTTCTTCCGACTCACTTATATTCGACGATAGCTCTTAAAAATAACATCTATCTAATTATAGAGCAGCACCCTCAGATTTTATATATAAAGTACTTTTTAAAATGTGAATTTATGAAGTTAGAAAAAGGTTATTATTACCTACAAAGAAAACTCAATAAGTAGCATCATGGCAGAATACCAGCGCTGCAGTCTGGTACTGCAGCAATATGCTGAGTCAGCGCCAATTTGATTCGCATGATACAGATAACACGGTGTAAAATAGTTTTATAAAATTATTTGTTTCTGTTTCTTACTCTGTTTACTTCATTGTTTGCTTGCTTATTCATGTTTACTTGTATGTTTGTTATTTGTCTTATACGGTGTTGTGCTGTTTTATGTCAATTGAATAAAGTGTCAATCTGTCTATCTATCTATCATAAAATCAATTAATTAGCACTTCACACTGTAACTTTCTGCACTAAAGTTTCCCTCGTGTGGTTTGTTTGCCCAAACCGGAAATCGAACCCAGAAACCGTCGATTCACAGGCTATGTAACTCTACTACTCAACAAAACTTCCGACAAAAATTAAGAAAGGATCTTTTTTTATACAAAATATTTCATAAATCTCAATCTGGTCTTTTTATCAAATGCTACGTACTCATAGACATAGAAAAAATAAGTTAAATATCAACACTGTCTAGGGATATTGCTTAATTTTTCATACAAAAAGGTGTGTTTGAGAAGCTATAAAAGCATACTCGAGACACATGGAGGGATATAATTTTAAGATGAGCAAGTGTTAAACCTGAATTTTCAATTCTCATCAATGAATTTTGTTTAAATTGTTTTTTTTTAAACGTGACGTAAACGAAAACAAAAATGCACTTTTTTCTGCTTTTTGTATGAAAATGGTGGAATTAGCGCAATTTTTTTTTCATTTTAGTCACGTTTTCACAAATTTCAAGAAAAATTCAATTCATTGATAAAAATTTAAAATTCATGTTTAGCACTTGCTCATCTGTAAATTATATCACTCCGTGTATCTCGAGTATGGTATTATAGCTTCTCAAACAGACCTCTTTTGTATGAAAAATCATGCAATATCCCTAGACAGTGTTGATGTGTATATTTTTCTATGTTTGGCGTAAATAATAGAAAGAACTTGAGAAACATTGTAAGTGCCTATTCCATTCAAGGGTTGCCCTTGATTTTGATGGGATTCCATCAGATCCTGACTTGGTGACAATAAGACCACTTCTGGAGTATACTCTTTCGAACAAAAAAAAGAATTTTGAAAATCGGTCCAAATGGCGGAGAAATCGGTGAACATACATAAAATAAAGATATACAATGGTTTAAGATTTCGTAGTCTTCCTTTTATTTAATTTACCAAGTTTGTTAGAAAGATTTCATCCTTATAATTGACCCTAACGATCGACGCAATAAAAGTACAGGGTATTCTTACAGATTTTAGTCGGTTCGATTCCCGGTTGGGGCAAGCGAATTTTCGAAAATTCTTGAATGCAGTTTTCTTTCTTTTCAAAAATAAAGGAATGTTTTCTTTGAGTACAATTTTCTATCTACAGTATTAAGAGTACTTTCCCTTCAGGTGGCATTACAAAATTCCACCCTGTATACAGTCGAACATAAAACCTCCTCCTTTTTGGAAGTCGGTTAAAAAGTAATTCAAGTGATACAGTGTATCTGCTCCGATCCAGCGGCAGTGCTTCTCGCCGCCATAGTTCTTCGTAAACAAAAAACTAGAAATACATATATTGAAGACCTGGCTGTATGGATGCAGATTCCTTTACCTTTCTCGAAAGAGATAAATTTTAAAAACAACATGTCCTTGCTTTTAGCCCATGTATATGTCAAAAATACGTTGGTCTTTAAGGTATGAGTAAAATGTTCTGAAAAACACCTAGCTTTGAATTTTTTCAGGGGTTTTTGTTGTTGGTTTTATATTTACTGGCTAAATTTCGAGATTTTATGTAGCCTAAATGTTGACCGGGGATATAAGGTACCCCTTTGCAAAATTTCATTTAAATCGGTCCAACAGTTACTTAGATTAGCCCGTGCAAACAGACAAACAGACAAACAGACAAACAGAGAAACAAAAAAATCTAAAAAAATCGGGATTTGTTTTATTTCTCTTCTTACACCCCCCTGACTCGGTTTTTAGCATTTTTTTTCTATGTACAGAAATTCGACCTCTACAGTTTTATTATATGTATAGATAGATTGCTGTTGTTGATACTATTGAATAATTTAAAACTTCTGGGATAGAAACTCGAGCGTCTGTAATTGGTCCGGAAATATCCGTAATTGGTACGGGAATATCCGAACAAGATATCCGTGAAATAGTCAATGTGTTCTATTATTGTCTCTGTTTTTTTATCAGCCTGTATCCGTCCCCACCGAGGGGCACGGGCCTCCCTTCGAAACACGAAGGGGATTTAGGCCATAGTCCACCATGCTGTCCCAATGCGGGTTGGTGGACCGCTTGTCTTTCGAAAATGGGTTTCATTCCGATGTTTTCCTTCACCGTTGAGCAAGTGATAATTAGAAATCCGTACATAAATCCGAAAAGACGAATGTAGTGGTACAGGCCCGCACCAGGATTTCAACCCGCAACCTTTCGATTACAAGTCTGGCTCATTACCAAACTGGGCTACCACCGCTAACCTCTTTATTGACCTATTGTCTCTTTACATATACTCTTACGCCTATAATCCCTAACGGGGCAGGCAGAGCATCAGTGGTTTTAGCGAACTACTTGATGTCACGTTTAACACAAATTGTGAGGGTTATCGGATGGATTAAGTTGTATAATGGTGAGAGGTGGTCAGCCTTTCGCCCATTGTACAGCAAAACCCTCGCAACAAACTTACAGACTTTTACTGATGTATACCTGGGAAGAGTAGGTAGCTGGCACATTCTAAGTTTTTCTTTCGCTTCCAGTCCAGCATGAAAGGATCTCTCATGCTGGACTGGAAGCGAAAGAAAAACTTAACCGATAACTTTATCGCCAAAGTGAAATTCTCTAATCTGTTTCGCTACTTTTTCCGGTTCTTTATTATTTTTAAATTGCAAATTAAAAAGAATAAACTCAGAAAACTTTTCTTCATATCTTTACTAAATTCACTATAATCATTATTTCTTTCGCCAAGCTAAACAGAGAAAAATGTTAAGATCTCAAAAAATACAACTCAAAAAGGCAATTTGACTTACATAGTGAAAAACATGTAAAGAATGGTTGCTATATCAATAGAACCTTTATTAAGCCGTCTAAGTACAAAGTAGAAGTAGAAAAACGTAAACTTATTTTTCAACAAGTCTGTGGATGCAAAATTAAGTGTAAAAAAAAAAAAAAAAAAAAAAAAAAATATTAAACTTATTTTTAGGAGCTTCATTTTATTTCTGAGATAGTTGTTGAATAACAAGATTTTAGTATATTTATTTTATATAACTTTTAACTAGTAGACGGTGGTGCAGGAGGTGAAGAGGGTGCACGGTAGTATTTGTCGTAGATGTCGTCCCAGAATCGCGCGCGCTGCGCCTGCCATTCTTCTTGTAGCTGCGGTGGTAGCACCAGCGACATGTAGGGTGACCGGTCAGCGCCTGCCGCTGGCCACGCAGGCAGCTCAGATCCAGGGGGCACCGGGGACCTAATTCAAAGCATAAAGATATGGCTGAGTTCGTACTTAAAAAGTATTAACAATCTGGAAATAAGTTTTTTATACAATTTCATTTGTGTGAATGACTTAGCAACAACTGACAAAAGAATGTTTCAAAGCTGCCTATAGGGCGAGGCCGAAGGCCGAGCTCCGCGTAGGGCGAAGCCCGAAGCGTCACCAATACGGACATGCATATTTTGTAAAAAAACGTCATGAGTGTCGTTTAATGGGTATTAAGAGGTGTTTACTTATTCAAAAAATGGCATCTATCTTAAAATCCAAAATGGCGGCCGTGAAAAACCAAAAAAGACTGAATGCCTTTTTGAACCTACATATAGGGTAGCAAAACCACCTCGCGGCCTGCTTTAGCAGGTCGCGCACCACGCGAAATCTAGTAATTATATTTATAGTTGTTACTATTACTCTAATGATTTGAATGTAATAAAAGAGTAAGTATTTCAAAGTTGACTTTGTGAAAGTATTTCACGCCTAAACTACTGAACCGATTTTGATGAAATTTGGTACAGAGATAGATTAGAGCCTGGGAAAGGACATAGGCTACATTTTATCCCACAGCTGGGCACGATATAACCTGTAGTCCACGCGGGTGGAGCCGCGGGTGGAAAGCTAGTTTATTATATTTTATTTACTTACCCAGTCGTGATAAAGTTTAACCAGAGTTCGCGCATTATGGCCTTCATTTCTTTAAGATCGTTGGGTATATTTGTTTCGTCTTTGAAATCTAGTACAGCGGCTGTCTGGGCGCAATGGTTGGCACCTTGAATTTTTGTTGAGAACCCAGCAGGCATCACCTGCTCTTCAGGAAATCCATATTCATATAGATATATTTTATCGTTACCTGCAGCACTCTGAAGTGTTACAGATCTGAGTGTTGGATATGCAAACATTATATCTGTAAAATAATCTATGTATTCCTTGATTGTATTCTCGCCTATCTCTTTATCGCCAAAATAAAATTCTCTGACTTTCTTTGCTACTTGCTCTTTTTCTTCTTCATTTTCAAAATGTAAGTCATGGGGAAGGAAATATGAGAACTTTTCATTCATTCCTTTGCTATGTACTTCGTAACCGTAACTGACACGAAATAGACCTTCCATGTTTGAAAAACCGTATAGCAGCGGTACTTTATTGTAATCACCACTCTTTAAAATATTTACCGGATTGTCTTCTAGGAATCTCTCAACTCCTGTATCTCGTTCTACGCAAGGTACAAAAAAGAAGTTACTATTGTTTTTGTAATGAAATGCGTCTTTGTGCAATACCTCTGAAGGAGCCGTTTTGTAAAATTCTTCCAATGCGTAGATGTCATCGAAGTCTTTAAAATCAGTATAATCCCTTGCGAATACTTTTGCATTGGCTATGGGATCAATCTGCATGGACCACATTGCAAGGTTAGCCCCACTTTCTGGTATAGCTTTATTAAAAAGACCGCGGGCAGACTTTGAAAGGAGCAGAAGATCAACAGAGGCCGAGCCAGCGCTGAACCCTTGTATGGTGACGTCATCTGGGTTACCACCGAAACTTTCAATGTTTCCTTTAACCCATCGAAGGAGTGATACTTGATCCTTCATACCCGCATTACCAGGAGCATCTGGTGTGCCTAGACAAAGAAAGCCGTTAGCTCCAAGACGATAGTTAAAGGACACATATATCACTTTTTTACTTCTCACTAGATGTACTGGAGTCTCCATCAATCCATTTCCTAATTGATAAGCTCCTCCGTGCACCAATACCACTACAGGTAACTTTGTTTGTTCAGTGTCAGGCACATATATGTTAGCGACGAGACAGTCCTCTTGATGTATCATCTTGCTATCCATTCTTCCTAGCAAATCAGCCTGTGGGCAAACTATCCCTCGGTCCACTGCATCTAGTGTTGATGTCCATATCGGTGGTGGTAGTGGGGCCTGAAATTGTATTTCGTAGTTTATATTTAACCAACAAGCTTACATTTATACTAAAATCACGCGGGCAGATTTATTTATTTACTTATGGAAGGTAAGTTTTCTAATAGAAATATTTTTATTGTTATGTATGTGTTATGGATCAAGTGATTAATTGGGCCAATTTTAAAAATCTTACCCAAAATAAGCCATTTTAAAAATCTTACCCAAAATGAGAGGGCAATGTCATAACAACTATTGAAATAATTAAATTGCATAATGTATACCACCTGTTGGGCAGGATAACAAAAGACTTGTGTACTACAGTATTGTGTTGAAGCTAGGTTACTGGTATCACAGGTCGTTGAGCGGGAGCACCTGATATATGTCTCCGCCACGCCCAGCTCCCACGGGATGCCAGCCGACTTTTCCCTATCCAGGATGAGATGCGTTCAACAGTACTAAGTTATAGAGTTTGGTTAAAAAGAGCACTCCTCGGAGTTTCTTGCCTATTCTTCTTAGGGGAAGACTGCAACTTTGCGAATAGGCGTAGAGTCAGTAGAGTCAAAAGAACGAATACCTATGTAGTGTTAAACTAAAACACCTTTTTATCATGAAACAGTCCTTTTAATTCTATATGCTCTTTATAATGCGAGAACACATAAACACCGATCTACGCGCGAAAAACGATCTGTCAAAAGTGCCGTGTAGTGTTGCGCCACACCGCGTGGACTGGTAGTGTTGTACCAATTGTGTCGTTGATCGATTTACTCTTAACAGTAGGTATGTATGTATTAAAATAAGCCACTACTTTGACTTATTTTAAGTAATATCCTATGTTTTCTATCTATATCTTCTATACATATTATAAAGAGGAAAGATTTGATTGTTTGTTTGTTTGTTTGCATTGAATAGGCTCCGAAACTACTGGACCGATTTGAAAAATTCTTTCACCATTAAAATCCTACATTATCCGGGATGGACATAGGGTACATGATTTTCCCGTATTCCCACGGGAACGAAGTCCCGCGCGGGAAGCTAGTATGAAATAAAGCTACATATTTTGACATTGACTTTGACGTTACTTGGACCGCTGGCACTGGTCGTTATCACGAGCATCTGATGTAGATATCTCCGTGACGCCCCATTCTCGTAAACCGTCCCATGCACCCAAAATTTTCAAATTGCCCGACAATCGCGTAGCATTATTCATAATGACCAGACACTGCACTTTAATAAATAATTACGTTCAGGTAGTCATTAATTACTCGGCCCAATTAAACTTTTCATTATTCATAATGCCTTCCTTAATCACTTGGTCCATAACATATTTACTTTACATTACGTTTCTTAATCAAACAGCTAATACATATAAGAGTACCAAAATAATCACAACATCAGACCTTAAACTTGTCCTTGCCAGTGGGTGCAGTTGCATAAGGGATGTTGTAGAAGACGATAAGGTCACCCTCGGGCGCAAGGTGTCCGCGCACGGGCCCCTGCGCGATGTGGACCTCCCTCCACTCATCTGCGTATGCGCACCAGCACACTAGCGATAATATGAAAAACACACGTGCGGACCACATCATTCCATCCCACAAACTATCTTATCGTCATTTTTAGAGATGATTTTATATGCGCGTTCAAAAACGTTGAAAACTTTTTGATAAACGCCACAGACTACTGTTAGTACGCTGACAATTATCTATTTGAGTTTTTTTTGTACTAGGAATCCCGTAAATTTATTTAACATAAAGCATGTGCAAAATGTTATGTTTTTTTTTTGTAAAAAATTTACTTTTAACATAAAAAAGGATTATTAGGATACCGGATATCCACTGCGTTACAGGAAATCGCTTGTGGGAAACGGCTTCTAGTATTTTGCTAAAATTCATAGTCGAGTTCCAAAACATTATGCATTTTTTAAGAATATAAGACAATCATTAGTTCTACAATTCAATAACAAATGCGCCCTCGCCCTCGAGTGAAACTTGTCCATAACTTGGTATAAAGTGCTAGTTCCTCTCTTTATTCTAATAATCATCCTACTTAGTATTACTTATTATACTATACAAAATTACACATAGTTACTTAATAACCATGGGAAATGATTAACTTATTTCAATACTAAAACGGGATAATTAATATGTAGCTATTCCAATGTGCAAAGTTTCAACAAATATTCAGTAGTTTTTGCATTGAACGAGTATGCAAACACACACACTCACAAATTTTCACCTTGATAATTAGAAAGCGCTAACAAGAATATTCTATTTGGATGATCAACAAAAGTCTGCCCATGAGTGTAACATACAACAACTTTTTATTTTCTATTGCACTGTACTTTTATGCGACCAAGTTCTCGCAACGTTCTTGTCACCTGAGAAAGGCAGAACCTGATAAAGTTTCTCTGACAACTTTTCTTTTCCTTATCCAATAACAAGTTGGGAAAAATATATTGTGACTGGGAATTATTAAAGCAGATGTCTGACTTAGCAAACACAAATTTCGTAAGTCGGTAGGTAAACATCCAGATATAACTTCCTTTGAAGCTACTCTTAGGTGGTAAAATATTTAAATCTTCCCAATTCTACCAATTCTACTATCAATGGCTTTCAATGTCAGTCCCTTCCTTCCTTTGAGTATGTAGTATTTGTTTATATGGAGGCGCAATATTTGACATATACATACTTATGAAGCGTGGCCGGCCGCCATTTTTGTTAAGTTTGTTTACATTTCACTCGTGAGTACTTCAGCTGTCAAGTGAATAGCAACATTAGTGAAAAATTGTGTTTTTTGTTGAGGAGAAGTTGTTTTGTGGTTTTGTATAGTGTCAGAACATTGGATGAGAAGGTAGCAAAATGGCTTCGTGCTCTGTAAAACAGTGCAGCTACAGGGCTAACAAAAATAGCAAGCAAACGACTGTGCATCAGTAAGTAACCTTTTTTTGTTGAAATACGCCTATTAAACCCAAAAATACTTCTAAAACCTTTATTACTAAGATTATATTTTATAGTTTTCACGTTTTTTACACCCTAAATTACATTTCTGGCTAACTTTACATAATATTTTCCATAACAAAAATTTCTATACAAATGACATTAGTGATGTAATAATAATGGCTATCGAATTTATATCGATGATTCTGTATTAGTTACAGAGCATATTTGTACGAGTGATCAGTTACAATATCTTTTTATATTAAAATAGCGGTGGGGCACATTAAGCTAAATAATATAAGAAGCTGTTTTTAACTATCTATACTATCACTTTCTGTATTCAAGGTGTAAAGAGACAGTTTTGCTAAAAACTGAAATGGCGAAATCAAATCATAGCTAAGATTTTATAGTTACCTACGTTTAGAAAATATATTAATTTAATTAATGTTATTCTGTATGATTATTTTACCTTAGAAATTTGTTTTTCTTTTAAACTACATTACCAAGTGAGAGGATTATTAGTATTAGTACGTATTTGGTTTGATTATGTTTTCAGGTTCCCAAAAAAAGAAGCGTTGCGACGTAAGTGGTTTGACATTATTGGGAAAGATAATTTGAAACCTCATGAAGTACTCCACCTATGCTCTTTACATTTTGAGGAATCAGCATTTAATAAAACCTTGCAAATTGTAAGTATTTCTGTGCCTTCTGTTTCTTTTTTGGTAAGGAATCCATGAAATTCTTGGAAAAAAATCTCATACTGAGGCAATTTCTAGTTGCATGGAGAAGCTAAATATATTTTTTTTACGTAGCATTTGCCCTTAGAGAAGTCTACAGTGACATTTACTCGTCGAAACTTCGTACGCACTCCTTATACAGATGCATAGATCGATCGAACCCAGTCCGGAACCCTGTACCTTGTTCATACACAAGTAGAAAAGACAACTCTACAAAACCAGGGATACGGATCGGGCACCGGGTCACGCATCCTCACCATACACGAGGCTCAAGGGTTGACGTACGAAAAGGTGGTGATCGTGCGTTCTACAACGACCAGGCAGGAGCTACACGACAGTATCCCACATGCTGTAATTGCCATATCGCGTCATACCGCCAGTTGCAAATATTATGCGGATGATGGTAACGATGCGATAGGCAGATACATCAAAGAAGCAGAGACGGCAGGCAGGGGAAAAGTGGTCAATTACAACCTCAAAATGGCGATCAAAAGTCGAGACACAGCCATCATAGATGCCTTGAGGTCTGAATGCAACAGCGAAGAACCGTCACTCGTTTAAATATATATTATATACATTATGTATTCATATATTTATTATACTTATTTATAAATTGTAAACCTCTATGGAAAGTATTGTATTATAGTTAAAAATCAAGTATTAACAAGAAAATTTAATCTAGACAAAGGCACGGACATAAAGTCTGTGGATGCTAATAATAACACAACTAATATTTATATATATATATATATATATATTATTTTTTTTGTATTTCCACCCGTTCCTTGGGAAAAGTTGTTCAGTTTAGAAGGCGAATTCACATCCTTAAGTCACAGAATAAATAATAGCTTAAGTTTTGCTTACTAATTTTATAAGTCACCAAAAAATACTTGCTGCCTGCAATGCTAGCTTAAATTGACACTAACACACTCTTTAACCTTCTTACTCTGTCTGTTTTTTCGAGGAGATTGATAACCTCGACGATCACATGTTGGTTTATTCGCAAGCTTTTGCGTATCTTTTAATAATATTGGCAACAGATTCCACTTTTATAACTAGATTTTTTCAATAGCGTGCATGAGTGTCATTTTTGTATTAAGCATTTCTTCGGGTGCTATTGAACGACACGAAATATCAGGTTCGCAAAAGTTCATATCCGAGATCTTGAATTTTAGGTTGGGTGAAACGTCACGCTCCGCGTCGCTATACGTAGAGCTTGGCCTTCGGCCTCACCATATACGCAGTTTTCCTCGGCCTGCTGCCTCACCTCGCTCTTAGAGTGAACCTTTTATGGCGGTCATCATGGAATTGAGAGGGTGGTCGCTCTGGGCTTAGCCCTGCGCGAGCTCGGTCTTCGGTCTCGTGTCACGATTTTGTATGGCGGCTTTTATTTTAAACAAAATATCTTTTGTATGATCATTGTACAATTAAACACATACATATGTCACCGTAAAATTGTCAAAGCTTTAGTAAAATTATAAACTCTGGGTACTTTGTGAACTGGTCTTTTTTTTCACATCGACAAATTGTAAATAAATGTAAATAAATGCTGTGATTTTGTTTATTTTTCAATTATCATAAAGTAACCGTACTCTGTACCACCTATCGATACTTTGAACAAGTATCGATATTTTGATACCCTAGCATGTGTTTACTACAGGCACGCATATTTTTGTGAAATTTCCTGTCCTTTTACTCTTTAGTCATTGCTTCCTTCCTTATTGTGTAGGTAAGTATGTGGCGAACATAATTAACCCTGTTGTCAAGACTGTCAAGAGTTGTCAGACTTAGTTTTACGACTCGAAAAGTAATTGAAACTGTGACTTTAAAATAGTTAGCGAATTTTATGAGGTTTAAATAGTTCCTCCCCATGAAACTGAACAATTTTCCCCAAGGAACCTTGTTAAAATTCAAAAACGTATCCGCAGCAGGCTTCGTCATAACTAAAAAACTAAGACAAAATTAATCAGCAACATGCTTCGTCAGCCCCGAAAAAAACCTAAAAATATATACAAAATTAAATCCCTAGTCAAAAAAGCCCCCCCGAAGTTCACCCCGCTCAAAGGTTCCCATGATACTGGCCACATTCCCGCGCTGTATGGCCAACGAAATCCTTTGAGCAAGGTACGTCCTAGAGCGTGGGTCGCCAGTTTTTTGGTGCAAACGCCTGCCGATCTCGGCGACAAACTGCACGGCCTCTGCGCCCCAAGTCCCCGCGGTTTCCACTGCCACTGGCACAAATAAATAAGAGGCCTTTAAAGCCGCGTATTTATCGTGCTTGAATTTCGCCGAGGCTTCCGCTGCAGAGCCAGCCCGCTGCGTTGACCCAGCCAAATGGGAAGCAGCAAAAGTGCACCAACACGTAGCATCCCATAACAAGCAACGACCTCGCTCCCAAGGTATCATCGTGAGACCATCCGGGCGCTTCCCGTCCGTACGATACAAACCCGGCGGCTCCAATATACTGGGAACTCCCGCCGTAACAAGGGCCCGACGTATAATATAATTTAGAGCGTGATGGCGCGAAAACCTCCCAGCAGATCTAACATAACTTAAACCATGCAACCCGTCGGCATCCACTTTCGCGCCACAAACACAGCGATGCGGCTCGCAACCAATACGCAAAGCTACCGCCACTCGGAGGGAACCGTCGTCCTTTTGGACATGCATTTTTGGGTACATACATTTTTATGTACCCAATTTAGGGGACGGTAAAGAGTGTAGCCACGCCCCAGACTCAGGCCTGGAAACTTTGAAGCGCGCTAAATCCTTCCCTGAGGCTGTCTCAATACGACTCTTTACGACTGTATATAGTCAATCGACAACAGTAGGGATCGACAGCTTTACGTGCCCTCCGAAGCACGGAAACGCTCGATATAATTTGCTACTTTGGTCACCCATTCCCTGCCTCTGTGCATAAGTTGCTTAACCGCACTGATCGGCAAGGCGCTTCGACAGTCAAATAACTACAGTGTCAGTGACACAGACCTATATCGAGATAGACGGTAAAAGTTTACCTACCTTTCGTGTAAAAAGTGTGATCCACGGTCACAGTTTTGTCTGACTTAAGTCAGTCCGCTTGAGACCTATGCCGTAAATGATAATCGATATTAACCGGATTTAAGTACATTATTATTTTACTTAATTAAGCGCCTTTGAATCGTTTCCGCGCGGTGTTGATTTCCCATCACTAAATCTCGCTCGTGACGTCTTCTTAAGTACGAAAAATTCGACACACTCATACAGCTTGAAGCGCTCTTTTCTTCTATCTCGATATAGGTCTGGTGGTCAGTGGAAGTGGAATGACTATATTGACTAATTAATCCGTTCAGTTGGCGAAATTGAGAACTAACAAAATTTAATACATGGAATGACGCTGCCTTGACTATCAATCATGAACATTACGTTGCCAACGTTGGATATAGTTTTTAACATTTACTGAGGCAAATTTTTCTGACCGTTTATACCAAGCGACGCGATGTGGCGATCAAAGCAACGTAAAATGAATCTTAATAAATTAAATTGAATAAATTAAATAAATAATTAAATAATCATTTGTTTCGGATTATACATCCATAGTTGTTAGTAAATAATAGCTACGGAGCAAAGGTTTTTCTGTAAAAAAATATAAGCTCGAAGAGACATCCGTCGCCCAAAGACGGAGCGATGGATGAAAAAACTTTTCCTCCGTAGCTGTCAAGTTTCATTTTACGTTGCTCTGATCGCCGCGTCGACGCGCCACGTCGCTTGTGTTGTGTGGCTGGTGCGGGGGGCATAAGTATGTTACTGGCTCCTCCGGGAGGAGCCTCTCGGGCGTGATGCTAGGCAGGCACCGGTGCGTTCTTTGGAGATCCCGGAGCCTGCCGAAAAGCATCGAGGGTGGTTACCGTAGAGTTTTTTAGTGGGTAGAAATCCCACATAACTCAGTTCGTTACCTGGGGGCTGGGTACCTGGATCGCAGGTTTTTCTCCACATAAAACAAAAAAAACAAAAAGTTAGGTTATTAGAACTGCGATCTCCAACGCACGAGCTGAGCGAGCGAAGCAAGCGTTTAGCGGTTGTCGCATTTCCGCTCAGCAGGGCAATCGCGCTAAACGTGGATTAAATCGCAATTGAAACGTAGCTGGGGTACCTAAGCGAAGCTGATGCAGGGTAAACGAATGGAACGTTGTCGATTGCTTGTTTATAAGGAGACCTTGATTAACGACATGAACCAAACAAAGCAATGTACATCATTCCATTCGTTCAATCAGCATCAACTTCGCTTATGTGATAGCCCCCCAGCTACGTTTCAATCGCGATTCAATACATTTTTTGAATCTATTTTTGAATTTACATTTTTTGCTGAGCTACTTAATGATGTGGTCAAAAGACAATGAAACATTTCATGAAATTCTCGAACATTTCAGGGGAAGTGAGCAAATCTACAATATGGCCAAGACAAATCCACGTCGCTTATTCAGGTTAGGTTAGGTTGTTTTATTCATTTTATTCACAGAAAGCATTAGTTTTATATATTTCCTAAAGCAATTTCGGAATTTTATACAATTCCTAGGAAATATATACATTTCCTAGGATATGTGTGTATTAAAAAAACTTTGACTCAATATTATACACATTTCCTACATAGCCTCGGAATAGGTAGGGATGTTGACAATGTTTGATTTTATGAATTATTGTATGTGAAACAAAAAATAATGTTAGAAATATATTAATATCCGAAAACAGCATTAAAATTGGTTTATAAATTAATAAGTTATTAGCATTTATATAATCGTAAGGACTGGCTATCTCGTTTTGTGGGGAGAGCTTTTACCTACGCAAACAAATGGCGGTGACGTCACGTGCCAGTAAGTGCATCTCTTTTTCGTTGTTTGACAGTAGCTTGTAACTTTTTTATTTATCAATAGTTTTCAAAAATTATTTCGGTTTTGGGTTTTGGATTCAGTTCCTTTTTAAGATAGGTAAACAATAAAAAATAGTTAACATCCCTATTGTATACAATTACTAGGAAATTCCTAGTATACAATTCCTAAATTTCTTACATTTCCGGTAACATATAAACAACATATATTCGAACAGAAAATCTTTCAAGTAGGTCGACCTACTTAGAAATCTCAAATTCATATTTATGTCAAACTTCGAGTGTTTCTCCACATTTATCTACTTGCAAATCTTCACTAGTTAGTTTTTAAGGAAAACGAAAATCAGATATACTGTATATACAAGTTGTTCATGTATTTACTGCGTTATCTATCTGCTATCTATTTCCCATTATTTTAAAATGGGTAAATAATAAGTGATGCGGATATATGTACGTATTTCCGAGTTGCATTTTCCTTGTGATAATTTATTCGATTTATTAACAGGTCATGGAATTTCTTTTTAACAGCCCATGGGATAGGTATTTTTATCTTTTCTGGGGTTTAATTTTTCTCTTTTCTATGCTGGCTGCTACATTAGTGTTTAAGTTAGTCTACTGCTGTTTTACTTTGCTAACTGTGAAACGGTCAAGAGTGTCAGGGTCGCACTCGTCCCCTCTTCAAACATTAATAAGCTTCCGCTGCTCAATATAAGACGATAGGACACAGGTACTCGATACTCGTATAAGGAGACGGTTGAGTTGTTTGACCTGGGTTTGAAAAGATACCATTGAAAATATCAATATCTTCAAGCCATGTCTTTCTTGATCGGTCAGAGGGTGTGACCTATACACACATCAACACGGTCTAGGGATATTGCACGATTTTTCATATAAAAGATGGCTGTTTGAGAAGCTATAATAGCATACTCGAGATACATGGAGGGCTATAATTTTCAGACGAGCAAGTGCTAAACCTGAATTTTCAATTATAGTCAATAAATTTTGTTTTACTTGAAATTTGTGAAAACGTGACGAAAATAAAAATTGCTTAATTTCGACCATCTTCATACATAAAGCAAGCAAAAAGTGCATTTTCGTTTTTGTTTCCGTCGCGTTTTCACAAATTTCAAGTAAAATATTTTTTTTTGACTAGAATTGAAAATTCAAGTTTAGCACTTGCTCTTCTGAAAATTATAGCCCTCCATGTATCTCGAATATGCTTTTATAGCTTCTGAAACAGGCCTCTTTTGTATGAAAAATCGTGCAATATCCCTAGACAACCTACTAATCAACGGACGAGGCTTTGACGTATTACTCTTAAAGGGTTTCTTAAACTGATTTTGGAGACTTCGCCAGGGGTGCCCAGCAGTAGTATTCGTAGGTTGGAGAATATGTACAACTAGCTTTCCGCCCGCGGCTCCGCCCGCGTGAACTACAGGTTATATCGTGCCCAACTGTGGGATAAAATGTAGCCTATGTCCTTTCTAATCTATCTCTGTACCAAATTTCATCAAAATCGGTTCAGTAGTTTAGACGTGAAACACGGACAGACAGACAGTCAGACAGAGTTACTTCCGCATTTATAATACACACACCGGCACATTTAGCGGAACAACTTCTGTTTTTCATACAATCGACTTAGCTTGGGAGTTCTAAAAATATCCGTTTTACGTGCATAACTGCACTGTTTTTATGCAAATAATTTTTAAAATGATCTTCTCTGTTTTTTTTACAAAAACTGACAAAAAACCAAAAATTTCTCATGTAATCAATAGAAAAAAAATCTCTTTAAACTTTTTATACGAAGTTGTACGAAGAGGTATTTGCATTGTTATCTTTGGCCATGCGGCACATTTGTTGAAAACTTCTTGTATGTTTTATATTTGATTTTACCAGACAAAAATTTTGGCCTAAACTAAGCGTTAAATTTTAACAACAGCATCAATTAAAAATCTCAATTTATAAACTCTAAAGTTGACTTAATTGTATGAAAAACATAAGTTGTTCCGCTAAATTTGCCGGTGTGTGTATTAGTAAGGATTTGAACGAGAATTGTTAAGTCTATAGGACTTTGTACAATGTAGTCAGGATGAAGACTAAGTTCATACCAAGTCCACAAATTACGGCCCTATCGGAAAAGTACGAGCAATAGTTCAGAAGCGAGTAGTTGCTCGTGCGCGTCGTATATACGCAGCGTTTTCATTTTGAAGACGTTAAAGGTAAATTCAACATTTTACGAAATAAAGTTGAAATTCATTGAAGTTAAACAATTTAAAATTACTATTAATAATATAATTTTCCACGTTAAAAAAACGTATGAGGCACCGACTTCAATCCCAATAACAGTTCTTAGTACAAAGTAGGTAACTAGTATTTTTTGCAGACAATAATACTTACTTAATAGCAGATAACCACAAACGAAAATATCACTCATTTATTTAGACGATTTTCTGGTTTGTAGTATTTTTTGTTTTTGTTGATTTTATTAAAAGTGCTGTATCATTTTCGATAAAATTTGTATAGAACCACCTCTGGAGTATGCTCTTTTGAACAAAAACATAATTTTGAAAATCGGTACATAATTGGCGGAGATTATCGGTAAACATACATTAAAAAATAATAATACAGACAGTCGAACATAGAACCTCCTCCTTTTTTGAAGTCGGTTAAAAATAACTATGATATATTCTTTGATAACTGACGGACGTTTATCACAATGTTTTCCTTCAACGTTAAGTAAGCGGTAATTAACGAAAAATTCATACATAAGTCCGAAAAGACGAATTAAGTGGTACAGGGCCTGTACTACAGGCCCGCACCAGGTTTTGAACCCGCAACCCTCCGGTTAGAAGTCTACAGCTCGAGCGTGACGTCATCGCGCGCATAATGCGCCACGTTCTGTGTCAAAATATAAACATTGACAATGCCAAAAGGCGAGCAAGCCTTTGCGCGGGGCCCTGTGCCCTCGCGTAATCAAAGTGAAGTTTCACCGTCAGCCGAGTGGGGTGCTGCGCGAGTTTTTCGCGATCATGCTCGGGCTGCTGGCTCGTTATCATAACCAACACGTACAGTCAAGAGCAGGTCACGCTTTACACTACCAGTTTAAGCTGAGCTCTGATTTATACTGCGCGCTATACAATGCAGGGCCGGTCCAAAGTCCAAAGTGTCAAGCTTAACGTGCTCTTGAGTGTACAATAATCACACATGTCATATGGTTTCAGAACATCTTGACGCCACATTTGACATACTTTTTGATAGTTATCAGATGAAGAATGGGCCTTTTTACCCGACTGCGCGATGCAAAGGAGGGTAATGTTTTTATCAGCCTATGTATTATACGTATGTATCTATGTATGTTTGTACCTTTGTGGCACTATTTAGACCAAACGCGTGGGTCGATTTTGTTGAATGATATACGTCGTTGGGTTCGTCATGACAGCGCAAGTGGTGTCATAGAAAGTATTAAAAAAATGGAATAATCAAAATGCCCTTCGTCCATATTTTTTTTTCACTGTTTGGTAACCAGTTACCAAAGAAGAATAATGCCCAATTTTGGACGCCATAATGTGAAAAAGAAAAAAATTAAAATCGACGAACTATGTCAAGTGGGGTATCGTTGAATAGGTATTTAATAGTACATTGTTACTTTAGGGGTGAAAGCAACTTATTTTAGTCCCGTGACGGGGTTTGGCGACCGAGCGTAGCGAGGGAGCTAATAGTTTGAAGGACTAAATAAGTCTTTCACCCGAGGTAAACATGTGCTTTTCATTACGAATACAAAGAAAGTAAAAAAAAAACCGTTTGCCTGTAAAGTCGGTATACGGGCGAAAGTTTTACGTGACAACGACTTTGAGTGGTAAAATATTTTTAGCGGGCTAACCATGCCCGAGTGGAAGGCAATGCGCCTAATTCTCTAGTGCTGCGCGCGCGGCAGACCGATCATAGTTGAGTGGGAGAGAGACGCAAGGCATTCGGCGGGCCTCTCTCTCGTTCGGTGACTCATCGTAACTAGGGCTTTCGAATACCGGATTTTTTGAATACCGGTATTAATACCGAAAAAAAAATTCTCAATACCGGGATCCCGGGATACCGGTATTGAAAAAAAAACCTTTTTTTTTCAGATTTATCATTCTTTCGGAAGGTGTTTCTGTAGAAGGTATTTTCTCCACTAAATAAAACAAATAAGTTTGCCATGCAAAACCATTTATTTATGTAATAATATTTATTACGTCTCACTCAGACAGATCAGTCTTTTTGTATACAATAAAATGATTTACAAAAAATTACATAAGAAAAAAACTGCTGATCTCGCCATAAAACAAAAACAGAAAACATGACATTTTTGAATAACATCACGAATTTTTTGAATTTATATATTTCGTATTGCCTCCTCGTGCTTCCATTGCGTTTACGCGGTTCGGCATACTGTACATCAAGTTCCTGATACGATTTTGGGGAATATTCTCCCATTCCTCTGTGAGAGCAATTGTGAGCTCACGAAGTGTGGTTGGGGGAGGGTTTCGTTGTTTCACGAATCTCCCTAGCTCGTCCCAAGCATGCTCGATCGGGTTGATATCCAGGCTGCGTGCTGGCCACTCCATAGTATGGAGTCCATACGAGTAATGTTCATCTCTTGAAGATAGTCATTTACAATCTGACCTGTGTGAGGTTGGCCATTGTCATGCATAAAAATGGCATCCTCACCCAAATTGACCATAAATGGACCAACGTGTTCATTTAGGATTTCTTCCACATATCTTTCGCTAGTTAAACAGCCGTTTTCTATGAACACCAGTTCTGTGCGACTCTCAGAAGAAATTCTGGCCCACACAAGTGCAACAAACCCACCGCCTTAGGCTACTTTTTCTTCGATTCATGCTTGCTTGAACCTTTCCCCTGGTCTTCTGTACACTCTGTGTCTTCCATCATGCTCGTAGAGCATACATTTAGATTCGACGGAGAACATAACTTTTGACAAATCTTCAATATTCCAATTCAACTGGTTTTAGGCATGCCTTAGTATTGAAATACGATACCCACGCTCCAATTTAGGGCCGTTTGCAGGTCTTAGTGGTTTCAAGTTAGCCTCAGCAAGTCGTGGTCTTACAGTCCATGCGCTTGGGTTACTTCCTCCGAGGCGTCGAAACTGATTTGTAAGTTTAGTTCTTGTGAGAAAGCGATTACGAAGCATGGTGTTCATCAAATATCGATCTTCTTGTGCTGTGATACGTTTTTGAGTATATAAGTATCAAAATCAAAATTTAGCGTAAAATAGATAAAAAATATTAGATCTCATATAAGTCATAACTTACATTTTTATGTCGTATCGTATCCATCCAGTTATAAAGCACGTACAACACAAAGTCACAGATCAGAGCCAGCCAAAACACTGATATGATAACGCGTGCAATTCCACTGCTCACTGTTTGATGACTAACTGCTTCGCCTTACACCTGAGGCGGGGCGTGTTGGGAATTTTCCCTCCGCTACCGGGCGCCGTGGCGCTAGTGCCACCTCAAACTGGCAAGGACTCTTAAAATGACTTAATTTTGTTGTAATTGCCACTAAGTCGTTAAGTAATTAAAATATCGATTTGGAAATTTTCGAAATAATATAATTAATGTGTTTCTGCGGCAGTGATTGTCTATTGCAACGAGTTTTGTACTAAAAATAAAATGAAATCACTAATACCGGGATCCCGGTATTAGACATTTCAATACCGGTATCGAAAATGTCTAAAAAAGTCCGGGATCCCGGTATTAGCCAATACCGGGATCCCGGTATTGGAAGCCCTAATCGTAACGTTACCGAGCGTTACACTTTTTCATAAGTGACTCCCAGCCGCAACCTAATTTAAGACGTTGTCACGTCAATAAAAACATGAATAAGCTGAACTCATTGCTGCTTTGCGAAAGATACAAAACTCTACAACTCGAAAAAACAAATGAAGATCGGAATGCCACTTTCCCGCCTATTATGTTTTTTTTCTGTGGCTGGCCAGCTTTATCATTGAAAAAAATGTTAAATATTTTGCCAAAATCTATGTTATTTTAAAGAAATAGTTAAAAGTAAATTATTATAAAGTCATTAAAAAAAGTATTCTTTAATGAATACTTAACTTTTGTTATTTCAATTTTACATCGCGCTGTAATAGAGTGACTGTATAAGAAGTTGGAACATATTTTTTTAATACTTAATTTGACAGCTGTCAGTTGAAAGCGATTCTCCCTAGGCTTGAAAAGTATTACTTTCAAGCTGCTCCGTAGGCAACTTCAGACCTACTTTCTGAGTATGACTGATGAAAAAAACATTGTTAGGTTTCTCATATCGTTTTTCAACCAAAATTACCGTTTAGGATCTATGACGATTTAAAATTGGTTAGTAACGATTTTTCACTTAAATGTAGGCTTTTAAATTCGGAAATTGTTCAATTTTTATGCAAGTGAGATAATGAGGAGATCAATAAACAAATATAAATATCTGACTTAACTAAAAAGTGTAAAATAAAATAAATTACTTAATTTAAAAAAATTAAAAAACCCGACTGCGTAGTAAAAACTGAAAAGAAAAAACAAGTAAGTTCAGTAGTAGAGACTTTTATTATTGAATACTATTGAATAACATAACGATTTTAACAATCGGGACCCATTATTAGGAAGCCGGATTTTTGATGAGTCCCGACTGTTAAAATCGTTATGTTATTCAATAATATTCATTAATAAAAGTCTCTACTACTGAACTTACTTGTTTTTTTCTTTTCAGTTTTTATTACGCAGTCGGGTTTTTTTAATTTTTTTATTAAAATTCGAAAAGGGGACGGCAAAACGCTCCGGTCGGGTAGGTACGCGGGGGGGTCTGCATTGTGTAGAAACTTCAAAATAACCAATTCCCGCAACTACCTACTGGACCGATTCTTCTTTCACCATTAGAAAGCTACATTATCCCCGATGGACATAGGCTACATAATTTTCCCGAATTCCCACGGGAACGAAGTCCCGAGCGGAATGCTAGTTTAAAATAAAACGTAGGTAATAAATTTCTATTTGACTTCAATTTATAAAAATAAAATTCTCGTGGGAAAAGCACGATCTATACATCAATTGTTTATCATTTAGCTGAGCTACCTAGACAAGTTAACATAGATGCGAAATGTGCGAGGTCCGTATTACAGAACGCGACTTAGACTCTGATCTATAGGTACTAAGTAGCAGTCGTCTTTGTCATTTAAATTATTATTATTATTATAAGATGGGTTAACTCTTGACCTCAATCTTGACCAAGGTCAAAGATGAGGTCGACGATGGAGCGAGTTAACCCAGAAAATGCCTATAAAGGCACTGGTACTCCCACGCACCGACGGAACACAGCAAGCTGTTTGGCGTCGGACTTCGGTAGGAGGGTGGTCGCGAACCAGACAGCCCTTTACAGAGCCTACCACACCGCATGAGACCATGGGACGACACCTCAGATTCAGAAAAAAATGAAGTGTCGTTACCTGGGATGGATTACTAGAAGGCAGGTCTCATTTGTGTTTCCTTAGTCGCCTCTTACGACACCCACGGAAAGAGATGGGGTGGTGTTATTCTCAACCGATCACCACACGGTTAAAAATTTAAAAGTGAGAGAAAGAGACAATCAATACTTAAGTATAGATCAAGACTTGAGTTTCCTGCTGTAATACGGGCCTAAGCCTTTGGAGTCGGAAGGTGAAGAAACCCATGAAGTGTACTAATTTTATACGATCACTATTCAGCAGGCCGAGTACGATAGTGACAACGCCGCGACAATACCGCGGACCAGGCAGGAGCTACACGACAGTATCCCTCATGCTGTGGTTGCCATATCGCGCCATACCGCCAGCTGTAAATATTATGCGGATGATGGTAACGATGCGATAGGCAGATTCATCAAAGAAGCAGAGGCGGCAGGCAGGGAAAAAGTGGTCAATTACAACCTCAGAATGGCGATCAAAAGTCGAGACAGAGCCGTCATGGATGCTTTGAGGTCTGGATGTAACAGCGGGGAACCGTCACTGGTTTAGAAAAATACATTATGTAATATAAATATATATCTTTATTATAGCTATTTATCTACTGTAAACTACTATGAAAAGTATAGTAAAATATTTTTAAAAGAAAAAGCAAGTATTAACAATAAAACACTTAATCTAGACAAGGGCACGGACATCAAGTCTGTGGATGCTAATATCTTTATTATATAAAAAATACCTCGGTCCTATGTCAAAATGTCAACATTGACAACGCCATAGGGCGAGCAAGCCTTTGCGCGGGACCCTGAGCAATCAAAGTGAAGTTTCAGCGTGAGCCGAGCGCGAGTTTGTCGTTATCGTGCTAGAGCTGCTGATCGAATCAGATACATAATATGATGTAGGTATTAGTTAAAGGTACAGAGGCCAGCGCATCAGGTTACCCAATTGCATTGAAAATCAGTTTTTATTGTTACAGCACCGAGTGCACGCATGTAGTAACCTGATGTGCGGCCGTCTGTAGATAAGTGAAATTTTTACATGTTAGAAAATCAATTCTTATAACCCTTGTCAATAAAGTGTTATCTGTGTGGTATGCGATTGATTTAGCGGTTCGGAGGGAGTAATGCGTGATATCCGGACACTTACATCATAACATAACACACAGCACAGCTTTACACTTGTAATCGCTGTTACTGTTACGTGCAGACGACTAACAGAGGTGCAATCTAGAAGTCTTGATGTACAGGGCTTTAGGTAATCTCTTTCAACCTCTCGGGTGCTAAATGATTCCATGAAACTGAACAACATTCCCCAAGGAACATAGGTCAAAATACGAAAGAAAAATTTGATCTCCCATACAAAATACGCTATGTGCTGATGAAGTATGTATTTCGACCTTTTTGGGAACTCAAATTTTTTTTTGTATTTCGACCCTTGGGGACAGTTGTTCAGTTTCATGGACTGATTAACCACTCGAGAGGTTGAAAGAGATTTACCTAAAGCCCTGTAGAAGAAGAAATCAACACCTCTGTGATTTTTTGCACAGACATTTGTAAGGCGGTCACGCCACTAGTTCCACGCCACTCAGTGTAACGCAATAAATAATTTTAAAAAGCAATATTTAAACAATTCCTAAAAATGTACTTAATTTTAGCGTTCATAAACTAAATACATAATACAATTACGTACTCAAAGCGTCTCGTGGTTCAAATTCTCTGTTTTACGAGCGAATGCAGTCTAAACAAGGCTTAAGGGAATGTGAGAGCGATGAAATACTTTCAAATTAAATGAATATGGAATGAAAATGTATTTTATTTCTCACCTAATGTGTTTCGTAAAAGGCCATAAATTAAATTGTAATTTATAGGTAGTAGAGCTAGTTTTCTGCTTTTTGTTTTTTTCCAGCTAATAGGGAATAGCTAATAGTCAAACTCCACATGTGCGAAGTGTGGTGACGAAAGATGTTATTATGACTATGTAATTTATTTAATTACAAACAACAGGACCTGTACAGACAACAGGATGGCTATTCCACTAATCGGCGGTTGAATGAGATTGGTCACCAATTTATCCGTTCACGTGGGCGAAATTGAGAACTATCCAAATTTTATATTTACATCTGATGATGGTTACTTTGACTGGTGGCACCGCCGCCAACTGAATGTCTAGTTGCTAGCAACTTTACGTTCGGTGCAGTGCCGGATTCACAGTTTTTGTGAGTGTAGGCCACTTTATTTCCGCCGCCCCATGTACCTTTCTAAAATAGTAAATTTCCATTTGTAGTAAGGTAGGCACTAAAATTAAATAAACGAATGAATTAGTCACTAAGAAAATTTTTTTACGGGACTTTTTAATAGCAAAATCTTTTAATAATATCATCATAGTCCATGATGTTTATTTTATCTTGTCTCTGCTTCTATGTAGAGACGAGCTAGAGTTCATTTTTTCGGTAAGAATGAGTTTAAATAGGGATTTAATAAATAAAAAAAAATCAGAAAACCAGTCAACTTGTTTGACTTTTATCCTCTGAAATCGAGTGAGCGTCTTCTGAAATCTGCCGCCCTTAGGCCGCGGCCTATACGGCCTATTGACAAATCCAGGACTGGTTGAAACCAGGACTGGGGAGCAAGTAGATGAAAAATAAATAGTTCTCAATTTCACCACCTGAACACATAAAATGGCCTCTATTGTCATTCAACCGCCATTGAGACCTTTGATTAGTGGAAACGACGCCCAGCACTTATACTTATGTGCATAAGGTGACCCACAAAGACCGTCACTGTTACAAACAAATTAAGAGACGTCCAGATGAACTTGTATAGCTTGATGTGAGGTCATATGTGTATTTAAACATATTTTTTAATAGCTCATATACGTCCCCACCGAGGGGCACGGGCCTCCCTTCGACACACGAAGGGGATTTAGGTCATAGTCCACCACGCTGACCCAATGCGGGTTGGTGGACCGCTCGTCTTTCGAAAATGATTTTTTCTTGGACGAACGGGTTGAGCGGTTGAGCCGTTGAGCAAGTGATAATTAGAAATCCGTACATAAATCCGAAAAGACGAATTTAGTGGTACAGGCCCGCACCAGGATTTGAACCCGCGACTTTCGGATTACAATAAGTCTGGCTCATTAGCAACTGGGCTATCACCGCGTATTTTACATACTAAGAACAAAAACTTTACTGAGACAAATGTTCATTAAAATAAAGATATTTTTAATCAAGGAAAATTTGGCTTAGAAAACTCTACAAAAATAAAACTGCAGTGATGTGCAGTTCCTTAACACGCGTGCACAGTGGGTGCATCGTGCTTACGCATGCCAACGCCAACCGACAGATAGATGACGGCCATTCGTCTTCGTATTCTAACCACTGGGGACAGACAGGATGGCAGTTATCCGTTCATAGTTAGAACTGCACTGATTTTTAAAACGCTTACCCGTGTAACATGAGGGAGATTTACAAATAATTCTAGGGATAGAAAACTGTTCAGCGCGAATGGGTCTTGAACCCACGACCCAAGGATTAAGTAGATACCTTTTTTTATATATATTTAGCTGGAGTAATACGAGTATGTAGTATTTAAGTAATGATTAGCATTCAATTTGTTACATCTATTTCTCTCCTATAGTACACGTCTGTCTTCCTTTCTTCCTGCTCTTTCCTATCAACAGGTCTGCTGGTAGAAATTTCTTTTTAGAAATAAGCGGAACCTTTTTGTATGTACTGTCTTATGTCTGTAATTTATGTCCTGTGTGTACTGTGATACCTGATCCGGGGGCAAATAATTTAAACGCGTAGCTCTTCTTCAGGTACAACAATTATAATCAAATTCTGCACTTTTCTTGCACTTATTTCAATTATAACTTACACACACGGTTACAATAATTAAAGAACGCTTAGTAAAGTGCTATTAGCACGCCTACGAACGCATACAAGAACTTATTCCGTGAGCTCTCTACAATGAATCCAAATTATTAGAGAACTGCACTGGTCAGTCAGTTCAGTTCAGATGACTTATCCAGCCAACAGTACTGCTGCAGGACATTTAAGTCAGCCAAGCCATGTTAATGCGACAGGGAGTGTAGAGCGGTGCAGCTGGGATAGGATGCGGTAGGTGTTGAATTTATATACATACTCCCTTCAACCGTACTTTTTTAAATCTTTGTTACGCGCTAACTTCTCCAATTGTCGGCCGATTTTCAAAATTATTTTATTGTTCGAAAGAAGATATTCCTGAGTTGCTCCCATTAAAATTTTATTGAAATTGCTTAAGCGCTTTTTAAAACAATCAACAAAACACAAAAATACATTTTATTTTATAGATAACGTTTTGGTTTGTGGTTATCTGCTGATAGGCATTGTTGGGATTGAAGTCGGTTGATCCTTACGTGGACATTAATTCATTATCTAAACTGATATTATAAAGAGGAAAGATTTGTATTTTTGTATGTAACGAATAGGCTCCGAAACTACTGGACCGATTTCAAAAATTCTTTCACCATTAGGATGCTACATTATCCCTGAGTAACATATGCTATATAATTTTCCCGAATTCCCACGGGAACGAAGTCCCGAGCGGGATGCTAGTCTAGTTGTTTATAACTAGTAAAACGTTTTATTATTTTTCTACCGCACTATGACCTCGAACTAATCGGGTGCGGCCTGTGATAGTTTATGGCAGCGCTTTTAAAGTCCTTTGCCCAACATTGATGCATCTTACTTTCCAGAATAAATTAAGAAGAAAAGTCAAAAATGTCTTATATTTTTACCAAAGAACACCCGAGACTTCTATACTGTGGGAAATTTGGAAAATCCGACCATAATCAAAACTTCAACGAGCTTCTTACCTATGTTCCATCTTCTCCTTATCGTGTAGGTATAGCCAAATATACAGGGTATAAAGGACAGCTTAGCAAATACTTAAATGGTGGAATCTACCCATAACTATCACCGGAGATAAGTAACTGTTTTTTTCCCGGAAACGTCACGTTAAGGAGTTTTCATTATTTACCTACTTTGGCGCTACGCAACCTGTCGCGAAACCGCGCCCCGCGCGCTATCCCCCCGCGCCGCGCTGCTATCGGAGTGCGATGTACTTTGCTGGTTTTCGTGTTTTACATTGTTATGATTGTTTTTTATAGCAAAATAGAGTGTATGTAAGCAAAAAATATTAAAAAACATAAAAAAATGAAAATTTTCCGGAGAAAAATTCCACTGGAAAATAATTTTGAATGATTGTCTGAGTCCAGGGTTTCAGTTTTTGTTAAGCTGTCTTTTACACCCTGTATAGTCATCTTGGCTAAACCTGGTGTCAGAGTTTTTCAAACCGCACAATGGCCTCTAACTTGGTTTTAACGTTCAATTGACATGACAACAGCCGGGACCGACAGTTTAATGTGTCCTCCGAATCACGGAAATGCTCGTGATAAATTTTCACTTTGGTCACCCATCAGGTTCCCTACCTAGCGCCACTGGGCCACGAGCGCTTCCATGTTCCATGTAAGTATTATACTTTACAAAACTAAGACAAAGTATCTTTTAAATCTACGTTACGTATGTATCTATTTTTTGCCATTAGATAAACTTCATTATCATCATCATCATACTCAGCCCTCATCAACCCACTGCTGGGTATAGGCCTCTTCTCTGTAGCGCCAATCGTCACGGTCCTGTGCTTACCTCATCCATAGAGGTCCCGTCAATTTGACGACATCGTCTGACCATCGGGCTGGTGGTCTGCCCACTGGCCTTGTCGCTCCCCTTGGCCACCATTCTGTGACTGCCTTGGTCCACCGTCCGTCGTCCCTCCTAGCCAAGTGTCCCGCCCATCTCCACCGTAATCCCGTTATCCGCTTCCCTACGTCTTCGACCCTAGTTTTCCGTCGAATTTCTACGTTTGGTACACGGTCAACGAGAGAGATACCTAACATAGAACGCTCCATTGCTCTTTGTGCTACCTTTATCTTATGCATATTTTGCTTAGTGAGCGTCCAGACGTGATTAATTATAAATTATGATCTTCTCTTTTCTGAGTCAACAAAGGTCTGCGCAATTTTCACTAGGTTTAACTTCAATTAACAATTCTGTAACATAAACATTTTGATACCGCCTTGACCCGGCACTAAAATAAACAAAAATCCCAGTGCTTAGCTGTATATTAACTGAAACTAACTCGACATGGTATAACAACATATGGAGTGAATTTACATTAGTTAACGAAATTTTAGGGGGGTTAAAACAACTTTCCCCGAGGAACCTCTATAAATTTCATTTCACGTCGTACTGATCGCTAATTTAAAGTAACCCAATAGCTAATATTAAATTATTATTTTTATCCATAATAAAAATATATATTTTTTTATGATGAGATGGGTTGACTCTTGGCCCCTATCTTGACCAAGGTCTTAGATGAGGTCGACGATGGAGCGAGTTAACCTAGAAAATGCCAGTTAAGGTACTGGTACTCCCACGCACCGACGGAATACAGCAAGCTGTTTGGCGTCGGACTTCGGTAGGAGGGTGGTCGTGAACCAGACGGCCCTTTACAGAGCCTAACCAGACCATATAGGACGCCACCTCAGATTCAAAACAAACTAAGGTGTCGTTGCCTAAGATGGATTACTAGGAGGCAGGTCTCATTTGTGTTTCCTTAGTCGCCTCTTACGACACCCTCTGAAAGAGATGGGGTGGTGTTATTCTCAACCGATCACCACACGGGGAAAAAATGGTACTAGGTATATTTATTGCTAAAATTGTTAGAACTGTGTGTCCAGAATATGTTTGAACACCAATACATTACGCCTACATTCTCTAAGCACAGCATCAGGAGATCATACAGGGTGTAAGGGAAACGCTTTCAAATACTGAAAGTACATGCTCAGTCAATGGTTTTGAGTAACTTTCTTAAAGAAACTTTTCTAGGCTCGCGAGGGAGAAAGCGCTCAAAAAATAAAATCAATCGATTATAAATAAAATTGTGTGCAACACAAGCCTGCTGACATATAGGACCGGTGTTACCAAGTATGAAAAGCGTAATTATACTAAAGATATAATTATTAATATAAAAAAATGGAAGGACGAAAAAATATTTTGTATACACCAATATGTTTCCAGTTGTCTTCTCTACCAAATAAAATTGGTTTGGTCCAAGTTAATTTTAGTTCGGAATAAAAAACCACCTTCCCTACTAAAGCTAAACATCTCCTTTGAGTAACGACTTTTTTATAGAAAGATAAATATCGCACCCTCAGTATAATAGGGGCACATCTCAAAATTTTGAGAAAATGAACTACATTCATAGAAAGGCTTAACAATGTATGTTCTATGCGATAAAAATTAAAACAGAGGCGAATCAGTGTTAAAACCAGTACAGATTATACTTCCGTCTCTCTTACACCGGGACCCTTCCCCCCTCCGTTCAGTGTGAAACAAGACGCAATCAGTGTTGTGTCAGAGGTGAAAAGGGTAAGTTCTCGCAAGTTCAGGCTCAACACTAAATGTGCCTATAAATTACTAATTGGACTCGGTAAGTACAATTTTTGTTTTTAATTTAGAAAAGGCACTTTTTGAAATAGGTCTGTATTGCACTAAATGGAGTTTATAATAATGGGACTTATTTGTGATTGCGTCCTTGTCATATTTAATACTTTATAAAATTTTGGGTGTAAATAAAAATAGGTCTTTTCATGATTAAAAAATGTAATGGTTATATATTTTAAATTGAAATGTATCAGTGTTGTTCTAATAAGTTTTATAGGTCAAAGTAATTATTTCTACTTGTGACTTTTTAATATCTTTTCGTCATATTGTTTAGCGGTCTTTTTATGTATCTGGACTGTATTTGACCGATAATGAAATGGTATTTATAGAACTTTTACAAAAACTTACTTCAGGTAATTTTGAAAAATGAAGAAAAGAGCGGACATAATTATGGACCTGTTGAATAAAAGTGATCAAATTAATGTAAGTAGGTATCTATGTTATGTTTCGATGGTTTAACTTTTCAATTGTTTGTTAATAAACTTTATTTTTACAGAGTCAGACGAACAACAAAGAAAATTTCCAACCAATGAGTAAGGATGGAACTCAAAGAAAGCGGAAGAAAGATTTGGTAAGTACCTAAACTATAATCATTGAGGTGTTTAGTTTAGGTATGTTCGCGCGGCCGGTCTACTGAGGTTGGCTCAGTAGGTTGATCAAAATTATAGGTACCCTCAATTTTTTTGTATTTTTGAAGATTCCTTTTTTTTACTTTACAGTAAATTTATTCTCTTCTCTTTTCCAGGATGATTTAGAAATTGAAAATTATCATCGATCAAGTCCGTCAATCATTGAGGGTACAGTCAAGAGCAGGTCACGCTTTACACTACCAGTTTAAGCTGAGCTCTGATTTATACTGCGCGCCATACAATGCAGAGCCGGTCCAAAGTCCAAAGTGTCAAGCTTGACGTGCTCTTGAGTGTACACCACAAACAAGTGACTGTTATCTGGAGAAAGAGTTACGCAACGGAATACAATACAGTAAAGTTAGTATCTACACCTACACTATTATTATAAAGAGGAAAGATTTGTTTGTGTGTGTATGTATGCATTTAATGAATAAACTCTAAAACTACTAGACCGATTTTAAACATTCTTTCACCAATAGAATGCTACATTATTTGGGATTAACATAGGTTATAGAATATATAAAAAAAAAGTAAGGGTTCCGTATGAAAATTTCGATAATTTAACTGAAAATGGTTGATATTTGTTAAGTAGAAAAATTATATTTTGGGGAGTCGAAGTCCCGCGTGAAAAGCTAGTCTACAATATTTACATCATTGATAGATTTTTGTTAATCGATCAGTTGTGTTAAAATATTCTAGCTGCAAATTCTTATCAGTAAACTTATACCTTACTTTTCTTCAGGATGATTCGAGAGTTGAAAACTTTCACCTATCTAGTCCGTCGATCATCGAGGACACACCACCAAAAAGTGATTGCAATCAGAAGTACTTGCAGGCATTATACAATGTAAGAAAGGATAGTAAGGTTGGTATCTACACAATAATAAAATAAATTGTTGTAGACGTATAAGTGGTATTACAATATTTTATATTAATTATTATGTTGTTTAGAATATTCTTCCTAAGCATACTTTGATGCTCAGTAAATGATTTATTTATTTATTTATTTACAGTTCTTTGCACACATGACAAATATATATAAAATCACAAACAGAAATACGACACAAAAGGTTAGCTTATCTCTAAAAATAAATTTCTTCCAGCAAACCCGAGCCACGAAAAGTTGATCGGAAAGGCAGATAGAGCGTGCAAAATACATAATATACCTACATAAACTATACTATAATTAATAATAATGATATGTGAGGATAGTATATACTTACTCGTTTTTTAACATCTATTTATATTAGCCCACCCCTGATCGTCCCTGGCGCAAAGGTGCCCATGACGCTTGCTGCGTTTCCACGCTGTATAGCTATGAACAACCTTTGCGCGAGAAACGACCCGGAGCAGGGGTCGCCTCCTCGTTCCCTCATGCGGCAACAGAGCGCCGCAAATGACGCATTGGTACAAAAATACTCATAATTAATTACCTGTTTCAGCAATCGCCATTACTTGATAAAAATGAGGCAATTTACTCCAAAAAAATCATCCCTGCAGATGCAATAAGTTCATCTTCCACCGGTACTTCCATACTTCCCATTGATGACAGTAAACTCGAGGAACCTTTAACACCTAAAGGGGTCTGTCGCACTGTAGCTCGGTCACCGAAAAATTATCGCGAGAGTCCTATGAACACAGACGAGAGTGATGCTGGCTTAAGCGATGATGACCCTACATACAGAAGAAGACCACGTTCACGTCTTGCCGGTGCATGTAAGAGGATTTCCTCTAGTAGTAGCTCTTGTAGCAGCAGTAGCAGCAGCAGCAGCAGCAGTAGTAGCTCTAGCTCAACAAGTTCTGACTCTGCTGCTTCAGAAGCGATTACACCAATAACGCCAACAGCCACAGACTCGCAAGTTCCTAATAAATCCCGTAAGCGTCAAAGAAATCCCCAAGCGTGGAAACAAAACTTAGCAAAACTTTTGAGAAACAGTGGTAAGGAATACGTTTCTCACACTTCAAAATCTAAGAAAGTAATTCCTGCTCGTTCTGTAAAAAACCCCTGTACAAGCAAATGCAGACTCAAATGTACAGAAAACATTACTGAAACTGACAGAAATACAATATTTGAATCTTATTGGGCATTAAGCGATATTGATTTTAGAGAAGCTGAGAACAGTGAAATTATTATATGGAATGACATAAGAGTTCTAAAATTTACAAAGGAAGACTTATTGAAATTCCAGTTTAAAACATCATACAGTCAGACTGAGTTTAACAATGTTGATATGAGGAACAAAAGAAAAAAGATGCCTGATATTGAGAACATAATTAAGATGAGAGCATGCTCCAAGCCACTAAACTTAGCAAAACGAAAACATGATGACTTATATCACCTTGTTGAAAACAATTTAATGCCCCACTATTATGCTTGTTTTTATAAAACTCTACTGAATGTTGCTCAATAATTATGTTTATATAAACTACCAAAGATATATACGACTTATAACATACGAAAATATAAACTTATTTTTTAATAAAATGTGACTTGTCACATTTTTATATTTTTTTTAGCTATAACGTTAATATATAAGAGAATTATGTTCAAAGATATTTAATAACTTCATTGTGCCTTACCTATAACAATACTTATAAATAATTTTAAGAATTGAAGTCAAAAGGTGATAAGTGAGAGTTTTTTACCTCTTTAACATTGATCTCAGACAAAAAAAAGCTGTTGAAGCAACATCTTTTGTTACTAATAATTTTTGTATTTGTAACTTTAAGGAGAATATTTTTTAGTTTGTTTTGTTAATAACCTACCTGTAGCAGGTACTTTATTACAATTTATTAGTACTTATCGACACTTTCTCCGTATTTTTATTTAATCAAGAATAAGTGATTTTTGTTTTAAAATTTTAATTTGTATTCTTTTTCAACGTAAAAGAATTAAAAGTCTTTTCATTAGTAAAATAAAATGTGTTTTATTTAGATCACCTTTCATACAATAAAGCATTATTTCAAACAACGTCACGTAATTATATAATTAGTTAAGTATTGTAGAGAAGTTTTCAGAGATATGACACTATTTTCTTATAAACTTCAAAACTAAATAGGCACAAATATAAAAAGAACTCTATACGATTAAAAGTTTCGGAATGATACAGGCTTATATTTTCAAATTTTTATTTTTATTTTTTTTTAAATTACATTAATGAAAATTTCCTTTTTTTTTCAACATTGGCTGTTAAAGTAGAAATGAAACTACCATAGAAAAATATAAAATGGTCGAATATTTCACAAAACATCTATGATAATTACAGTCAAAACCAAAAGTTTAAAATTCATAAACTTTTTTTGCGATTTCCCAAAAAACGTGTTTTTAGAGATGTGCCCCTATTATACTGAGGGTGCGATATGTGACTGTGTCTAGTAAAAGGGACCACTTTGAGGGTAGTCCATAAGAGCGATTAACATAGCTTATTACATTACATTTTCACCCTTAACGACTACCCTCAAAGTGGTCCCTTTTACCAGACACAGTCACATATTATTGAACTTAGTTAAAATGTTAAAATAGAATCTGTCCTTAAGAGAACGAAGGGCAAAATTACCTTTAGACTTGTACTATTTTTCACTGGGTCACTTTAAATTTAAAAAAAATTGTTCTTAGTAAAAGTTACAGTTTTAAAAGGTATTGTTATACCATTATATCTACCAGGGCACGCAACCCTACCGTCAAGGGGTGAGGGGTATAATTAAATCAAGGCCTACCCTCACCCCATCTGATAAGACTGCCACAGGTAACAAAACATTACCCTTATAATTACTACAGCAAAAAATCTTTAAAGACCCGCCGGGTTTCCCAGTGAATGTACACCACTGGTCTACCTATTGGAAAAGTAGGGATATTTTGTAGCTTCAAAATCGTGCTTAGGGTTTTTTTGATTATATTTTAAATAGGTATACAAAACTCCGCTTTTTCATTATTCCGATTCAAATCCGTGAGAATGCTGCTTTAGTTATCGTGATTACCGTTCCTAAGGATCAAAGTTAATTGGATGACAAAACCCATAGAAATAGCACGGATTTATTATCATTAATTAATTATACCTCATACTGAATGAAGCTATCCTTAACTACCTACCGTCACAGGGTCTGGCCACCGGCTGAAGCGGCGGCGGTGAAAAGCGAACTCTATCTCCACGCTGCGCTGTGTGGAATTCTGTACTCACTCTACCACACGCAACGAGCAATGGAGACAATTCTTTACGCTGCGCCGCCACCGCTCTAGCTGTAGCTAGACCGATAGAAAGGGCCCCGACTCTGTAAGTTCAGTTAGTTGTGTGTCGATGGAATGGAGGCCATTTTATCTGTTCAGGCGGCGAAATTGGGAATTATTTAATTTTCATACACTTCCTGACAGCCACCCCGACCAGCAGCGCTACCGCCAACCGAACGTAAAGTTGAAAACTGCCTCGCAACTGAAAATTCAGTTGGCGGTGGTGCCACCAGTGAAAGCAGCCGTCATTAGATTTATGAAATTTGGATAGTTCTCACTTTCGCCACCTGAACAGGTAAAATGGCCTCCATTCCATCGACACACAACTGAAGTTACAGAATCGGGGCCCAGTGTGCAACAGAATAATCTCATTACGCTAGAGTTACGTCTAACAAGCGGCTTAGGCTGTCTGGTGCAACGCCCGTTGCAGCGACACGAGTCGGAACAAGCCGACGCCAGACGAAACCTACCGACGACGTCGTGGTGTAGTTAATACCTTTAACACAACTTACGGCCAGTTGCAACAACGTTCATTACAGTTAATGCTACTTTAAATATCATACTGTCACTATCCGTCTTGTTAAAATAAACAAGGACGGCATAGCGTTTAAAGAAGCTTTAACTTTAATAAACGTTTCTGCAACTGAGTTATTTTTTTTCCGAATCTGGTGTCGTCCTTGATCTCATGCGGTGTGGTAGGCTCTGAAAAGGGCCGTCTGTTTCGCGACATCCCTCCTACCGAAGTCCTACGCCAAACAGCTTGCTGTGTTCCGTCGGTGCGATGGGACTACCAGTGCCTTTATAGGCAATTTCTGGGTTAACTCGCTCCATCGTCGACCTCATCTTTGACTTTTATGGTCAAGATTGAGGTCAAGAGTTAACCCATCTTATAATAAAAAAAAAGAGTGTCAGGTTTTTAAAATACTCTATTTCAGGGGTTCCCAATCTTTTTCAGTCCGCGGCGTACTTACAAGTTCAGAATTTTGTCTCGGCGTCCTCACCTAGCTAGCTAGTCTAAATATATAGGTACAGTTGAAAGAAATAGGTACAGTGATACTAGTTAGGTAAAAAGGCACAACAATTTAAATAATAACAATTTGAAGCTGAGTTTTTTATTTATTTTATTTATTAGAATACCTCTTACGTCCTAAACTTCAATTTGTTCCAACTGCCAAAAAAATTCATTTTGCGTATTTTAGATCCTTTTTCCAGATCTTTAAAAGATGTCGAAAAACAGTCGTTCCTTCGTTTTTGTACCTCAATATGCCTGACTAAATTCGCGCGTGCTTCGCTCCCACGCTGAGAAAATGCAAATACTGCTAGTATGTGCAAATGAATGCCCCGTGCGCGGCTTGCTAATGTCCCGAGTATCGGAGACTGTCCCCTTATTCTATGCGATTCGGCAATCGACAAACTAACTACCTTACCTTTACTATACGGGGTGTAATGGAAAAGCTTCCAGAAACGAAGACGGCTTGTACTAAAGATTCTCAATGCAATTAAGTTTCGTTAACACTTTTGTTTTAATAGCTAAACGAGTATACCTAGGTCGAAATAGAAAAGACGATCGTTGAGAATAACATCACCCCATCTCTTTCCGTGGGTGTCGTTAGAGGCGACTAAGGAAACAAAAATGAGACCTGCCTCCTAGTAATCCGTCTTAGGCAACGACACCTCAGTTTGTTTTCAATCTGAGGTGGCGTCTTAAGATCTCATGCGGTGTGGTAGGCTTTGTAAAGGGCCGTTTGGTTCGCGACCACCCTCCTACCGAAGTCCGACGCCAAACAGCTTGCTGTGTTCCATCGGTGCGTGGGAGTGCCTTAACTGGCATTTTCTGGGTTAACTCGGTCCATCGTCGACCTCATCTATGACCTTGGTCAAGATTGGGGTCAAGAGTTAAACTATCTCATAATAAAAATAAAAAAACAAATGAGCTAGGTATCTATTCTGTACTTCAGAGCATTGGACGTCAAAATACATCTCTCTCTTGCGTTGCAAAACTGACAGTATCAGATAGTTACAAGTACCTAAAGTCATAAGACAGACTTCGAAATAAATGACTACTATTCGTGGCATGCACCAAATGAACCTATTTGATAACGGTTGATTTATTTCAAAATCCATATAACATTCGACCATAGTGGAATAAGGGCCCGGACGCAACTGTCCCGCTAAATGTCATACACTTCATGTCATAGAATATAATTTTGTATTATGGCAATTTGCCTATTGTTCGCCACACTTTATGACAACTTGTCACGGGCATTTGAAGGCTTTAGAGAACACCGTGCGTGTGTTACTCGTTCACAAAGTCGATTTTTTATAGGAAAACAAGAACGAATGATGTGTTTCTTTTCTCACTGTCGATTTTATTAGAAGTTTGGTAAATATTTCTTAGGTAGGATCTCATGTCTTAATATAAGGACTTGAAAAAAATAATTTTCTTCTACGTATCGACTTAAGCTTTTGTAGATGGAAAGATTAAAGTTACTGTTAAGGACTTGACAATGTCACATTCGTTTAGCGATAAGTAATAACGAAAATCGAAAGTTATGAAATGTACCTCTATGAGATTGACAATGACAAACACAATAGATAACACAATTTTTTTTATCACCAATTATAATATAACTCTTAAACTGCTAAACCAATTTTGATGAAATATAGTTAAGAACCATCTCGATCACATCAACATTCAAACAAAAAAAAACCGCATCAAAATCGGTCCATTCATTTAGAAGCTACGATGCCACAGACAAACACACAGATAACACGTCAAACTTGTCAGGGGTTAAAAAGACGTCATGAGAATAGAACAGAATTAAACAAATCTTTATTTTATAGGACATTCAGGATGCCACTTAAAACAAGTCAAGATTACAATGAAATACATACAAACATACATTAAACGATTTAAATACATATATACATTCCACGTTAATCCCATACATTTTAGAACTATCGATCTTACACCGCTAACATTTTTGTAGGCCTTATTGCCTGTCTAATTCGATTAAATCATCATTCCAGTGATTTTTTTATTGCGATCAGATTATCTTTATTTACCTACTGCGTCATTTTCAGCTCAACCTTTTTGCAGAAACTCCTCATAGTAAATTAATGTTCTATTTATTTAATTAAGCCTGCCATTCACGTCGCCAACGGTAATAAAAGGCAATACAATAAGAATGAGTTATAAATGTTATAATTGTCGTTAAACGACTGGGCGGGGGTGATTATGGCAGTCATAAATATAATAGTAGATGAGCCGTGTAAACGAGGCACCAGGGCCCCGATTCTGTAACTTAAGTTGTGTGTCGATGGAATGGTCGCCATTTTATCCGTTCCAGTTTAGATGAATTTCATTCATCTAATGACGGCTGCTTTGAATGGTGGCGCCACCGCCAACTGAATTTTCAGTTTAAGTTCGGTTGGCGGGGGCACTGCTGGTCGGGGTGGCTGGTATTTGCAAATTAAATAGTTCTTAATTTCGCCACCTGAACAGATAAATGGCCTCCATTCCATCGAAACACAACTTAAGGCGACTACAGCATTTTATGATGCGTAGATAAGCATGACGCACTGCATTAAATCGAGAAAATAATACTACGGTAAGGTAGTTTGCTGAAAACATGATTCAGCACTTTTGGTTCGATAGAAAAAGCTCACAAAGTCACCTCTAATACTCAATATTGTGTATCTTTTAAGCTATAAAAGCGATATTAAAATGCACACAGGAACTTGAATTCGCTATCAAAATATTCGTGATTGAACACTCTCGATAAGTAGTTAACGCATTTTTCGATTTAAGCTGTTACCTTTCCATAAATCTCATTTTTCTAACTTTCGAACATGTTTTTACGCACGCACGCTTTCATAGTCCGTAAACTTCGTGTATCGACACTGTTCGCACTGCCGGCCCAGGCCTGTTGAGAGACGGAGATGGCACTATTCCTATGTGCGCTGCCTTTATCGGGTGCTGTAGTCGCCTTAAGTTACAGAATCGGGGACCAGTACTTGAAGGAAGCATTGAGGAAGCTAGCCCACAGAGTCGTTAAATTATAGCCGTAATAATTTAGTTAGGGTGTCCATCGTTTGCTTTAAATGCAAACGTGCTGTTTGCGTACCCTGCTGCAGCTCTAGCACGATAACGACAAACTCGTGCTCAGCTCACGCTGAAACTTAAATTCACTTTGATTGCGCGAGGGTCCCGCGCAGTGGCTTGCTCGCCCTATGGCGTTGTCAATGTTGATATTTTGACATAGGACCGCGGTGTTGTCGCGGCGCTGTCACTATCGTACTCGGCCTGCTGATCAATAGACGAGGCTCTATCGACTACAACGATGCAACCGGTAACTCCCATTAGTTCTATGGAACTATAGGACCGCTTCCGGTGGCAAGGAATAAAACATGTAGCTCTTCTGCGAGGTGATATATTCTTTTACACTTGTTCTTTATTACAAACGTAGGCACAGTTATTTATTACTTAACAACGCTTGGGAAAGTGCTATTTGCACGCCTATGATCGCATACAAGAACCTATTCCGCGAGCTCTCTACAATGAATGGTGGAAGACCAGATCTTCAATCATTTCGAATGCAGACATCGAATACCATTTTAAACCTTTTAAAATTATATTCGAATAATCTTCTTCGAAATGACCGATTGAGAAAGGAGTTGCGTTATGCCAGATCCTCCATGAAGGTCTGCATACCACAACTGCCTCCCCCCCATTGAAAAAAATTTCGAACGGTCGAAAATTTTTCCAACAGGGAACTATGACGACATAGAACTATTCAAACTTTGCTATCCCAGTAGTTCTATGATAGAACTAGTAAAAATCAAATAATGTAAGTAACTTAACCTTTTTATGACGATTATGCTTCGATCAACTATAAAGGCCCGTAGCGTCTCGATTCTCCCCACTCAAAATCCAAGATGGCGGATATGAAATTTTCGGATGGCGGTCGGCGGGTAATATGCTTCGCTCCGATTATGACTCTATGTCACTAATTTAAACAAACAACAATTCTAAAATTAAATTGTTTGTTTAATCCGACGTTTACCGTTTATAACTCTTATAAACGGCTGAACCAATTTTAATCAAATTTAGTTAAAAACCATCTCGATTACGCCGGCAGCGTTTAAACAAAAAAACTGCATCGCAATCGATCGACTTGTTGGAGCTACGATACCTCAGATATAGACAGATACACAGATATACACGTCAAACTTATAATACTTACCCCTCTTTTTTTACGGGGGTTAAAAAGGTACACAACAAAACAAAAGAAAGCGACTAGCGTCCAGGGTTTCGTTGGAAATTATTTTTAATGAAACTCCTCATTAAAATATCCCATAAAAGAAAACAAATTGTAGCTAATAAGTTAAGATACTCAAGTAACTTTAGTCATCAAGTTTATTAGCTTCGTTACGTCATAAATAAATTGGTCTGCTTACCACAAAATGTCGAGTTAAAGTCAAAAGTACTTAGATTTGTTTCAAAGAACACTAAAATTAAAAAAAAAAAGATTTTAACCGACATTCGATAGCTTTATAAGTCTTTAACTTTTAAACAGCTGAACTAATTTTGATCAAATGTAGCTAAGAACCATCTCGATTAAGTAAGCTTAAAATTAAAATCGCATCGAAATCGAATCATCTGTTACGATGCCACAGACATACAGATACACTACACACGTCAAACTTATAATACCCCTCTCTTTTTTGTCGGGGGTTTAAAAAAATTAATAAACAAAAAAGAAATCGAACAGCGTCAATTAAACAAAACAAATTTTAGATACTCAAGTTACTTTTGTCATCGAGTTTCATAGCTTCGTTATTATGACATGAATAAATTGGTCTTCCTGCCACAATATGGTTTCTCAACGTCTGAACCGATTCGTCACTATCAAAAATGGAGGAATCAAGAGCTGAAGGTACACATGGCAGGTCGCATATGGTGGAAACATTACATCATACACAGATGGCAGCTGAATAAAATGTCACGGCAATAAATTATATGAAATACCTCCATACTTCTTTGTTCGAGTTTTGGGAGCTTTAACTGTTCAGCGTTAAAAGTTTGAGCTCGAATATTGAACTGAGCGTTTAATTTTCTTTTGAGTAATGTGTGAGAAGAAACAGCAAAAGATATTTTCAACACATTTGCTCATAAAGTGGATCTTATGTCATTGTTTTAAGGTTCATAATGATATGTATTACCCAGCCCGTGAGTAATAAAAATAAAGCACTAGTACGTAATGTTTTTTTTTCTAAATTTCAGCAAAGAGATCAGATCACAGTAATACTGTGGATCAGAATATCAGATCTTATTTTATATTTAAAATTAAGTGTAAATATTAAACTATGTGTAAATAAATAATATAATTCCACAAAATCATTTAAATTTAACAAAAAATTATCATTTATTTATGCTAAAATGTGAAAATATATAGTTAAGTATTTTTTTATTATTTGGCTGTATGGCATACTTGTCAATGTGAATCTCATTTTGGGAGCGAAAAAAGAAAAAAATAATCGCGCCTCTTTTCAGAATTTTCAGATGTTTTCACTTGGTTTTCACAAACGGCATTTGTATTCATCAGATTGTTATTATTGTCAGCAATACAACACAAAAAATTTCTTCTTCAAGTGCAGAACAGGAAACCTACGTGGGTACACCGCCAAAAATACTTTCCGAGGCGCAAACATGCAAGTGATAGTTTGTTGCCGTCAATATCAAAGCAAAGTTTTTATTTCTTTCTTTCCTCGCAAATGTGTTGAAAAACGTCGTATGACACGCGTGTGCATTGGATATTACATTCTCGGCTCCATTGAGCCCTCGCCTTCGGCTCGGGCTCTAAACTCGCCTCTAATGTAATATCCAACTTAGCACACTTGTAGCATAATGTACTATTGTTTAAGAACTTGCCTCTTGGGAACAAATTTTATTTCCAACTCCAAGTTGGTAATTTCTGTTAATTACGTTTGTTTTATTTTCAGTTTATGTGACATTTGGAATGTTATTTTCAATCCCAAAAGCAAGGTAGATACAAAATAAATAAACGCTACACACACCGTCCTACAGGGTTTTTCTAGTGCGGTTACCAGTCTCTCATATAGATAACCTAATTAGTAAATGTACACTTATTAGATTATAACTATCTGTATGAGAGAAGAAATAAAGATACTAACTCACAAGGCCTGGCCCACACTAAGTTAATATAATGTCAAAATGCTATATTTTATAGAATATTCAGGACGTTACCTACTTAAAATAAGTCAAAGCACTCGTAGTGAAGTACTTTACTCGGTCTTTTGAACGAGAAAAGTTGCAGTCTTTGAGAATAAGGATGAACAATATGATCATCCTACTTCTGAGCAAAAACATCCTACGTCTATGTTAATAAATAATAGAACTATAATTTAACAAGCTCATCACCCTTTTTGAGTTTTTGCTATAAATGTTATACAGGGTAATTTATACCCTTACCGCATATCAGGGCGAGTGATGCACATTAAAAATTCCCAATGCACGCTCAAGAGGAAGCCGCCATTAGATGCTGGTGCTAAAAGATATTTAAAGGTGTGTCAAGTTTACATAGCGACTTGTCTTCCGTTTCTCGGAACATGGGCAGAAACGTTAGACTTAAATATTCGATTAAGAAATTAGAAGTCGCTTTCTATCCATAAGCTTCAATGATCCTTTCTATGCCAGCATGCAAAATACTTAGATATGTTCTCCGAAACAATAGGGATGTTGACAGAGTTTGATTTTGTGAATTATTGTATGTGAAACAAAAAATAATGCTAGACATGTATTAATATCCGAAAACAGCATTAAAATTTGTTTATAAATGAACAAGTTTTTAGCATTTATATTAACGTAAGGACTAGCTATCTCGTTTTGTGGGGAGAGCTAGCTATCTCGTTTTAACCTACGCAAACAAATAGCGGTGACGTCACGTGTCTGTAAGTGCATCTCTTTTTCGTTGTTTGACAGTTTCCCCCTCTATTGAAATTTAATAGCTTGTAACTTTTTTATTTCTCAATAGTTTTCAAAAATTATTTCGGTTTTGGGTTTTGGATTCAGTTCCTTTTTAAGATAAACAATAAAAAAAAATTGTCAACATCCAAAATTTTGTAACGAATTTGTATAAGCTTAACAAATGGGTACTTAAATAGTGGTATCTACCTATAATTATGATCGGCTATAAGTACATTTTTAACCAAATTCAAAAAAGGAGGAGGTTTCTCCAAGTCGACCATTTTTTCCGCGGATAAACTAACTTTCCGCCCGTGGCTCCGCTCGCGTGGACTACAGGTTATATCGTGCCCAGCTGTGAGATAAAATGTAGCCTATGTCCTTTTTTTTTTTTTTTTTTTTTTTTTTTTAATTACACTTAATTTTGCATCCACAGACTTGATGTCCGTGCCTTTGTCTTATTATAATTTATATTTTTAATACTAATTTTACATTTTCAACAGATTTTATACTCCATTTGAGTTTACAATAAATACATATAAAGAAACTAAAATATACTTAAATACATTTTTATTCTGTTTATTTACCTAAGCCAGCGGTGGTTTCTGTCTATTGTCTCCAGTCCTTAAAGCATCGATAACAACCGTATCCCGATTTTTGATTGCCATTTTAAGGTTATAATCAATCACTTTTCCTCGGCCCGCCGCCTCTGCTTCTTTGATAAAACTGCCTATCGCATCATTACCGTCATCCGCGTAATATACACAGCTGACGGTATGGCGCGATACGGCAACCACTGCATGTGGGATGCTGTTGTGTAGCTCCTGCCTGGTTGTTATAGTACGAACAATTACCACGTTTTCGTACGTTAGGCCCTGTGCTTCATGTATGGTGAGGACGCGTGATCCAGTTCCCGACCCGTATCCTTCACATTTCAGGGCTTCCTTTTCTGCCTGTGTGTGGACAAGGTACAACGTCTCGGGTTTGGTTCCATTGATCTGCGCGCCCGTAAACCTTTCATGTCTCAGGGAGTGTGCACTAAGTTTTGACGAGTAGATGCCGCTGTAGACTTCTCTAAGCGCAAATGCTACGTCGAGTGGGTTTCTATGGGTGCACAGGAGCTCTTGCGTGATGTTACTCATTAAGTCAGGACGGGTGTATTTCAAAGGAAAGAGATTGTTGCGGTCAATATATGGTAGCTGGTTTATATCACCGATGAGAAACAACTCGCTTGCTTTCGTGATAACTGCCGCCATTATGACAGCTCCAAAGTGGCTCATGAGTGCTTCATCTACCATGAGTCTCTTGCATCTCTTCCTGTTCGGCTCTTTGAGGCCATTTACAAGAACTGATGCAAGGGTGCGCACCTTGGTTTTCACGTCAGCCCCTATACGACTCGCAAGTTTGTCCCTCAGGTCTTTCGCTGCTTCGGTTGTGTTTGTTACTACCAGGTCTAATTCGGCATCAAAGCGGTTTACGATCCAAGTTGTTTTTCCACATCCAGGAACTCCATTTATCCACGATATTTTTGGCACCTCCCAGGAATCCAAGCTTTCGCCGCCCGAAACATCCCTCGAAACCGCTTCAGCCATTCGGAGGATCCTGTCATCTAGCATGACTTTCGTGCATCGGGCTGTGACAACTATAGGATCATCTGAAGGGGTTTCGAACGTTATTGTACCCGTGCGGCGAGTTACTTCCTCATTGAGAGTAACAAAGCCACTTGTTTTGTTGTATGCGGCCATGTGTGGACTCATTTTTATACCTTTTAGAACTTGGGAGGTGTCATTGTCGTAAACAGTTGCATCCGCTTCCTCGAGTCTCACCTTTAGCAGACCTTCATTTTCTATCATGAAAGATTGCAAGATATTCTCGCAAGTCTTAACATTGACTTCTCTGGTCGCTTTTGTTATTGCTAGGAACTCAAGAAATGCGTTTACCATGTGGTCAAGAGGAGTCACTGCCTGCCTTAGAGAGGGCGGTTCTACTTGCCCCATGTCAGCTTTTGTTCGGTTGGATGGGGCGTTTGGTGGCTGCCTTTTAGGAATACCTTTCGTGAAACTCTTAACAGCTGCTTGCTGTTCTTCTGCAGCGATTACTTTGTTAGTTTTCTTCTTCAGGATGCCTGGTATTCTGGCTGCAGCGGCATTTAATGCATCAAGAATTGCACTGACCTTGCTTTTGCCTTTGGTTTGACTTTGACTTCCCCCTTTATGCTTCTGCTGCGTTGTGCGGTTTGCTACAGCTATCTTTTGTTGTAGCCTTTCCGATCCACTAAGTGTTCCCGCAATGGGATGGCCCCAGCTATCGGTGGCATTGGTAGTTGTCTCGTTATTGGGTGTGTATGGTAAGAGAGCCTAGTCCTTTGCCAGGCTCTAATCTATCTCTGTACCAAATTCCATCAAAATCGGTTCAGCAGTTAAGGCGTGAAAGACGGGACAGACAGACAGACTGAGTTACTTTCGCATTTATAATATTAGTATGGATCTACGAGGGAGTTATATGAATGATAAATGATAACCTTTAAAAATAATAAAATAAAATATTTTAAACAAAAATTGACCCGCCTTCAAAAAGGGTGAAATAATTTTTTAAAGCTATGTTCACGAGTAAGTAGTGGTTACGGGTAAAACAGTAAATAGGTGAATTCATAGCGGAATATGGTAAATAGAGAGGAATTTTTTTTTGACGTCGGCGCCGGTTTCAACTGGACCTAGTTTAATTAAATAAGTATTCGCACAAGCTTTTTGGCAGTATAAAAACTAAGATAGTTATGCCATGCGAGTAATTGTTCGGCGCCGACGTCAAAAAAAATCCTCTCTATTTACCATATTCCGCTATGAATTCACCTATTTACTGTTTTGCCCGTAACCACTACCTGCTCGTGAACATAGCTTTAAAAAATTATTTCACCCTTTTTGAAGGCGGGTCAATTTTTTGTTAAAAATATTTTATTTATTATGTAGACACCACAGATAAACGTAATTACGTCCCTCCCTCTTCCTAGTAAGAATGAAAAGAGAAAGAAAAACTTCGTTAATTATTAAATAAAATCGGCATCTTAAGTAGTCAGGCCTTCCATTGTGGAAATAGCCGAAGAGTTCAGAATGGATACATCTAGAATAGATAGACTTTTATCTCAATGAGTAAACATGGTACACATTGAATGGAAATGCACATCTTCCACCGTAAACTTCTGGAACGAAGTTATTATTGAATATAAAGATGCAGCTGGCAATAACCCCTTCGCCGATTTGTCTCAGTTTGCAATATCCCTGCTGTCATTACCTTATTTGAACGATTGAACGCGTTTTCAGTCAAATGAATTTAGTCAAGATTATACTCCGATATCGTTTGGCAGTAAAGAGAGTAGGCAAGTGTTTTTATTCATATGTACTTTCCGACGACGTACTGCGTAGTATAGGCACCAAAGAGACACCTATGATTCAAACTGTCTTCTGCTTCTACGACTACAGCTATAAACGTTAATGATGGTCAAGATATTGACTGTTTATTTGAAAACTTGGAATAAGTAACTCTAAATCCTACACTTTTACTGTTGATTAAAATTTGAAAATAGTTTGACATTTTATTTTAGCATTTTTTCAAGTATTAGAAAATTCAATTTAAAAGTTTAGCATATTTTTGGCATATTTCAAGCAGCACTTTAGCATATTTTGAATCAGTCCAGTTGGCAACACTGAACAGAATAAGTCTAGGACCAAGGAGAGAGATACTTGGTCCTAGGAATAAGTATTCCGGATATTTTTTCACGGCATCGTCGGATATTTGTGATAAAACTATTCAAAATCCGTTTATTAGCTTTATAATAAACTACCCACAGACAGGCAAATTAATCTTATATATTATTTTTGTTTGTGCAAAATGGTAGACTACAGCAAGTGGAAGGACATTGAGGTTGGTATCTTTTTATTTGTGTCACCATTGAATAGAAGCTAAATTTCTCCTTTTGGTACATTTTTCCATTGTAATTTTCCTTTTGTTTACGTCCCAAAGATGATCACGCTAGTCACTAATTTTTCCCCCTTTACAATCTAAAAAAACTTGCTTCTTGACTACTCCACCCACTGGGTTGGCTTTAGTATCCTGCGGCATGAGTTCGTGGATTATTTTGTTATTAATCGATTAGGTACTCGTGGTTCACTTAGTCATAATATACCGGGTTTTATTTGCAGGAAATGCGTAGTTTTCAAGATATTTCAATTTTAAGGTTAGGTTGTTACATAAACAACACTAAATATGTCGTAACATTGAAAAAATAACACGAGTTATGTTAGAAAGAAACAGGACATGGCAAAATTGACGGCTAGAACGTAGTGCTATCTCACTCTATCATTCTATTTTGTCTGTTTGTTGCGACAAATGGGCCAAATGTCAAGTTTCATAAGCCGGAAAATAAATTTAAAAAAAAGTGAAGGATTAAAAAAGAAAATGTTTTAGTTTATTCCGTTCTCGCTTGCGTTTGTAAAATGTGCTCTGTTTCTGTTTTTGCGATTTTATATGCTCCCCGACGACCTGGCTTGCTGATTTGGCCTTAGATCTAATATATTTGTCTCTTTCTAACGTCGAGGATTGCGACATACGGCAGAGCGACAAGTAGGATTGTTAGTAGCCTTGGTTAGGTTAGTGTAGAACGCACGAGCCGAGCGAGCGAAGCGAGCGTGCCGCGGCAGCGGCCGGCGAAGTGCCAGAAACGACTTTGGTTGCGTTAAACGGTTATCGCAGTTCCGCTCATCCGTCTCAAAGAAAGCGATTTTGCCACATTTAACCTCAAAACTAAAATCCAAGATGGCCGCCATACAAGTTTAGATTCTAAAGGTGAGGTGAGGCCGAAGGCCGAACTCCGCGTAGGGCGAAGCCCGGAGCGTCCCCGCCCAATTCAAGATGGCCGCCATACAAGTTTAGATTCTAAAGGTGAGGCGAGGTCGAAGACCGAGCCGAACGCGCGAGGCGAGGCCGAAGGCCGAGGCGAGTCGCGTATAGGGTGAGGCCGAACTCCGCGTAGGGCGAAGCCCAGAGTGTCCCCCCCTCAATCAAAGATGGCCGCCAGCTGCGTATAGGGCGAGGCCAAAGGCCGAGCTCCACGTAGGGCGAAGCCCGAAGCGTCACCAAACATATTACCAGCCGCCCGCCATCATACCGACATGGGTGTCGTTTAATAGGTTTTCAGGGGTGCTGATTTCGAAAATGACATCCATTTTGAAATCCAAGATGGCGGACATGGATTTTTTGGAAAATACCGTCATGGGTATCGTTTAATAGGTTTTTGGGGGTGCTGATTCCGAAAATGACATACATTTTGAAATTCAAGATGGCGGACATAATTTTTTTTGAAAAAAATCGTCATGGGTGTCGTTTTTGGGTATTCAGGGATGCTAATTAAGAAAATTACATCCATTTTGAAATCCAATATGGTGGCCGTGAAAAGGACCTATTAGTGAGGATGTTATGTTAAGTTTATCGGAAAATTTCCGCATTTAGCCTCTCGATTGGGCCATTGTGCATGATATGTTTCGAGCTGGCTATTCCAGCCAGCCTATGCCCTCCCAGAAGTACACAAGATGATGTTCTTGCATGCTTCTGGCAGGAATCCTGGGTTATGCTGGATGGGTGCCTGTTATGCACACTGAGGTATTCTAGCGTTACATGCGCTGGAGTCTCTTCTGTCTCCATGCAACTGTGGCATAGGGGACTGTCTGTAATACCCATGTTATACATGTGCTTCTTTAGCGGACAGTTGTATGCTCCATTGTATTAATTATTCCAAAACATTTAAAAGTAAGGTTTAATTAGATTTCAGATGATGAAGATGAGACACATCCAAACATTGATACCCCATCTCTATTCCGCTGGAGGCACCAGGCACGCGTCGAACGGATGGAAGAGCGAAAACGTGAAAAGCAAACACATGAACAACGCAAGGCTGAAAACATAAGGCAACTTGATGAAACCAAGAAAAAGATTGCTGAAGCAGATCCCAACAGTCCAAACCTTGAATCCCTAAAAAAATCACTTGCTGATCTTGAAAAAGAGGCAAAAGAAATTCAGAAAAAGGATGACGAAGTGAAAAAGAAGGAGAAACAGACACCATGGAACGTAGATACTATCAGTGAGCCAGGTTTCACTAAGACGGTAATTAACAAGATGGAACCACGCTCCAAGGACGAAAATATGACTGAAGAAGAAAAAGAAGAGAAGATGAAGAAATTCATCAAAGAAAATGAGAAGGACTTGAAGAAATTCGGCATGTTGCGGCGCTATGACGACTCACGGGCATTTCTACAGGAGCACCCTCATCTTGCGTGCGAAGAGACTGCCAACTACCTTGTCATCTGGTGTATCAACTTGGAAATGGAAGAGGTACCTGTTCGACTTGTACTTTTATAACATCCATGTTTGTTCAGCTATTGACAAGCAAAGTTCTTTCACAATTTAGCCTGGTAGTTGTATTCAGTACTGAAGCAAGAAACTACATAGCAGAGGTTTTTTTTTGGTAAATCATCAATGTTTGGTTTGTTTCCACATTCTTTTTTACAAGATATGCCATGCAGTGCCTTCTAAATCATCCCTTATTACTGTTCATTGGTGGTTTACTTTAAGAGATAAAACCAAATGGAATGTGTTTGCAGAAACATGACTTGATGGCGCATGTGGCACATCAGACGATCTGCATGCAGTACATCCTGGAGCTCTCCAAACAGTTGAATGTTGATCCCAGAGCCTGTATCAGCTCTTTCTTCTCCAGGTAATAAACTACCTACAACTTCTTACACTTTTGTACAGTTGTTCAGATTCAGAATGTAATTTGTATTGTGAAGTTTTATCAAAATCCGATCAGTAGTTTATGCATGAAAAAATAACAATAAGCCCTCCCGACTGTTTTGATGTTATTTTTTTATACTCGGATACATGAGTTTAGATTTATGTAACTGTTTTACTTACGTTACTGAGTTATGAGCAACACTAACAAATCGATACATAATAAAATTGTTCCATGCTGTTGACATTGCATGTTTATGTGACATGTATTCATTTGTACAGGATCCAAATGACAGAAAAGACATACAAGGACTCATTCACGGATGAACTTGAGCAGTTCAAAGAGCGGATCAAGAAGCGTGCCATCGAGAAGATTCAAGATGCGCTTCGTGAACAAGAAGAGGAAGAAAAAAAGGCGAGGCTCGGGCCCGGCGGCCTCGACCCGGTCGAAGTGTACGAGGAGCTCCCCGAGGTAAGCTTTCAACAATTCGAAATACATAATTATTTGCTTACAGGATTACCCAACACAACAATGTTAGGAATTAGGAAAATAAATTACATGGAAAATGACCTTTTCAAATACTCACAGTGAACATTATGTCAATGTCATTTATTTATTATATTTTATTAATCTGTAGAAGCTTTCCGATATTAGCTCGCTACTAGCAATATTCGCCTTCTTGATAGTCAGCTATTTTAAATCAACAGATGGAAATACAAATAATTACATTTTCAGGAATTGAAGAAGTGCTTCGATGCCCAAGACGTTCCAATGCTTCAGGCCACTATCGCAAAAATGCCTCAACAGGATGCCATCTACTACATGAAGCGCTGTGTTGATGCCGGCCTTTGGGTGCCCGGGAAAAACGACTGCGACGACATCTTGGCAGAAAGCGCAGAGAACATCACCACCGAAACAAATACTTCTGAAAACCCTACTGCTACTTCTTCCAACAGCACTCTCGACATAGACTGAGTACAAGTCACAGTATGCATTTGTCTTCTCCGTTCTTAATGGCAGATTTCATAAGTATAAATGTTGTTAGTGTAACTTCAAGAGTAATATTAATCAAACGAGAATGTTAGAAACAATAAAAAACAAATGCTTATTTTATTTAAAAATGACAAGAAATTTCCCATCATGTTTTAAAATTGTATTATAATTATGTCCAAAAAATGAACTGTGTAAATGTATGAGTCTTTGACCTCATGGTCAAGGTTGAGGTCAAGAGTTAACCTAACTTAAAATTAAAATAAAATAAAAAATAATAATAAAATGATTTCATAAATTTACACTGTTCATTTTTTGGACATAATTATAGTAAAATTTTAAAACATGATGGGAAATTTCTTGTCATTTTTAAATAAAATAAGATTTCATTTACTTTCAGTTCGAAAGTTTCGCATTTAATCACAAGATAGATGGAAAAATTTCGAATAAATGTTAGACACTTACATGTGGCTTTTCATTGAGTCCATAACCATAGCTGGGCCACAATCGAAATTTTAATGTTTGGCTATGCCAAGAATTTCTCAAAATTTGTCGTATACGATTGGCAAAGAAAACATAATTTCTCGGGGCCGCGTTTTAAAGTTATCGGGGGTTGTTTGGGGCCCAGCTGCAGTGACGTCACTACAGCTGAGCCACACCTGTATCTCGAAGATGGAACCATGCAGCGGAGATCTGACTACGTAGATAATTTCTCGTGAATTTCTCGGGACAAACGCCAAAATAAGAAAACTATCCGGTCTCGCGTTCAAAAGATATAAGACATTCGTTGGGGCCCAGCTGCAGTGACGCGTCACTACAGCTAAGCCACCTGGATCTCGAAAACGGGATGACGTAGGGGAAATCTGCTTACGTTGATAATTTCTAGAGAATTTCTCGAGCATGATCATCGAAAAATCTGAGTTTCTCGGTGTCCCGTTCTAGAGAAAAATCACTTTATTTAATTTTCATAGAAAGGTACAGTCGCGATTAAAAGTGAAATGAAGAAAATTTTATTCCAGTAATATGATAACTTCGTCGTTTATGAAGCGATTTTGATTATTCTTTTTTCGTTGGAAAGGGAGTAACCCAAGGGTGGTCCCATGGTAAGGAAACCAGGATCTGATGGTGGAATCCTGAAGAAATTGAGGGAAACTCTCGAAAAAATTGTCTTTTTGGGATTGAAGTCGGTGACTCTTACGTTTTTGACGTGGAAAATTATTGTGGTTGTTTTTCTCGGAAACGTCCAGTTAAGGAATTCGTTATTTACCTAGGTAAAATATTTAGGCGCTACGCAATATACCGCGAAAGCGCTACATTACACTAATATTATTGTTTTTTATTGCAAATTGGAGTATAATAATTAAATTTAAAACATAAAATTTTTAAAAACATAAAGAAAAATTGGAAATTTTCTTGAGAATATGTAATTAATACACTAAAAAATCATACAGAATGATAGTCTGAATAAGTTTTCAGTTTTTGCTAAGCTGACTTACACCCTGTATAATTTTAAAATTTTAATTGGTATTTATGTTGATTTTATCATTTTAATTAATTTACCTAAAAGTAAACATTACCAAATGTATTTAAAGGTATCACGAGCCACGGTCCGTATTACAAAACGCAACTCAGACTGGTCTATAAGTACTTAAGTGGCAGTCGTTTTTGATAGTGAGAGAAAGAGACAATCAATACTTAAGTATAGATCAAGACATTAGCCTCCTTCTGTAATACGGGCCTAAAACTATAATAAAATGAAAACAAAGTGACTTCTATTTCGTGTTTGTTTGAAGTTCTCTGCACAAACGGCTCATGACTTGAAATAAAATTTTACAGGCAGTAAAAACTCCTTCGGCTCCCGTACCGGGGTAAGTACATACCTAAGTGGCGTTAGTACCGATACTCGAAACGAAAATAATTTTTATGCAGGCAGGTAATGATCGGGTTTTTTCCGGGTCTAGTCCGTTTCACCTTTAGTATTAACTTCTTTGTTTTAATAAACTTAGATCGGGTTGCAACGAAGCCCTGCAGCTCTAGCATGATAACGACAAACTCGCGCTCGGCTCACGCTGAAACTTCCCTTTGATTGCGCGAGGGTCCTGCGCAAAGGCTTGCTCGCCCTATTGCGTTGTCAATGTTTGACATAGGACCGCGGTGTTGACGCGGCGCTATCACTATCGTACTCGGCCTGCTGGTTTCGTACGCAGCCGAAGGGGACTTTAAATTAGTCAGCGAAACTTTAGAGGGTGATTTTTTCTATGAAACTGAAAAACTATCCTCAAGGAACCTATATTAATATTAAAAAAAAAATGTTTGATTACCCATATGTTCCTTAGGGAAAGCTGTTTAGTTTCGTAAGCTGATTCACATTACTAATTTTGGAAACTTAAGGTCTAGATAGATAGATAGATAAATAACAGCTTTATTCACTCCAATAACACACATCAAAACAAGTAAACAAAGCAATGAGAAAAAGTTAAAAAAAAATTAGTAAGAATCAGTCGACACTGAGTGTCACAGGAGTGAAGAGGCGCTGACTCAGCATTATGCTGCAGACAAAGACTACAGCGCTGATCTTCCGTCAGGACCTAGATGTAGTTTTAGCAAGACTGGCAGTGAAGGTGAAAATTTGAAATAGAAGAGAGTAAGGTGATGTAGAGTAAGTAGGTATGTTGTGTAAGAATGATATTATAATATTTAATTGGTAAAAAGGTAAGAAAGAATGGAAACTATGTCAATATAAGTATTAATTAAGTATAATGTATAATAGGTAAATTGGTAGATTGGGTGGTTTTTTAGGAGCATGTTTGTTATGCTAGCGTAGCATAAGGTCATCGAAACGTCGTAAAATGAACTTTTCTATCTGTCGCGGTTGTCGACTGTTGTGCAGAGCCAATTTGTTTTTGAACCTATGTTCTTTGAAAAATAAAAACAAACGATGACAAGCAAGCAGTAGTCGATTTAGGAAATTGTCGTTTTGAGAAGTGATCCTTAAGGAGTTTTAAAAGTCGTCAAACTCTTTGGAGGAAGGGATACAAGTTCACTTTTAAGTGTCTTAGAATACATGATTTTCAATTTCCTGGCATGATGGACTTAAAGAGAAAAAACGTACAAGGATCCATCAATGGAGCTATTGCAATTGATCCAAGTGGACGGAGGACTTTTTTTGGCTAACATGCGTGTCAAACGAGGAATTTTCGAATAAATGGATAGCAGGGACACGACTAGCCTAATCAAAGCTGTCGTAGTTTTTGTGCGTCTTGATTTTTTTTACATTCTTCAAAATAAATAAATACAGTCACCTATCATGATAAGTAACTTCAAAATAAATAACGTTACTTATCAGTTTTGACTGTTTTATTTTTTATACCCCATTCGAAGGAATTATCTTTCGAATGGGGTATTTAGCTTGTAGCACAGATGCGATAGGTACTTAGTTGGCCGTTATTCCGATATTTTGAAAGTATATTTTGATAACATGTATTACGTTCTCGCTTGTTCCTCATTAACTTTATCGACCTTTCGGACGTATCATTGAGATTATAAAACGGGGGACTAAAATATCAGTATCTAAGCTGTTCCAAAACAAATTAACTGTGTTGAACTTTCCACTTTCGTATCTCCCTCGTATAAACACCTGCTTGAATTTATTGTCGATTGCAGCACCATCCAATGATAATAAAGAAATACAAATTTTGCCTGCCGCGGCGCCTTTTTCCTACATAACATAAGATAGACTCATAGAACCACGTATTGAAGTAAGTAAAGACTAAAAGAGTTAAATATAACAGAAAACGGTCAGTAAAACCGGTAATTTTGGTCATTAACCACATCGCTATTTTTCATCGTACTAATATTATAAATGCGAAAGTAACTCTGTCTGTCTGTCTCTCCGTCTTTCACGCCTAAACTACTGAACCGATTTTCATGAAATTTGGTACAGATATAGATTAGAGCCTGGGATAGGACATAGAATACATTATATTCCACAGTTGGGCACGATATAACCTGTAGTCGGAAAGCTAGTTATTCATAAACTAGCTTTCCACCTGGGAATTTTGTACCTTATTATTGTATGTATGTATGTATGTAAACACTTTATTGCACATAATAAAAATTACAAAACAAAAGAGATGGATACAAAGAAAACTATGTACAAAGGCGAGCTTATCCCTTAGAGAGATTTCTTCCAGCTAACCCTCGAGAGAAACGAAAGGAGACTAATCGCAGGATCGGCGTACTTGCGCAATAAGGAATTTTAACTAATATTATCTACTTTAACGCCACACTGATTATATTGATAATACGTATAATAAATATAATATATACTTTAATATACTATATAAATATGACTACGTACCTAATGCATATGATTCTATATATTATTATTATTACTGCTCAATTGTTGTGCCCAGTGTTTTCTTAATGCTAACTTAAAGGAGTGAATGGAAGGAGCTTTCCTAATTTCTTCCGGCAAAATATTCCATAAACGTGCCGCCTGTACAGTGAAAGATCGAGTATATGTGTGAGTACTGTGCTGCGGAATTATTTTGAAGTCTTAGCTTTATTACTGTAAAGATTTATCAAACCCATTCAGTAGTTTTTGCGTGAAGGCAGGAGTAAAAAACATCAATTCTACATTCTCACAAACTTTACAAGATTTGTATAATTATAATATTGGTCTGTAGGATCAATAGTCGAAGTAGGTAAAATCAACAGCACTTCAGGTTACCACAAACTGTCTAATTTCCCCAAGGGATAGTATGATTTGAGATAAAATTGAAAATCGGTTGAAGAAATTGGACAGTTTTGGATAGCATGATGTGCTGTTGACCCTACATACAAAATCTAAAATGGAAGGGTCCTGACTCACTGACTCATCAACGCTGAGACCAAATCCTTGGACTCAGGATTTAGCACACAGTTTCCCTTTATACCATAGGCAAGGAATACGGAAGTATTTTTTCGAAATTCCTATACGGGAACGAAGTTACGGGCACATTTGTCGGAAATGATCGTTAATCTTTAACATAATTATTATTTAAATTAGGTAGTCATGTAACTTGAAGAGTATGCGTATGGTGCGTGGTTTATGGATCAATATGAATGAAAAATACTATACTATCAAAGTGACAAATAGCACTTATTAAAATAAAATTAGACCGGTTTATCGGATTAGTTTCACTAAAATAATTTCATTAAAGTTTGGGATAATTAATAATAATGAGGCCCTCCCATACGTTATGTATGAGTAGGGTGACCACATGGTTTAAAGTAGAAGAGCCCATAGAAACGAAAAAGAAAGAATGGCCAATTAAAAGTGGTTAATTAGACCGGGATCCCTAATTCATTGTTTTTTATTAATTTATTTTTTATTATAAAATGGGTTAACTCTTGACCTCAATCTTGACAATAAAGGTCAAAGATGAGGTCGACGATGGAGCGAGTTAACCCAGAAAATGCCTGTAAAGGCACTGGCTGGTACTCTCACGCACCGACGGAACACAGCAGGCTGTTTGGCGTCGGACTTCGGTAGGACTTCGGACTTCGGAACCAGACGGCCCTTTACACCGCATGAGACCATAGGACGACACCTCAGATTCAGAAAAAAATGAAGTGTCGTTGCCTGGGATGGATTACTAGGAGGCAGGTCTCATTTGTGTTTCCTTAGTTGCCTCTTACGACACCCACGGAAAGAGATGGGGTGGTGTTATTCTCAACCGATCACCACATCGCAAATTGATCTCTTATATGGATATAATATTCCAGTTAAACTATGATTATTCTGTGAACACCTGGTTAATCTGATTCGAAATGCGAATATCTGTGTGACTTACTAAGTTTCCGACAATTAATTGAAATCTAATGGAAATTAATTGTAATAAGTTTTCAAGGTTTCCAGTCACCCGTGATAAGTATTTGATAGTGGGAATTCGTATTAACCAAAAATATAATAAAACACAGTAGTTGTAATTTCATTTTCAAATTCAAAATTATAATTGGATAAGACAATTTATCCGGCTTAGGCAGTGGCAGCACCACCTTGTTTTGAACTGAAATTGGGTAGGTCAAAATATGGTGCTAAAATATATTTAGAAATTATGGTTTACTTTAAGTTGTTTTTTTTGGTTCAGTCGTTTTGTGCACTGCTGGACAAACGCCTTGGGACACACATAATCATAATTACCCTTGTGAGTCTAGTCTATATCTACATCTTCAGTGGCGTAGCTAGGTAACCAAAGGCCCTGGGGCAAATAAAAAAAATGGAGCCCCCACTGCTATCTAAACTGGTTAGGTTTTATCAAGTAAAATTTTTTTTTATTTTTTTTATTTGGGTTATCAAACGGTTGTAAAATGGTAATTATTCTAGACTAAGAGCTAAATATCTTAAATAATTGTACAGCCAGCACCGACAACCACAGATTACTAAATAAATTTTGAATAGCTCAGCAGTTTTCTACGCCTTACCTATTTAACGCTTTCAAAGAGAATTTACAATGGATATGGTGCAATTAAAGTTATCTTAAATAAAAAATAAATTTACTTAATTTTAAACTCGAAAAGGAGTAAAAACGGAAAAAAAAAAGTTATTAAATATACAAATACTCTCAACTGAGTTGCCATGATTAAAATCGGGGTTGCAACCTGTCATATTTATTTTGAAAATGGGAGAAACTTTCAAAAGTTCAGTTTGATAGAGATTTTCTGGTAAGGATTCGAGGGCCCCCTTAGCTTGAGGGCCCCGGGGCACAGCCCTGCCTAGCCCCTAGGTAGCTACGCCACTGCACTGCATTTACATCTACACTAACTATTATAAAGAGGAAAGATTTGTATTTTTGTATTTGTAACGAATAAACTTAAAAACTACTGAACCGATTTCAAAAATTCTTTCACCATTAGGATGCTACATTATTCCTGAGTAACATAGGCTACATAATTTTCCCGAATTCCAACGGAAGCGAAGTTCCGATCGGAATCTAACAAACATAAACAGACAAAATCTAAATAAATTAAAACAAGTTCGGATTTATTCGGGTTCTAAAATGGTAACCCTAATTATGTGTGGCCACTTGGGCGGTCGCATCGCATGCAGCTTTGTCATAATTATGTGCCTTCCCGCTAGAGAATGTGCCTAATTACAAATCACAGATATTATCTAGCGTTTATTACAAACTCTGGCTCTAACTTTCTTTAAGTAAATGAATATATGTCATAATGGTAAATGGTTATACATTACCGACTCAATGCGGACGACCGTACGTATACGTAGCTCATATTAGAGGAAAATTAAGAATGTTAATTAGCCTACGAAAGTGAACAACTTTTTCAAAGGAACTAGGCCGAAATAAGCAAAAAAAAATTCTTCTCTACATGTGCGATAGCCTTTGTCGAAAATTCTTTGAGAAGTTTCTAAAGGTTCCTTGGGGAAAGTTGTTCAGTTTCACGAGAAAAATTTGTCACCCCATATACACTGCCGGCTCTTTACCGGGTAAACAGAAACTTTTTATTTATTTATTATTATAAGATGGGCTAACTCTTGACCTCAATCTTGACCATAAAGGTCAAAGATGAGGTTGACGATGGAGCGAGTTAACCCAGAAAATGCTTATAAAGGCACTGGTACTCCCACGCACCGACGGAACACAGCAAGCTGTTTGGCGTCGGACTTCGGTAGAAGGGTGGTCGCGAACCAGACGGCCCTTTACAGAGCCTACCACACCGCATGAGACCATAGGACGACACCTCAGATTCAGAAAAAAATGAAGTGTCGTTGCCTAGGATGGATCACTAGGAGGCAGGTCTCATTTGTGTTTCCTTAGTCGCCTCTTACGACACCCACGGAAAGAGATGGAGTGGTGTTATTTTTAATCGATCACCACACGGAACAATAAAGTCCAGTCTTAGGTAGGTAGGTCTTCTGTTTTACTGACACATCGAAGTCTTGAATTAAGAAGATTGAAAAGTTGGGATTCCCCTGCTATGGACATGGAATAACAAAGATTATAACTTTGCGGGCTTCTTCATACTGGCAACTTATCTGTCTCATTTACCTTTTTTATTTTGAAGTTATTCAAAGAAAACGTATACTTTAATTTTTTTTTAGTAGGGTTAATCCAGCTCCCTTCGTGCGCGAGTCCGACTCTCACTTGGCCGGTTTTATTTCATACTAGCTTTCCGCCCGCGGCTCCTCCCGCGCTGACTACAGGTTATATCGTGCCCAACTGTGGGATAAAATGAAGCCTATGTCCTTTCCCATCTCTGTACCCAATTTCATCAAAATCGGTTCAGTAGTTTAGGCGTGAAAGACGGACAGATAGACAGACAGAGTTACTTTCGCATTTATAATATTATTAAGGATAAGGATATTAAGGATTAAGGATTTAGAACGACATTCCTTGGAGAAAGTAGTTCAGTTTGGTGGGCTGATTCACATCCTTTATTTTCGCTAACTAATCTAAAGTCACCCAATACAAAACCCTGCAAAACAAAAGAAAGTGTTTCCTTAAGAGGATCGTCTCAGTGTTTTTTCCCCATACAAACGGCGTCAATGGATTCCATCCCCTAAACTTCAACGGATCCCTGTGACATTTTGGTATAGTGTCAGGAACACCAAAAACTAGGTCCGTACGTTTTAATTTTTTTGATATTTTTAGTAGACAAAAAGATATTTGAGACTAAAATTCAGCATTTTTCGCCAAAAAAATTATCAACATTTAAGAGGTGACTGTTAAAAAACTAAGAACATTTTTGGAAAAAACAAAACGTACAAACCTCGTTCATACGCTTACAAATCGATAGAGACTAAAAACGTACGATTTTATTAAGTTTTTAGGGTAGGAATCCATTGACGCCTAAACTCATAATTTTGGAAATAAAACTCGGCATTTCGCCGGAAAACTGCAATTGTCCCTTTCGCACAAGTCTGAGGCGGGTGGTCGACATCGAGACAGCATGAAAAACAACTGAGATGCTAGTCCAAACTGAGACGCTCCTCTTAAGGCGACTACAGCACCCGATAAAGGTAGTACACATAGGAATAGTGCCATCTCCGTCTCTCAACAGGCCTGGGCCGGCAGTGCGAACAGTGTCGATACACGAAGTTTACGGACTATGAAAGCGTGCGTGCGTAAAAACATGTTCGAAAGTTAGAAAAATGAGATTTATGGAAAGGTAACAGCTTAAATCGAAAAATGCGTTACTACTTATCGAGAGTGTTCAATCACGAACATTTTGATAGCAAATTCAAGTTCCTGTGTGCATTTTACTATCGTTTTTACAGCTTAAAAGATACACAATATTGGTATTTAGAGGTGACTCTGTGAGCTTTTTCTATCGAACCAAAAGTGCTGAATCATGTTTCAGCAAACTACTTATCTAGTTTACGTCCTGAATATTATCGTAGTATTTTTTTTCTTCGATTTAATGCAGTGCGTCATGCTTATCTACGCATCATAAAATCGTAATTTAGGTGCTGTAGTCGCCTAAGTAATACTGTGGTAAAACTCCACGGGAAATTTTCCGTGTCTGGCTTAGAATAGTTGGAGAGAGTTGGAAGTAGTTGGAAAGAGAACAGTGAAGTTTTTAATCCTGGCGAATTCTGCGGCTAAGTGCAGCGTTGGGTAGTCGAGGGCCCTAAGCCACGGTCCACAGGTGCCCTAATTCAAGCCAACTTCCCTCATTAGCCACTTACAATGCAAATCTAGTGGCGACAGTGCACGGTGGCTTGTCGGAAACGGGCACGTTTCAGGCATTACAGCTTCTGTATAAATTAGCAGGTACCTGTAGATAAGTGGGCGAATTTATTCCTTTTTCACTTTTCAGTAAGACTGCTTTTTATTCGCCTGAACCTGAAACGGGAACTACTTACTAGAAAAGAGAAGAGATATGGATTTACCCCTCAAATAATTAAAGTTTTCGCTAATTTAAAGTCCTTCAATATTATAAGAGTTTTCAAAGCCTTAAGTCATATCGGTAATAGCTGAGTTGGTAATGAGCCAGACTTGTAATCCGAAGGTTGCGGGTTCAAATCCTGGTGCGGGCATGTACCACTAAATTCGTCTTTTCAGATTTATGTACGGATTTCTAATTATCACTTGCTCAACGGTGAAGGAAAACATCGTAATGAAACCCGCCCGTCCAAGAAAATTCATTTTCGAAAGACGAGCGTCCACCAACCCGCTCGTCTGATTAAAAAAGTCATATCGGAGCCCTATTTAACCTGAGCTGCGTCAGCAGGCGCGAGGCACGTTCGTCCTCCACTCGAGTACTTAACGACTCACGTACCCACGTTTGCTTCATACAGTGCTGCGCAAGTGCAATTGAAGGATGACTTTTGTTGGGATGTTCTCGGATTCTTCAAGTAAAACGTTCTTCTAGTTGAATCTCGTTTATTATTACACATCCACTTACTAATGCTCACAATATTAATAATTTTCATAACAGTCAATTAATCTCATTGTACGTTCTTATTAGCCAAGCTTACCACACAAAAAACTAAAACGTCAGTTCGTTTTATGGTCAAGAAAAAGGTGTGTGTTCGTTTCATGACATCCTCCCAAACGGCAAAAGAAAAAGTACTAATTAACATACAAAATTTAGAAGTTAAACAACAATTTGAACACACCCATGTCAAATGAATTTACCTAATATAAAATTGTTTCAGCTTTACTAAAACCAAATAAATTCAATTTTCAAAATTAACATATTGCTTGGACAATTCCTTTTCCACAATATTAATTCACACTTAAAATCTAAATTCAATATCTGACTGTATTTATATACCTTATACATAATAACATCTTAGCACTTAATTAAATTACACAGTATTATTCTAGTCTGAACTTTGTTCCTAGAAACTAAAAATGTTGAGCCCCTAAATTAATAGTAGGCACAATCTATCTATCTGTTAAGTTTTTCAGACTGTCCCTCCTAACCCAAAGACAAAAAATAAACTTACTCACAACTTAACTAAACTTCAATTAACCTATACATTTTTCATAATTTCTTATAAAATAATAATACTACTATCCTAAACAAATTGTTATTCAAGTTTCTCAAATCAACCAAGACTTAGGAATGATGACAACTAAACACTAAATCTTAATAAAGCAAGTTGCTGATTCTCATTAAAAAGTACCCAGTAATTAATCTGATAATTTTAATTAAATTATATTATATACCTACTAGGAATTCTCACCTCTCTCCCACGTCTCGTAACCTTCTCCTGATTCTTTGTAGTAAATTTTCCATCCTTTTAATCATTATTATTTACAGTTTCCTTACCTTCTATTTGCTCCTTCATTTCTACAGATTTTTCCTCTTCCAGTACTTCCATGTTGTTTTTAATAATACAAGTCTTACCTGAGTCATCCGTAGACATTTCCAAAGAATATAATTTCTGTACAGGTCTAATTTTCAATCCGGAAGCTGTTTTTACTTCTGCTGATCTGTTGACTCCATCCTTTCCAGTGAATATTTTTGTTACAATTCCTAAAGGCCATTTTATCCTTCTCCCTTCAGACTCTACAAGTACTATTTGACCTATTTTAATTTCTTCATATTTACCTTTATCTTTTCCTCTCTGTATCAATTCTGTTAAGTATTCCGCCTTAAAACGTTGTCGGAAGTCCTCTCTTAATTTTTGTAGGTATTTTAGTCGTATGTTGAGGCTTTTACTATCAATAAAATCGAAATCAATAGTTTCAGATGATGGCAATGGTTGTAGAAAGCATGAGGGTGTTAGTGGCTCAAGAGATTCTGCCTTGTCATCTTGTATGTAGGTTAATGGCCGATTATTTATGACAGACTCACAGTCGCATAATATTGTTTGTAGCTCATCATAAGTTACACTAGCCTTACCCAATGTGCGACGCAGTAGTTCTTTCACAGTTCTCACCATTCTTTCCCAAAATCCGCCCCACCAAGCAGCTGTAGGTGCATTGAGTTTCCATCTTATTTTCTCTGTGCAAGTTTCTTTTTGTATTTCGTTCCAGTCTACTGTTTCTAGTAAGTTTTTCGTGCCTAAGAAATTTGTGCCATTGTCAGAATATATGATCTTGACACGTCCACGTCTGGCCATAAATCTCCTTAATGTTCTAATGAATGATTCAGTGGAGAGCGATGATGTAAGTTCCAAATGGACAGCACGACAAACTGCACATGTGTATAGTACAATCCAGCACTTGTCACCATTTTTCAGCAGTAAAGGTCCCGCTAGGTCAACCCCAGTGACTTCAAAAGGGATGGAGCTCTGGATCCGGTCTATGGGTAATGGTGCAGTTGGAGCATCCATAGGCTTGATTTTGTGTCTTTTACACACTATGCAGTTCGAGATTATAGACTTAGCAAGTCTTCTAATACCAAAAATCCAAAATTTTTTTCTTATCTCTGTCATTAACATATTTATTCCTGCATGTTGCATCTGTACATGTTTCTGTTTAACCATTTCCTGTATAATTTTATGTTTAGCTGACACTACAACAGGGTATTTGATGTCCTGTCACGGTCGCCAATTGTTGGGATGTTCTCGGATTCTTCAAGTAAAACGTTCTTCTAGTTGAATCTCGTTTATTATTACACATCCACTTACTAATGCTCACAATATTAATAATTTTCATAACAGTCAATTAATCTCATTGTACGTTCTTATTAGCCAAGCTTACCACACAAAAAACTAAAACGTCAGTTCGTTTTATGGTCAAGAAAAAGGTGTGTGTTCGTTTCATGACAACTTTGTTGAGGGTTACGGCGTTTTTATTTAATTTTGCTTTCTTATTTCTTTCTAGTTTTCTGCGTTTTGTTATTCTCTTGTGCTGTTTCACAAGTGATCAGCAGCTAATATGAGGCAACCTCAAATCCCTACATTTGTTAATGTAAATCAGTCTGTGAAACTAAAGGGGGCGGTGCTCCCCGTGAAACTAAAATACTTTCACCAAGGAACATACAGGTTGAAAAAGAACCTCCTAGCTATATTCAAAATCCTGAACCAGTATCACTTACTGAACACTTTTTTTTGGGTGCGTATTTATTTCTTCCTAAACGTAGACACTACTCGGGTGCACCCCCCGAGCGCTACTCGCACCCCTCGCGTGCCTGGTGTAGGAGTAATGTCTACGTTTAGGCAAAAAATGAACTTTTCCCAATGAAAAAATATTGAAAAAAAATTTTTTTTTCATAAATGTGTTCTTTGAGTGATACTGGTTAAGGATTTTGAATATAGCTAGGAAGTTCTGAGGTTCTTTTCAACCTGTATACAATTTTCAAAAACATATTTAGACTGTCCATACAAAGGCATAAAATCAGTTGATCGCACAAGTTGTATGGAAAGGTAAAAATTATTTTCAAATGTCCTGCTTTCCTTAAAAAAAAGATTGTCAAGTTTTATAAAATATCAATCAATCGTTTCGTAGCTTTGCCACCTCGCTTGGGCCGATAGCCCTCCACGCCTAAACAATAACCTTTTGTTCGCGGCAGACCGCTACTAGGGATTAGTGACTCCCGCTTATGACTCACAACTTTTATAAAACAGCCATCTTATTCATCATCGGCTGAAACAATACAGAAATTAATGTAGCGGAAAGCGGAACTAAACAACTACACGGTGAATAGCCCGATGCTCTCCCCGATGTTGATTAGCCGGCCTGCGCAACTCGTTTCGATAAGCCTTTATCAACAACAAAACAATGGCGCACCACAATAACTGCTGTGCCTCGGGCCCGCATCATAACTATAAATTGGTGGCGCCCAAAAGATAACTGGTGCGAGAGATAAGGCGCACAATGGTGATTACAAGAAACGGAGCAGTGAGACAAAAGCGGAGGCTTTCAAACGCAACTTTACGCTAAAAGCTTTTCCCGACACCCGAGCGCCCGAGGTCCTAACTCCCCGCGCCCTTTGTACTACTTCAAACGCTTAAACAGTAAGTACATGTCTCTGAAAACAACATCTACTAGATATAAAACTCCTTCATCTTAAACGCTCTTCCTCCAAATTACCCGAAACAATGGATCGTTTTGATGAGTTTGTGTACTGTTACGAGATTGTTCAAACTTTTACTCGGGAAGTTAGATTATCTTGATTTGATTTAGAGCCTCCTCTCGACGTTGGCGGGCGCTAACTAACACATAAACATGATTCGTTTTCACAAAATTCTAGCGCTACGTGAATTTTCTTTTTACGTCATCTAGTTATGTTTCCAAAGTTCTATATAAAAGTGAGGTGCTTATAAAAACATTCTAAGAATACGTAAGCACTCCCCAAACACTGCGTTTCTTCGGAAACTCCGGATTCGAGTAACAGGAGACGAGTTTGTCCCGGGTGCATCCTAATGCATTCGAAGAGTCGTCGAACAACACTTTACTGGGAAATGTGATCGTTTTATTATGCGACTGTGTTGTAATCGACGGAGAAACGTTCGGGTTTATTTTTATATTTAGATTGCCTTTGCTTCCAGTTAAATCTTTATTGTTGTTTATATAAATTATTGGAAGTGATAACTGTATCTTATGGAGCAGCAAACGCGTAGAGAGCTTACTGCTCGTTTATAAATCTTTCATTTGAATTGACTGCGAGTCCGGAAAGAGCATTCGACTCTGAATTGTCCATTCATCAATTCAATCGCATGAAGCAGTTGCATTCAGCTGGTGTCGGTCGTATATTGAGCGCTGTGCTTGCTCTATATTTCCCAATCAACAAGCCCAAAATGACACACAATTTGATTGGCGCAACGTGATTCCTATGCCATGCTGCCAATGTGCACCATGTTATTATGTTGATGAATTCCGGTAATAAAATAGGCTTAATGATCTGTTACTGGCTTTTAATTTTACTTAATTTTTAAACTATAGACTTCTGTAAACAGCATTTTGAATAGGTACAATTATTTTAAATGTCTGCCGATTCAACATTTTCAATTTTCCACAGTCTAAAATGGTTTTAAAAATGAAACCATTATTTAATACTGCTGGTATAGAGCAATCTGACGACATGAAATTTATAATTTATAACAAACTAGCTTTCTGCCCGGGACTTCGTTCCCGTGGGAATTTGGGAAAATTATGTAGCCTATGTGTTAATCCAGAGTGTCAGCTACCTCCATACCAAATTGTATCAAAATTGGTCCAGCCGTTTGAGTGTGAAAGAGTAACAAACATCCATACATCCATACATCCATACATCCATACTTACAAACTTTCGCGTTTATAATATTAGTAAGGATAGTAAGGATAAACACAACCACTTAGTTGGTTTTTATATTTCTACCTATATCATTAACGTATTTATTTATTTTCTTACTAGCTTTCCGCCCGGGACTTCGTTCCCGTGGGAATTTGGGAAAATGATGTGACCTTTGTTCATCGGGGATAATGTAGGATTCTAATGGTGAAAGAATTTTTCAAATCGGTCCAGCAGTTTCAGAGCCTTTCAATGCAAACAAAAAAACAATCAAATCAAACCTAATATTATTATAGATTAGAGCGTGTCGGGTCACAAGTAGTTTAGGGCTCTGTAGTTGCAAAAATACATTTTATTACTTTGATCAACCATTACTTGATCAACTTGAATAGCATACTTATCTGTGATAGTTTTCCTTTAATTTCGTAAAATATGAAACAACTGCTTCAGCTGGTAGAGGGGAGTCATTCGAGTTTAGCACAATTTTTCATTGATTGATGTAGGTAACATATAGCCTACTATAGCTTACCTCGATAAACGGACTATCCAACACAAAATTAATTTTTCAAGTTCCCGAGCTTATCGCGTTCAACCAAGCAAACAAACCCTTCAGCTTTATAATATCTTAATTCTTACCCTATTAATATAATAAATGCACAAGTTTGTAAGGATGTATGGATTTATGAATGTATGGATGTTTCTTACTCTTTCACGCTCAAACGGCTGTACCAATTTTGGTGAAATTTGGTGTGGAGGTAGCTGACCCTGGATAAACACTTGGGCTACATAATTTTCCCGAATTCCCACGGGAACGAAGTCCCGGGCGGAACGCTAGTTAGGAAATATATTTTTTTCTTTTATTATAAGATGGGTTAACTCTTGACCTCAATCTTGACCATAAAGGTCAAAGATGAGGTCGACGATGGAGCGAGTTAACCCAGAAAATGCCTATAAAGGCACTGGTACTCCCACGCACCGACAGAACACAGCAGACTGTTTGGCGTCGGACTTCGGTAGGAACCCTCCTTCGCGACCAGACGGCCCTTTACAGAGCCTACCACACCGCATGAGACCATAGGACGACACCTCAGATTAAGAAAAAAATGAAGTGTCGTTGCCTGGGATGGATTACTAGGAGGCGGGTCTCATTTGTGTTTCCTTAGTCGCCTCTTACGACACCCACGGAAAGAGATGGGGTGGTGTTATTCTCAACCGATCACCACACGGCATAAAATAAAATATAAATGTACAGTACTTATTTCTTGACGTCAAGTTGACGTCAATGCGTCGTGTGCACGAGGGGTGCACTGTTCGGGCCTGTGCGGACGGATGGGCCTAATGACATAAATGCAAATTCGACCATTCGACGTATCCTGTCCCTTGACTCGATGCCGCTGTGCCGGCGGCTAACTAAGCGGTCAATAGCCATATTTAGACACTAATGCCTCGTATGGGTGCAATGTGGTCATAAAATTACCATGGGACTAACTCGAAAACCAGTGAATAGGAGGTACTTCGGAACGCTTCTATAAGTACGATGTTCGTACTTTGTACACACGGCAACACATTAGGCCAAACATGTTGACCTTACCGTCGCCTTTATCTCGCAAATGGGTAGCTCAACGTGCCATTAAGGATTCTCTGCATGAAACTGAACATCTTCCCCAAGGAATCTATGTATTTTAAAGTCTCAAAAAGTTTTTTTGAGTCCTCATTTGTTTGCCTTTGTAGGCAAACCAGCAGCTCAGCTCTAACACGATAACGACAAACTCGCGCTCGGCTCACGCTGAAACTTCACTTTGTTTGCGCGAGGGTCCCGCGCAAAGACTTGCTCGCCCTATGGCGTTGTCAATGTTAACATTTTGACATAGGACCGCAGTGTTGTCGCGGCGCTGTCACTATCGTACTCGGCCTGCTGCTGATAGCACCGGTTGTAGAAAGACGAACAATTTTGGTGAAATTTCGACCGATGTTCTTAATTGGTTTCGAAAATTAAGGATAAGAATAAGCCCACTAAACTAAACAAATTTCCCAAAGGAACGTATAGGTCCAAATATGAAAAAAATAATCACCTTGCGTAAGTATGAGTAATAAATGTTGTTTTTGGAATTTTCATATGGGTCCCTCGGAGAAAGTTTTTTTTTGGAATTTCAAATGGGTTCCTCGGAGAAAGTTCTTCAGTTTAATGGGAAGAATCACCTTCTAAAGTTTCTCTAACTAATCGAAAGTCACCCCTTAAAGTACATCCTACTTAACCATGCGAACCCAAGTTGCAAGTTTCAAATAAAATCCAGAATTAAAAGTTGCCATGTAAGGTTACTGGCTTTCGAGTGTAAGGCTTTCGAGTGTAATTTTCTTCTAAAACGATCCTTCACGTTAGATTCCTTTTGCAAAAGGGAACAAAGCGGTAGTCTGAATTTTTTAATTCACCTACTTAAGTGGTCCTTTTTCAAGTTTATTTGCACTGACGCATGATGTTAATTTAAATTTTTTACCCGATTGTCGGAGGGTTATGTAGGTAATTTTACAATTTACGATTTTGATATTTGTGGTACTTATCGTTAGATTTGTCTTAAAAGCCAAAGTGTCATAGGATAGGTGACGTCACAAACAAAACATCTGCAAATCACCATTTGGTCGAAGTTGAAAACTTTTTTTTCGTACCCCCACAATATGGGTGTCAGGAGTTAGATTTTTATACAAAGATTCAGAAAATGGAACCATTTTTTTAATACCATGTAATTTGAGGGCAGAAAAATTGAAACTCTTGGAAATATTTTTCTTTTTATTCTGACGTTGATGCGTTGATGAGTCAGTGATCTGCATTTTTATACATTCAGATTATTATTATACAATATAAGTAATTTGTATTACACTTTTACGATTAATTAGAAGCAGGAATTAGAGAAAAGACGTAGAAATCTATAAATACAATAATGTTTACACTGTAACAGAAATACCTACTCATTTATATTGTAATTGAGATATTCGAGTGTTACATTATTTAGATCTACAAATGGTTAACATTGTCGAGGACAGTAGCACATAATGGCGAAATGTGTAAGGTGTTAACTTTTAATTATGAAAGTTAACAATAAGAATATTTGAAATCAGATGAAAGAAGTTATGTTACTTGTAACAACAGTTGAGTAAACTTATTAGCTATTTAAGGCCAGTGCGGATTGACGTGCTAATATAGTAAATAATGTTTAATTTTTAGAAAAAAAATTAATAGTGTTTTAAAGAATATATTAAGCACGATTGTTTCTTAACAGAAATCCAAATCATTTGTTCATTACTAAACAACCTCTTCCAATTCAACAGGAAATATATTTTTTGGCCTTATTATTTTTTTAGTTTAGAGTTTACTCAATACCTTTAATTCAACTAGAATACTGAATTCATTACCGAATTTTAGATTGAAAATAAGTACAGGGGCTACAGAGTTGTCTCAAAGTGTAACATGATTTAAGAAGCTTCCTGACGAAAAAGACAAGTCATATAAGGCGTCCAGTAAGTTGAAGAAGAAATGAAAAAATTAACGAAACTGTGGTTGGTACTGCAGTTAACAAACCTGGTCATTTCAAGAAGAAGAAGAAGAGCTGATTTCGGTACCTTTCAGCCAATATATATACATGATCTCGGAAAGACAAAAATTGCAGACTATCTAAGACTTTACAAAATGGAATATGAACTACAACATCAGCCAAGTATTAATCTTGACTTCGAAAATGATGTACCACCTCGGGAGAAAGACGTTTTAAACATTTACGGCAACAAATACAACAAACAATTCAAAGATATATATTTGAAGAAAATGAATAAAAAATATGGTTCCAAATCAAATTATATGATTGATACCCCGGGAAAACATAAGTATATAATCAGAGATGGTTTTAAAAATAAACTAACACCAACCTTTCAAAGACGGTTTTTCAAAAATTGTTTTTGGTGTTCTAAACATACATTCTATAAAGGCAGAATTTTTCATAAACAATTAAAAGGTCCTGAAACTTTTGAAGTTGCTCAAAAGGCCGTGAAGTTCTTGGACGCAAAAGTCATAAAAAGATGCTTATACGAACAAGAAGGATATTGGAAATGGTGGTGTAAAAATATGTATGAGAAAGGAAAATGAAGAGCAGCTAACTAAGAGACGATTAAAAAAAACGGTTAAAAGTTGTGGGAAGATGGACAGTCACTGAATTTATGTTTAGCATACCTATTCATGTTTCTTTAAATTGCCGTTTTATGAAATTGATTGTTCATATAACAATTGATTGATTGATGTGCAGACAGTGCATACACGTCATGCACTGAATGCAGAAATAAATAATAGGTCTTTACCTATGAAATTGCCGTTTTTCATACAATATTTTTGGAAAACTGAATTTTACATACTAACGTTTTTGGATATTTCTCGGGAATGCGAAATCCAAATTTAGCAAAATTTTGTGGGAAGGTTTGGACAACATTAAGTTAATTTTCATCATACTTACTTTATTGAAAGTTGTAACTGTAACAACGGTACAGCAAAAATAAGCAATGAAACGGGCAACGGATGAAACGAGCTATATTTGAGCTTCTTTTTCAGCAAATAAATCTAAAGTAAAAATTTATTAATTTGACTCAATATCTCCGTTTTATGGCCAAAGTTTTAAATAAAAAACAATTTGAGTAATAGCTGTTCAATCAAATAAATTATGAATAAAATAAAGCTTGAGAAAAAAATCGGCAATTTCATAGGTAAAGACCTATTATTACTTCTTCCAGGATATGATGTAGGATATACAAATGTATAACCCGGCAAAATTAAAGTGTAAATTACATGACTGTACATTTGTTAGTTTTGAAAATGTACTACTTTGTAATTAGCTGTAAATGAATGTGCGGATAAAAACGGCACGTCACAAGAAAAAACTTTTTAGAGTTTACCTATACGCTTTTTATTATAGATAAGTGTAAAGTACATTTAATACATAAAGGTTTTGAAAGTATAAGTGGTAATAGACTGTTTTATCTTATTTTTTCTGTAACCATAATCAAAAAGTAATAAATAAACTAGGTATTTGAGACTACAAAAACCCTTTCAATAAACCTATTATTAGCTAAGATTTGACGGCCGGTTGGTAGTGGTAGTGGCGCTGTCCAATGGGTTCGATTCCCAGTTGAGGCAAACGTTTGTGTAAAAAGCAGATGTTTGTTCTTGGGTCATGGGTGTTTGTGTCTTGTCTTTGTGTATTCCGAGGGACCCACGACACAAGGGAAACCTTATGCACACCATAAGCCTTTGAGTTTGTAGCTTTTACTAAAAAAAAATATGCAAATTTTCTCATGATTGGTAGATATCAACGCGCAAGTTTATGAGAGTGGTCGGACTTATGGATGAAAGGATGTTCGTTAAATACCTACTCTTCCAAGCAAAAAAAATACTTAACGGATTTTGATGAAACTGTACAGTATACAGGGCTTTAGGTATCTCTCTTTCAACCTCTCGGGTAGTTAATCAGTCCATGAAACTAAACAACTTCCCAAGGAACGAAAAAAAAATTTGAGTTCCCATACAAACTTTATCAGCAGAATTAGCGCATTTTGTACGGGAGATCAAAATTTTTTTTTCGTATTTTGACCTGTTTCTTGGGGAAGTTGTTCAGTTTCATGGATTGATTAACCACCCGAGAGGTTGAAAGAGAGATACCTAAAGCCCTGTATAAGGGGGGTTTTAATAAGTTAGCGATTATTAATCAAGTGAAACAGCCCACTGACTGACCAACTTCCCAAGGAACAAAAGGTAGAAATATGATAAAAAAATTTCGCCTCTCCATACAACTTGAGCGATCAGTGGCGTAGTAATACGTATGTATGTAGGCGTAGTATGTATGTATGTAAATCCTTTACAGTTTGAAAACATTCTTAATTAATTTAAAAGGTAATGTATCTAGTAGAAAAGGCAAACTTATCCCTAAAGGGATCTTTTCCAGTCTACCTTAGAGTAGTTGAGAGAGGAGACACGCGTGATGCGGGTTACAATATGCAATCAAAACAATAAATAAAGAATATTATTATAAAGCGGAGCAAGTAAATAGTAAAATAATATTTGTTAAAATAAATATAATAAATTACATTTACACAATAACACGTTTACATGAACTATCTTGTACTTACTATAAGAAGTCGATTTTTTTTTCGAGACTTTAATATGGGTTTATACTCTTGTTGCTTCTTGATGAAGCTCTATATCAGAGGTTCCCAAACTTTTTTTTCTCATAGACCACTTTCAAAATTTTCCTGGTTCCGGTGGCTACATTTGTACCATATTCCCAAAACTCGACATGTGTGAAAATTTAGACCTAACTACTTGCGTTGTGGCTGAGTTGTAACCACGAATTTATAGTTTTCGAAAAAAAAGTGAGAACTGATTAGTTAATTGATTGTTCTGTGAGTGGATGTCTAAAAAGTTAGCCGATCAAAAATGTAATTCCATTCAAGTTTACTCTTTTGACATCTTCTCAGAGCACAAGGAACCAATCAATTCTCACTTATTTTATTTATTTATTTACTGTTTATTGTACACAATATACATACAAAAATAAACATACAAGAGAGAGAAGACACAACAGGCACTGCTTATTTCTAGAGATAAATAATTTTATTTAAAGATAAATAATTTTAGTGCTTCACTATCGAAACCAGATAAATTTTCGTGGACCCCGCTTACGAAAGGTAAACCCCCATTTTTTTGTCACGCCAACGTAGACCCCCATCGAGTTTCCCGTGGACCCCTGGGGGTCCACCTGGACCACTTTGGGAATCAATGCTTGGAATTACCAATTAATCATGAGGGATGACGACTACAAAAAAAGGCATTCTGTTTAGTCCGTCCGTTACACCGTCCAAAAATACGGGACACATATTTTTTGCTTGATCAAATTAATAAAAAAATACAAAGATAGAGCATCAAAGTTCCGGAGTGGGGGCTTGTGACGTCACTTCTAAGTAAAAATTCTACCTAGGCGTGACGTCACGCGAAACTTTAACGCACTGTATCGTCGTTATTTTTCGTTTATGAGTAAAAAGAAAAGTTAGATTAGATTCATCAGTTAGTTTATCAAAAAAATACGTGTCCAAAATTTTATCTAACTGACGGACTAATTAGTTTTTTTTAGTCGTCTAGCCTCATGCATTTATTTGCAAATGCCTCGAGCAACTATGGGAAATTGGGAACACTAGTGAAATTTTGAAAAAAAAAATCGACTTCCTATACAAAGTTCACTAGCTGGGCCGGACAATTTGTATGGAGAGTCGAATTTTTTTTCAAGATTTCACAGTGTTCCCATAGTAAAAGTTGCTCGAATAACGCTACTGAACCCCCTCGCGACGGGAGAACAACCATTAAAATTTCAAGTTGTATACTTTCCTATCACTGTGGATCGCTTTCTGTGCATATGTCGCTTCAGCCTGTTAAACCATCGTGCCCAGGAGCTTTCTTACGGTTCAATAATTTAGTGGGGTGAATGGTGGGTTATCTTCAGACAGATCTACGATTTTATTTAGTTTTTTACCATCTGAGAACCGTTGTCGAATGGGCTGTGGACTGGATAAGACCGACTTTTAAGTGGGCAACGATGCGGGCGAAAATCTAGTTTCCTATAAGTACTATAGATAGTGTATAGACAATACACTCTATCCTTTCAAGGTTTTGTCAGTTTGATCGTCACCGTTTTCCCCTTACTAAGCTTTACTCTTACTTAGCTTCTCATGTTATTGCAACTCGTCTAGTTTTGAATTCTCGAGCTAACCACACATCCGATAAGGTCTCACAGAAAAAAATGTGCTATGTGTTGTTGTGATAAGAGCGGTTTTGCAATAAAAATGGAGTAACCTGATGCCTCTGTACATACTAACGCCACCAACAAATACGTGTATTGCTTTTATTTTTATCTCTGTAGATAGAGGTGTGTATGACGAATATGTCATTGGTAACTGGTTGGTAACTGGTACCAACTAGCTAGTGATTAAGCCACAGGAAACCCAAGCCCTTATTGAATGAAAGCCCTACACGACACTTCCTTTGGCCATATAAGCTGCTTGTTTTTAAAGACATGATAACGATATTTTAAGTAAAATGTGAATTGAGCAACGTATGTGTACTTAAGTATTGAGGTAATATTAGTAAGTATTTTATTAGTCTAATACCTATGCATACAAGGTGATAAAAAATCTCCTAGCTATATTCAAAATCCTGAACCAGTATCACTCAAAGAACACATTTTTTAAAATATTTTTTCAATGGGAATAGTTCATTTTTTGCCTAAACGTAGATATTACTCCGACAACAGGCACGCGAGGGGTGCGGTTAGCGCTCGGGGGGGTGCACCCGAGTTGTGTGTCTACGTTTAGGAAAAAAAATCCTGCGCAAAAATAAATAAAAAAAAACAAAAGTGTTCTGTAAGTGATACTGGTTCCGGATTTTGAATATAGCTAGGAGGTTTTTTATCACCCTGTAAATATGAGAAAAACTATAATTAATTTTTTTTCATATTTACAGAACCCAAAACAATGATTGTTAGAATGTTTGTCAGTGCAGTTGTGCGCGCTAATCTCAATAATAAATGTATTAGACAGTTTGTGTGATTGTTTTCTTGAAAAACAAGCGTAGAAACTTTTAGCGAACTACCCCCAAAAATAAAAAAAACGTAGCGGCTGCAGCTTGCGCCCACTACAGTACTTAGTAAGAAAATACCACTGCCCTAGCATACGTAGTTAGACTTCTCTCATAAAAAGGAGACTTCTGAATCGATACAAGATAATAGACGCTATTGGTTTTAATAAAAGTTTTCAGTTATCTTGCGCTAGAATTTGGACTTATACGTCCTTTTATCAAGTCTAGATCAATTGTCAACGTCAGCCGAATGCAAAAGAAATACAAACTTCTAGTCTTATATTTAAGGTTATGTTTTCCTTGGCAATCAAGTATCACGAGAGTGAAGTCTCATTGTTAGCAAGTCTAAAAGAACAAGATCGTTTCATTCAAGTTCTACCTATAAATAAAATAAATAAATAAACGCTACACACTCAAAGGCTAACACTAAGGTTTACCATTGTGTACCGTAGTGTGGGCCTTTGAGTGTGTAGCGTTTATATCTCGGAACACATAAAGACAGACACAAACACCCATGAACCGAGAACAAACATCTGCTTTTTACACAAAACTGGGGGTCGAACCCAGGACCTGTGGATCTAGGCAGCGCCATTACCACTCGACCATACCGGCCGGCCGTATACGCACCACATACGCAGTTCTTTACTTTGTATTACTAGAACGCTCTATTTTTTTTCATAATCTAGGATCAGGGCATTTACTTTGTACGACATAGTTTAGTCAAAATCGTTCCGGAGGTAGTCAGGAGATACCCCTCTCGCGTTTTGGTTTGCAGGGGCGTATAAAGAAGTATGTTTCATAAGAGTTCGGGGCCGAATTTAAGCTACGAATTTAGGAACGTATTACCAATAACCCTGGATTTTCTTAATAAATAGATGATATTCAATATCGGCTGTGAAGACTACCTGCATGAAAATCCATTTCATATTTCGGGGATTTTAAAGTAACAAATGAGACCTGCCTCCTATTACTCCACCCCAGGCAACGACACCTCAATTTGTTTTGAATCTGAGGTGTCGTCCTATGGTCTCATGCGGTGTGGTAGACTCTGTGAAGGGTTGTCTGATTTGCGACCATCCTCCTACCGAAGTCCGATGCCAATCAGCTTGCTGTGTTCCGTCGGTGCGTGGGAGTACCTCTGGGTTAAATCGCTCCATGTCGAACTCATCTATGACCTTGGTCAAGATTGAGGTCAAGAGTTAACCCTTTTCATAATAATTTTAAAAAGACTGCCAAACAATAATTCCTACTAATCCCTACTTAATATTTAACTCTGTCTGTTTGTCATGCTTTACGCCTAAACTACTGAATCGATTTTGACGAAATCTGGTACAGAGTCATATTAGACCTTGGGAAAGGACATAGGCTATATTTTATCCCACAGCTGGGCACGATATAACCTGTGGTCCACACAGGCGGATCCAGCTTTTTTTTTGTTTGAAAGATGACGTGATCGAGATGATTTTTAGCAATATTTGATCAAAATTGGTTCAGCCGTTTAAGAGTGTAGCGATAAGTCGGGGATAAATGTAGCGTAACATTACTTTTTTATTTAAGAACTAGCTGTCCGCCCGCGACTTCATTCCCGTGAGAATTGTCCCGGTTGATTTTCATTTTTTTTTTAAATAAACTTGGTCGTGACAATAAGGAACACAAAAAAAAAATCCAAATCGGTCAAGCCGTTCTCAAGTAACAGCGTGACCAGAAGACATGATAGGGGTTCATTTTTTATACCGGGCTTTAGGTATCTCTCTTTCAACCTCTCAGGTGGTTAATCAGTCCATGAAACTGAACAACTTTCCCAAGGAACATAGGTCAAAATAAGAAAAAAATATTTTGATACTCGACTCGTATTATTAATTAATTTTCTATTTATTGTTAAAAAAAAATTATTGCCTTAGTTTTTCTTTTTTGAGTAAGTTAGGTAATAGGTACTTCATATACATTGTTCTTCTTATACTCATCTCATACCTAATCTTATAGATTGTAATTTTTCTAATTTAAAAAAATGTAATCCTTTAGGAATTTATTGAAATACTCGTACAACTTTTAAACCAGCTTAACCCCAGAGTAGTCGCGTTTTTTTTGAAACGTTAGTGTTCGCACGGAGCATTTTTCCGCCGTGCTTCGAATGTATTTTTTTGTTGATAGTAACAAAATAAATAAATCAATTATTTTTAAACGATAGAATAAAGCATTAGCTATCAGAAAAAGTAATAATTATCAAAATTTGATTCTTAACATTAGAACTTTTTTTTGAAATATCCTAATATTTCTTTTGAACTTTTACTTAAACTTAGTAAAAGAAAAGATAAATTACATTGAATAATGAAATAAAACGTTTTCATCATCTACACTACAATACACATTTCAGCAAAAGAGTCTAGAAACATGTACAAACAATGTTTATTACAAAAAAACTTTGCAGATTTTTTTGGGCTTTTTATAATATTTTTTTTGGATGGACATATTTCATATTCTAATGTTATGATAACACAAATTGGGAGATATGGTTTTTATTTACTTTTGCTAACTAAAACGATAGATTTTCTTGTTGGTTGGGTCTAGTCTACTCATTCTCGCGTCGCTAACCTAAGAAGCCATCAAATAAAATGAGCAAGACAAAAGTAATAAAAAAAACAAAATATAATCAAAACTAACTAAATTATAATATTAAGTATTACTAAATTTAAATGAAAACAACATAAAACAAAATTTAAATTCGATTAATACCTACTAATAAAATTTCAACTTCAGTATAAACCGTACACACAAATTTTACCAAGGTGAGTTGGTAGTCGCGCGGCGCGGTGAGCAGTTTGCCGCTTCTCGCGACACATCACGTCGTCTCTTGCAGTAACCTTTGCACAGAATTTATTGTTATTTCTAAAACAAGGAGGTGAGATCCGCTGGGGCAGCTGTTAGTAGGACGCTTGGTTTTGACAAAATTAAGGTGTGCAAAATACATAGATTTTTTGCAAAATGCTCATAGCGCGAGCACACTAGGGTTAAAAATTATAACTGATACAACGTAACAACAACATTTCATTTATTGTTAAAAAGAAACAAAGACACTTTGTTTCATACCAGAAAGTATGAAATTGTTGTTAATTGTGTAAGAAGACAGTTCAAATTATTTGAATTTAATCAATCTGAGTATATAAACGTTGTAAAATAATAAGATTACTCTAGTGTATCAAAGACCGTTGATATAATTTGTACTGTAAATAATATACGTTTTATAAAAAAAGAGCGTGAAACAAAATTGTACCAAAAACTATGAAACAAAACACAAGCAATTGACTGAATGTAGAGATTTAAAGAGAATTTTGAATATCTTGAAGAAATATGACGAATTTGATGAAACTATTATTTTTACTACAGTTATCAAAAATGGGCATGTCAAGAAGTATAGAAGTGAAATCTCTTATGAATCCTGCTCTACTAAGTTATATTCATATTTTTAAAAAACCTAACCTATTTTCGATTGTACGACCCTGGGCGAGAGAAAGCTTCGTACAACCTTTCGGCAGTTTATACAACAGACAAATGAAAGGACTAATATGGAAGAGTTTATACAGAAAATCAGATTTTATATCAAATCATACTAGTAAACCAAAAAGAAGTTTTACAAACGAAAGTACTGTAATAAAAAAACATTATAAACCTAAGTTACCTGGATTACTTTTTAGGAATAGTTTCTGGCATTTACACGTAATAAAACCACGTGAAAAAAGTTTGATCGAGTCGGAAAATGACAGAAAAAAATCAAGTCAAAGCATACCCAGTAAAACTTATCTCACAACTAACACTGAAAGGAACAGTTCGAATATAACCAAAAATGGTCTTATAAAAGTCACCAAAGCGTAAATGGTAAATGAGTTCTGTAATGATGTTGTAGTGTCTAACAAGTCCCGTCCCGATTTCGGCACACATTTCAAGATTTGCTTTGGTTCTGTAAAAGTATGTGCTAATGTGCTAAATTACTCTTGATTTGATCTTGTAAGCGCATTTATTTATGCTTTAAATCACAATTTTTCCTTTATGAGATAAAAGCATTTACTTTGCAAATCTGAGCATAATCTGCAAATATCTCTTACGGGTTTTTCAGCTAGTGCAGCGCTGTTCTGTGGGGGACTTTCTTCCCACTTCAAGTTTGATTAAATAATGAAATAAAAAACATTGGAGATCAATGAGGTCCCCAAAGCACTAAGAGTGACGTTACATCTTTTCCACTTGCTAAATCGCAAGCCTCGCCGACGCAACAAGGAGCGGCAGGGGCGAAGCGCGCTCTGTTTTAGGATTGTTCAAGTCGAGTGTCGATGGCGTGCACCGGAGCACTGAATTTGTGAAAACTATGCTAGCAAATACGTAATTATCATGGACTTCATTTATTGTTTAGTTAAAAATGTAATATTTGTCAGTTAAGTTCTGTAAAATACACATTCGTTCCTAAATAGCCTTTTTCATTAATACATTATGAATGAACTATGTTTCAAGTTACTTCACGAAAATTTCGTGAATTTCAATTGTTGCCTATTCATATTTTGTAATTGTAATAATGATCTCGCTTGTATTTAAATAAAGTTAGATATTTTTGACTAGACTTTAATAAAAGTTAAATTATAGATAACTCCTCAGTTATCTATAATTGTTCAGGTTGGGTATTGCTAGTGATGCAATGTTTATTTGCAACCTGAACAATCGATACCCAATTTTTCTTTTCGTAATTATTCTTAGGTCCGTATTACTGAAAGCGACTCAGACTTGATCTATACTTAAGAGGATCGTCTCAGTGTTTTTTTCCCATACAAACGGCGTCAATGGATTCCATCCCCTAAACGTTAACGAATCCCTGTGAAAATTTGGTGTAATATCAATAACACCAGAAACTAGGTCCATACGTTTTGATTTTTGTGATATTTTTAATAAACGAAAAGATATTTGAGACTAAAAGTCAGCATTTTTCGCCAAAAAAATTCTCAACATTTAAGGGGTGACTGTTGAAAAACTAAGAACAATATTGCAAAAAACAAAACGTACGAACCTCGTTTATACGCTTACGGATCGATATAAATCAAAAACGTACGATTTCATTAAGTTTTTGGGGTAGGAATTCATTGACGCCTATACTCATAATTTTGGAAATAAAACTCGGCATTTTGCAATAGGGATGTTGACGGTGTTTGATTTTATGAATTATTGTATGTGAAACAAAAAATAATGCTAGAAATATATTAATATCCGAAAACAGCATTAAAATTGGTTTATAAATGAACAAGTTACTAGCATTTATATTATCGTAAGGACTAGCTATCTCGTTTTATGGGGAGAGCTAGCTATCTCGTTTTTACCTACGCAAACAAATGGCGGTGACGTCACATGTCTCTAAGTGCATCTCTTTTTCGTTGTTTGACAGTTTCCCCGTCTATTAAAATTTAATAGCTTGTAACTTTTTTATTTCTCAATAATTTTAAAAAATTATTTCGGTTTTGGATTTTGGATTCAGGTCCTTTTTAAGATAAACAATAAAAAAAATGTAGTCAACATCCCTATTGTCCCTTTTGCACAAGTCTGAGGCGGGTGGTCGACAACGAGACAGCATAAAAAACAACTGAGACCCTAGTCCAAACTGAGACGCTCCTCTTAAATAGCAATCGTCTTTGCCATTTCAATAGTGAGAAAAAGACCAACAATACTTGAGTATAGGTCAAGATAATTACTCTAGTGCATTTGTTTTAACTCCGCAAAACAAGCAAAAGATAAAGTAACTTTATTATCTGCAATTCACAAAAAGTAGATATACAGATTATATCTGATTTTTTGAACATGATTTTTGTAATAACCTATGCGTTATTACAAAAATCATATTTTTATGATATTGTTTGGCTCTCATACGCACTGCAGTATTACACGGTTACGAGTTCTAATAGGTCTCCAACGCACTGGCTGAAAGTACTTAAAAATTGCACCGCAGCTAACATGTAATTTTTTAAAAATGTTGATTGGTGATGTACTGAGAAAAGGCCGTGTTAGGAGTACCCGAATCAGAAGCATGTATGAAGCGAATTATGAATGTAGAGGAAGCGAAAGAGGTGTGTTTGGATCGTAGTAAGTGGCAATCTGTGGTCTCTGCCTACCTCAATGGAACAAAGGCACGAGCTTATGTAATTTAAGTTACGGACAGCAAGAAATAAAGTCACTCGTTTATCGTGTTGTGTTAGAAGTGAAATGTGGATATTCAGTCAATCCTACCATACCAAGGGGCCATCCATAAATTACGTCACACGAATTTCATGATTTTTTGACCCCCTCCCCCTCCTTGTCACAGCTGGTCACATTTGCAAGACTCCCCCCTCCCTAGAGTGACGTCACATATTGTACAAATTTTCCATTTTTTGTGATTTTCTAATAAAAGCAGTACTTAATAGTTGTTATTCTTTTTGGAAACTCAAAACTCACTGTCTCAACCAAAATAAAAACGTAAAAAGAGTGCCTCGGACTGAGGAAGTTAAGTTTGTCGTTAAAAGTTAACACGTTTTGATACTCATAACACATTTTGAAATGTGACGTCACGAAACTTATGACCCCTCCCACCCCCTTGTCACACAATGTCACACTTTGTCGACCCCCTCCCCTCCCCTTAACATGTGACGTAATTTATGGATGGTCCCTCACATGCGCCGCCACATGTAACTGCTCAAGACTTCAACGCGAAGCTATTAGGTATTAAACATTGATTTCTTTTGGTGCAAAAACTGTTCGATTTATAAAATCTACGACCATTTCATATCCAATGCATGTGAGTTTTGTAATTAAACTGTGTCATTAAATTTGCCATAGCCATAGATCTTACCGATTTTACTAGAACATTAACAGTGATTATATAAGTTCGCATGATGATAATACAAGCGATAAATTCAAGTAAAAAACGATAATTTTACATTGTAAGGAAACCATACTTATGTGAAAAATTAAAATACATTTTATGTAGGAATAACATTTTTTTGTTATAATAATATTTTATAACTCGCGTAAGTTACAGCTATACACCACTTACTAAATGCTAAGTTAGGTAAGTTGTAGTCTATCTAATCCTAGGAGGTCTTCTTTTATTTTCAACGACAACGACCACACCTTTTTGTATGGTGCCGTAGTAAAATAGAAAAAAACCCTTTTATGTTCGTCTATTTGATAATTAAAACTAACGAGGTTCTTTCCCATAATGTATGAAGATTTAATCAGGCATTAGCTCATTTTATTTTTTAAGAAGGGATCTCACCAACTTCAACAGGATCTAATAGTTTGGAATTTGGTGTAAGTAATCTTACTTCTTTTTATTTTATTTATTTAGGATATCCAACCGCTTAAACGTGCATAAGTAAATTTTTTTATAAGCTAGACTATATAAGCTGTAAAAGACAGCTTAGCAAAAACTGAAACCCTAGACTCAGACAATCATTCTGTATGATTTTCCAGTGGAAATTTTCTCCGGAAAATTTTCAATTTTTTTCATGTTTATTAATATTTTCTGCTCATTTTTTTTAATATTTAATCGAATACACTCCATTTTACAATAAAAACAATCATAACAACGTAAAACACGAAAATCAGCACGAAAACGCGCGGGGCGCGGTTTCACGATACGTTGCGTAACGCCAAAGTAGGTAAATAATGAAAACTCCTTAATATGACGTTTCCGGGAAAAAATAATTATATATAGCTGATGATAGTTATGGGTAGATTCCATCATTTAAGTATTTGGTAAGCTGTCCTTAGCAAAGCCCAGCGGGCGACGTCCAAAAGAAAAATTGGGATGCCCCGTGCCAGGGGGCACTCAGATCATCCCCATGTTCCGCGATTTTTTGTAGTTTAGAAGTTATCACATGTGTGATAACTTAAATGTTTAATGAATTAATTAAATGTTAAAAATTAATTTGCATGTATTATTTTGTTTATCTACTTAGAAAAGGGCGTATCTGCAATCTTGTGTTTCAAAATGGATGTAATTTTCGAAAGGTAGTCCAATTCTAGTTAAAAAAAGTACCCAACGAGTGTAAATGTTTTTGCATGGTGGCTGAAGATGGGCAGGAGGTGGCTGGGAATGGGGAGGTGGCTGGAGATAGGCCGTCTGGAGCCTCTTGTCTTTTTGTACACACGACAGCACATCAGGCTATACATGTTGACCTTGACGTCGCCCTTATCTCGCTTGCAATAGCGGCGGCTTTCGTAATGGATAACCTGACGTGCTTCTCACCGAAACAATGAGTTCAGTGTTAGTTTATTTGACTGAATATGAATAACAAGACTCTATTTTATGATATTTCATCGAACGAACAATTAGTTTACAACTTTTCCAAATGTTTTGCTTAAAATTTGGAGATATGGGCTTAACCAGTCGGAGATTGGGTATTTTCCCCTGGCATTTATTACAACGGCAAACAGTAACCTTTTTCGTAATATTTCGTAAAGTTCTATAACAGTGAGTGCACGTACTCGGCGATTTCATGTGCCGGCTTTTGAACCTAGTTATACCCAGTTCCGATCATACAATGCGTCTAGTATGAGCACGAACATAAGTATACAATTAAGTATATTGTTTAGTTTTAATATCAAAATATGCTTTTAACAATATCATTATTATTAAACATATACTAAGTAACATTATTGTTGGAAAAAAAAATTAATTACTTTGTCCTAAAGAATTCAAAATATCAAATTCATCTAAAGTATTTATAGTTATGTTCATCGTTATTTATTTACCTAAGTATGGAATTTTAATGATTGAAATAGCTTCTTATTGTTAATTAAGTTATTACAAATTAATCAATTTCGTATACAATACTTACAATATAATATACAATAACAGTATATAAAGGCTATAGCATAAATGAAAAACTAGTTCATCTGAATCAGACCCCATGAGAAATACAGTGTAAAGTTGTTTCAAGTATTTTTGAAAATAAACGCCAACACAACCATTTTTACCGTACCGTAGGTAATAGCAATTTTCAATACCTTGAATAAGTAATGGCTACATTAATGAAACTACTATTTGCCCTTACTTTGACACACATGGGAACTTCGAGAGCTTTAGAGAAGAAACCTAAAAACGCTTTTCCACATTTTTTTCTTGTTATGAAAAAGATTTCAAGTTCTGAACCTTCAACAACAGTCACTTTAGGAAACTCTGAGAACAACGAAATTAAGCAAAACCCATCAAGAGAAACGAATCAAAAATATCATCAGAAAAAAAATGTTTCTACAAATCAAATTGTTTTACAAAATGTAACTGAATCGAGAGATGAAGACTCAACTGGAATGACTAATTTTGCCATCACGGTAGACATCAGTAGAAAGACGAGGGACCACGCAGATGATGTGAATGAATGTGGTGACAAACAAAATATATGTAAAGGAAATAAAGGAAAATTAACAAATGCCAAAGAAACTCCCAGAGAGAAAAAACGGCAAAAAAGATACGAAAACTTTTTCATCTTTGATCCTTTGGCTCAGGACTTTATCCAATCTTATAATCAGATAGAAGCTTTGTTACCTTCAGTTTTTAATCCATATGCTTTCGATACTGCAATGTTAAACAGTGTTGGTATCTAAATTTATACTAAACTAGCTTTCGCCCGGGACTTCGTTCCCGTGGGAATTTCCCCGTCAATTTTCCAATGTTTTTAATAGTTATTCTGCTATTCGGGATGGAGAGAAATGCAACAAATCAAAAACCATGGAAATCGGTCAAGCCGTTCTCGAGTTATAAGTGTTGTAACAAACACGACTTTCTTTTATATATATAGATTCTAACACACTAAGGGCCACTTTCACCAAAAGTGCTAAACGTATTTAACAGCCTAAACACATTTAACTCAGTTGTCAAAGCAACAAAATCTGTCAAATTAAACAAAATTAGTCCTGCTAAATACGTTTAGCACTTTTGATGAAAGTGGCCCTTAGTTAACCCATCCCGTTAACAAAAATATAACCAACTGTTAAACCGCGGTTAGAAGCTAATCAGACAAAATGTCAAAAAAAATGTATGAAAATAACATTGTCAAATCTCTGGTTAGCTACTAATCGTTGGTTAAATATTTGGTGAACACTGGCCTTTTCATGTCATTTTCATACATTTTTTTTGACATTTTGTCTGATTAGCTTCTAACCGCGGTTTAACCGTTGGTTATATTTTTTGTGAACACGGGAAAGTGTCATTGTCAAACCTCTGGTTAGCTGCTAATCGTTGGTTAAATATTTGGTGAACACTGGCCTAACATACGTGTTCACCAAAATTTATAACCAACGGTTAAACCGCGGTTAGAAGCTAATCAGACAAAATGTCAAAAAAAATGTATGAAAATAACATTGTCAAATCTCTGGTTAGCTACTAATCGTTGGTTAAATATTTGGTGAACACTGGCCTATAGTGTGTTAGAATTTAGCGTTTGTTTACGGCGCGTGCGATTCAAATCCTCCACAGACGGGTGTGCAAGAATCGCGCGTAGGTTTAATTACCTAATAAGTTAGATTTGAGAAAAAATATTGTGTCTCCTGAATAAAGTTTCATTCATTCATTCACTTACCAACTAAACCAGTTACATCGGGCTAACTGGAACCGGGCATCAACGTCAACTGTTTCCACCAATGAGATTACGAGAAAGCGTCACGTGACCACGAGATAACGCGTGAGATAATATGTCGTTGCGATTATCATAGCCCAGCAGATGTCAGTACATCTCTATCTTGCGCTTAGACCATACACACTATAGACGGAGCCAGGAGCGTGCCCCTTTTAGATAGCAATAGTTTACTCCTTCCCTGCACCCAACCATACCTCACTGTACAACAACTTAACTAATGGAGTCTCTTTTCTTACAAATTCACCACAAAAACGAATAAACTTTATGCGCAAAACTTTAAAAACCGTAATGACTGACAAAAGCTGCAGATCAAATGCTTTGTTTGTCACGCTTTGAAAAGTGTGACATCAAAAAATGGGTTACGCAGAAAGAGATGGCGTTAAAGTAATCTATAATCTCTTACTATCTTGTAGGAACTCACATGTTTGCATCTCTTTAAAAAGTGCTGTGACGTCATAAGTACTCCGTCTATAGTGTGTATGGTCTAAGGTCTTGCGCTATAAGTAGCTATACAGATGACAGTGACAGGAAGTGACAATTATCGGTCGTCCGTCGATCGTAGAATTAGGCCCGTATTACAGAAGGAGACTCGCAAGTCTTGATCGATACTTAAGTATAGAGGTATAGGTGCCCAACATCATTTCTTTTGGTTTTTTGTCGCGGACTCTAAAATAATAGGTAATATTCTGCTGCGCAGGAATTAAACTCTAATATTAGTTTTATTGGTTTCAATAAACTAATAGATTAAATTTTGGTTTTTGCCTTTTTGATTTTGCAAGCGTTGCAAAAAAAACAGCATAAAAATCGGTGGATTCGTTTAGGAGTTACGATGCCATAGACGACACAGACACACTGCACAGGTCAAACTTATAACACCTCTTTTTGTCGGGGGTTAAAAGTTTATGGTGAGGATAAATAAAAGAGAGTATAGTTTCATTTGTTTTATTAGTGTGTTCATTAAAACAACATAACTGTCTATGTTTTGGTTCAGTCGGGAACTTAAACAACTAAACACTAGGTTTTGGTACAACGCATATGCACCGGTTGTGTGCTATAGATATTACATGTAACCTATTTTATGTTATCGTAATGGTAGATGTAGGTGATGGGAAAAATGGAACAGTTATTGTGGTTTTGATTGCTTTGCGGCTATTCGCTTTTATTATGTGCACAGACTAGCGCATCTAGTCTTCCTTACAAAACTGTAATAGCTTAGGGTCACGGCATACGGGCCACAAAACGCCGCCACGAGAAGCTAGAAGTGGATGCATATGGTTGCCTAATGAGCTGCCTCTGCAAAACAACGAAAAAAATTTTGCCTGAAAAACAGATGGCGTTTTCTATTCCAAGCAAACTATCCAATGAATATACTTTCCGTATAGTATAAACGATTGAAACGCATTTCATTACTATACATATAGCCTCACTAATACAATTCATCAGACAGTCACCATTAGTGTTTTAAGAACATTTTAGTGTTAAGATTTTTTCGTAAAATGAAAACACAATATGTTCCATTTTCCCCATCACCACAGTGCACTAAAGTATGGCTAACTCATCTTATGGCATGCACCCTTCGCTTATTGTTAGATGGATTGACAAGTTGCTCTGGCACGAGTAGTTTCCTATTTGCGTACTTGCTGTCCAATGTGAGACTACATTGGTGATTGGGGGGGGGGGAAGGTATAATCACAAATTCTTTTCCTAAAGGGGGGTAGGATATACAGAATGAGAACACTACACGATATAAGACCCATATTCACATTCGATTCGCTTCCAATTGACACAGTCGGAAAGGCTCAGTGCATCTCTTTCTGGTGCTACATAGATGACAGTGATAGGTAGTCTTGTCGATCGTCGATGTCGATTTTAGCGGGAGTTTGTTTTTTAGAATAGATTTTAAAACAAACTCGAACTTGAAAAGGACTTTTGCACACGTTTTACTAGAGCCGAAATAAATTGCATAATTTCAGGCAATTTTTTACTGTAACATAGAATCCGTAAACGATTCATTTGACCTATTATTAAGAGTACGAATAGCACAATACAATAAATAACCCGCCGCTTGACTTGAAGGCACGATAGCTCAGTTGGTTAGAGCACCAGGAGATCTAATCCTGGGGTCGTGGGTTCAAGTCCCATTCGCGCCGAACGTTTTTTTTTTCTTTCCCTAAAATTATTTGTGTATAAATAACCCTCACTGACAATCAGGTAAAAAAGAGGAGAAAAAGGGGGAGCAGGTTTCCTTATAGAATTAATACATCCCACATTGGACAACACTATTCTGAACTCAGCCCGCGCAAACTTCACGCCAGATTTTCAAACTAACTTGTATCATGTCAACCGATCAAGTTCCAATTATATTTACAACAGAAATGCAGCGATAACGACTTCACTATGCAAGTTGCTTGTTAGTCATGTTATTTGTCAATACTGTTAAATCCTAGCAGAGTGGTGACTCCAGAAGTTGGTTCAGTGAAAAAGAAGTCGGGTTTCTCAAAATTACTGCTGCTAAAATTACTTTGAATCGACGCGATCAATTTAAATGCTTTTTTGAACGCTATACACACTCAAAGGCCCACACTAAGGTTTTCTATTGTGTCGTGGGTCGCTCAGAATATACATAAAACAGACACAAACACCCCCCGCGAACGAACATCTATTTTTACACAAATATTTGCCCCGACTGGGAAAAAGGCAGTGCCACTCACAACAACTCGACCAAACCGGTCGATTGTTTGTAGCTAATAATGGTTTCGAAATTATTATTTTTATTTAGGAATAGCGTAAAACGAAACTTGAAACTTCAGATTTTATTCTAACTCTGCATGATAATGAATTGATACATCGTGAAGTTTTTAAAAATAAAAGCGATTTATTAATTGTTCAGGTGCCGTAAAAGTTTAAGACCGCTACTTTGGAATATAAGCTGTTTTACAATTTTTAGAAACATTTAAGTTTAAGTTTTTAACCGAACACTATAGTCGTGTTGTATGGGTTAAAGGAGTATGGAACTGGGTTCTGAACTCAGGTCTTCGGGCTATCAGGTCTAGCCTACTAACAATTGCGGTGCAGCATGAAGGTTAGTATGTCATTAACGACTTTCAAGCAACTCACACAGGAGAAATTCGCTATAAAACATAAGTAGTAGGGTGCAATCGATTTATATCACAGGACTTAATATACACACAGAAAAATATATACGACATTATATTGACACTTAGCCTAGTGGCGAATATTCACAACGAGCATTTCAAAGTCAAAATTATTTTGATTTCATTAAACATTAAATGTTGTCGCGCGGGTCCATATTGACTTGCATATAAAATTGGAAGCCTTATAGCCCGCGAAAAATAAAAAAAATTAGGAAATAAATCGTGTAGTTCCTAATGTTTCAGGATTGTGTAAAGGGAGGTTCCCTGAACATTGCCTAGTAAAGTCCCCTCGATTTTAGGTGCCGTCGCGTGTTTGTTTACGCCGCGTGCGATACAAGTCCTGCACACACGGGTCTCATAGCGCGAGGGTTTAAAAAAAGCCAATAACATTTGTTAATTTTAACTTTATGTGAATATGTCTGATCGCAGAGAATATCTAGTTTTAATAAAATACTCATAGTGAATAGGCACCTTTACATGATTGCTTAAAACTTGCAAAGTAGCATCGATTTCATACAATAATTTTATAAAGGTGAAATAAAAAGTATAAATATAAAAAATGTCTTTTAAATACAATTTGATCCTTTTTACAAATATTTTTGAAAACATTGTCGGTCTCGGCAGTAAATAAACAACATAATAAAAAGGAAAAGGAAGTTATCTAATTTTAAAGCATTGTTTTTACGCTATTAATACTTGTGACCGTTTATTGGTTTCGAATTTAGTCATGTTTTTTTATTTAACCTAGCTAGACAGTCCATTTAAGGGGTTTAAGAAATAAAGTATTTTTTTTTAGAAATATTGTAGACGTAGTTATTGTCCAGAAATGGCACTAGGCCACACTCGCTACACGCAGGAACACATCCATTTACAAATACATGCTCAATTATGTCGGAACCAACCGAAAAAAATTATTGTTTTATTACTTGAAGTTAACCAAATGTTATTACGTAAGAAAGATTGTATGAAAAATTCTATAAATAGCGGCTCAAAATTAGCTAGCGGAGTCTTTCACTAAGGTTTTAAATAATAAAAATACAAAAATTCAAAGTTGAAAAAAAGGGTTTTCATAATTTCCGATGGGACAGGGTAATGAAAATGCATGACATAAATGCTCAGTTATGCCGACCGCCCGAATTGTTATAATTTCGCGAATACGTGTTTCGAGTTAAATGAGTTGAGAATTTATTCGCATTTTTGGATGAAAATTTTTTAACTTGTCACTTGGCACCAAGGGACTGCTGGGCCGAAAAATGAGGTATAGTTTCGTAAAAAAAATTCATATGTGACCCAGAAAAAAGGTAATACTTAAGAAATGAAAGCATACGTAGTGTAATGTAGTGTCAGCGCAGGGTGTGTACACTGTACAGGCGCGTCTGTTTAACTATAAGTTATAGTTGAGAGTACCATACATTTAAAGCAAAAAAAAATTACAATTACATATTTTTTGTAGGTACTGTTAACATACACGTAATATGTCTAGACATAAACGTCTAACATTGCTTTATAAAAAACTATGCATGTTTAACACTGACGATAATATTATTTTATCGAATTTCGGCCTTTTGGATATTAAACGCACAAATGTTTTTGGCGTATTAAATTAAATTGTTTCCGTAACGGATCATCGGGCTGGATCTAACTCAAATAGTTTCTCGAACCCTTGATATATTTACGCGTATTTTTATATAGTTTCACGTACGGGAGTCTTTTAATATTTTCAGTGTATCGCCCGAGCTGTCAGGGGGACTTTGATACGGGTTCTCTCATTACGCAGATTTGTTTCCCGCTTTTCTGTCAAATTACTTTTAGCCAACACGCAAGCGGCAATGACACTTTACGTCAGATGTTATTACCGACGAGGAAATGACACTCCTGTCCAACCAGACCCTTCATACATTATCATTTGACACTTTCCGATCCCCAATTTCGATATAAAATTCTTTGAGGGAGACCCCGTGCGCGTGCTATACCGAGATACTGGGTGGCGTTCGTATAATCATATTACACGCCAATTTATAAATTGGATCCTCGAATTTATGTTACAAATAAAAAGTCTTCGCAACAAATTGTTTTGTAAGAAAAATATTCGATGCTGCTTAAGAAAATGTATAAACTAAAGAGTTCACTAGATACACTCTCCAATCCATTTAGAACGTAAACATATAATAATGCAAAATAAACTTGTACTATGAGTAAGTAGTTAAATAAAAAGTACTTATCAACTTAGACACTAGACTTAAATTAGGAGCCATTTTAGATGTACAGTAAGAGATCGCACATGTTTATGAATATGTAAAATAAATTGCGTTTTCTAACAAACGAACACAGAACACAGTGACGTAGCAGATACAGCTGCCTCTACACAACGCTTTCAAAAGTACGCGAACACTTAGAAAATAAAACTAATTTACTTAGGTATACCGACAATGGTAAAATAATACGTAATGTATTTAAAAGCACTATAAAAATGAAAATAACAATAACAAAAAAGATAGAAGCATAAAGCGGGAACTATTGTTTTCATTTACATTTTAAATATTATATCCTTAAAAATACTATCTACACCTAACATTTTCAGTTTGAAACGATACGTTCTCTATAGCACTCAATTTTGTTCTTTGGTAATAAATGAGAATTATTTTTGTTCCTATATTACACCAATTTGTCTTCGAAAGCAAAATTATTGCGTTTCTAAAAATATCGTATTTTTATTTAGACTCTATGTAGGAGCGAACAACGGCCTCAACAGATTATTTCAGAATCAATTTTATAAACAATCTTTGATAAAATCTAATCGTGACTATATTACACTTACTTCATTATGTACAGTAGCATACACGTAGTAATAAATTACAGTTGGATCGGTGAATCGTGAGCCACACAAGCCCTACATAAAAATAAGTATTTAAAAAGCCACCACCACATTCCAAATCATCGCAAATATTTGAGCAATATTTTTTATTATATTCGCATTTAACAGTCGCGATTCACCGAAAAAACTAAATCCTAAAGCTAAATACACTTCGTTGGGTTCATCCTAGATGCATTGCCTACCCTGTTTCTATCAAACTTCAACATTCAATCAACAACAGACTAATGTACTAATATAAATATAGAGATATAATTACAGGGATGGACTTGTAGCACAAATTGTGGAATTCCTCCACTTTATGTTCACTCGAGGTTATAAAAAGCTGCTGGTACAACTAAAGGATCGTTTACCCCAAATACGGGAACAGCAGTTAAAATTTCAATTGTCGTTAAAGTAGACGGCCATACATGTTTCCAACTGTGACAATTGTATAAAGTTAGAAATTACTGAACTTTCAGGACGTCGAAATTTAAGTGCTGTCGAGCATTCGGAGAGCGAGCAACTAAAATAAACAGCCAAGGCATTTTATAGACAATTTACATAGATACGAAATAGCCACAAGATTGTTGTTCACCACCACAAACATATTATTTGTACGCCTCGTAATTAACGTCGAGTTTAATGTCGTGTCAGCTTTTATAGCCGATGTAACCCTACCGTATAATTGAGATAGGTAAATTTTATGTTCAGATAAGCCATCTCGTTCGCTCTGCCTTGGTTTGATGACGGAGAGATAGAGAGGCGGGACTCGAGTAGGTTAACAACACAATTTCGCGTTTGTCTTGAATGACTAGGAGTCCTTGTTTCCGTATGTTGAAGATGTTCTCTTGGGCGGCGAGGTTTTACTTGCCTCGGTATTTCTCGGTGGTGGCGTCTTCGAGGTTGCTATCCCAGTCGAACTCGGTGACTCCGTTCCTCGGGATCACCTCCCCGAGGTGCCGCCATCGGTACTCGAAGTCCGAATCGCGCTTTTTTAACGCTTCGAACCTGTTTGGAATAGTTTAATCGTTTAGATCTCTAACACTGTTACAGCCCAAACTCGATTTCAGGCAAACCATAAAGAACGGCCTAGGACAAACTTGTTTGATTCAAAAAATCCTAGAAGTTTTTCTCAAAAATCCTAGTAGTTAGGTTTTCTCAAAGTAAAATGAAAAAGTGAAATCACCACCTAACAACTAGTTTGGTCTGAAATCGGATTTGGTCGGAGAAACACTGTATTTACAATAAAGAAAACAATAGTAACTAAAGTAAATAGTAGTTGGAAACTATAAAACTAGACATTTTGGATAGAAGTTTACTTCCAAGCCGTTTACTCTTTATTGAAAAAGTTGCTAAGCCCCGTGTCTAATAGTTGAGGGTACTTTTGTTAAATTCTACGAATCTACTGTACTGTACGTTACTTTAACAATCTTATTTACTTATCCGATAACAATCAGCATTTTTCAACGGTTTTATTTAGCTTGCCCTGTTTGATTATTTATTTATTTGTTTGGGTCAAATCTAGTAATTGTTTGACCCCCTGCCTGTTGACGTATTGATCTAAAATTTGGTACGCGCCTTTAATTCTGATGACAATACAATTTAATACATTCAGTATCATTGTAAATCCAAGATGGCCGCCGCAACAAAATGGCGGATTACCTATTTTATTAATACTACTTCCTCAAAATGGGTATCAAATGAAAGGGCTTGATTAGTGGAATAGAGTTCTTTATGAAAATTAAATGAAAATCCAATATGGCCGCCAGCAAAATGGCAGGTTCATTTTGATTTCCACAACCCCCTCAATATGGGTATCAAATAAAAGGTCTTGGCTGGTAGAATAGATTACACTATGAAAAAAAATGAAAATCCAATATGGGCGCCAAAAAAATGGCAGGTGAATTTTGTATCACTACCCCTTCATATTCAATATGGATATCAAATGAAAGGGCTTGAGTAATAGAATGCTGTTATATGCTTCGACAAATTAGTTTTTAGTTTTCAAAATTAAAAACTTGAAAATAAATAAAGAGTTAATTTTTTTTAAGTTGAACGGTTTTATTGAAAATAAAAATTTAAATGATGTAGACGATGTACACTCAATGGCACATCAGGTTACTACAAACTGTCAAATTTCCCCAATGGATAGTAAACTCTAATGCTTGGAGATAAAATTGAAAATCGATTGAAGAAAGACAGTTTTGGATAGCATGATGTGCTGTTGTCCCTGTACTAAAAGCTAAAAGAGAAATCGGTAAGTCCTAGGTACCAGTCATCACACCGCTCTCCTCATCGAATCTAGGGCATTGATCAGACAAAAAAAAAATCATTGGGCTTGTGAAATTTCTATCAAGTCAACCGCCATATCATAATCATAATAAATGCTATTTACGCAGGTTACGCGCACCTAACGATTTTATTTTATTGTCTGATCAATGCCCTAGATTGATGAGGAGAGTGGTGTGATTACTGGTACCTAGGACCTACCGAATTATTTTTTAGGTTTTAGTACATCGTCTACATCATTTTAATCTTTATTTTCAATAAAGATTATTAATTAAGATTATTGCCTATTTGATTAATCAAGCTGTACGTCCACGCCCAAGGTTCACAATTTAGAACTATAACAGACATATGTATGTTTTATTTGTTTATAGAATTGTGTACTGTTATGAACGTCTTAATAAATAATAATAATAATAAAACCGTTTAACTGAAAAAATTTTTTACTCTTAATTTATACAGGGTGTAAGGGAAACTGAAAGTTTCCGAATACTGAAAGTACATGCTCAGTAAATGGTTTTGAGTAACTTTCTCAAATAAACTTTTCCAGGAAACGAAAAAGGTTTTGGACTTCTCCATACAAGCTGTCCGATTAAAATGATTTTTGTATGGGGCCGTCGTTTCTTTTTCGTTTCCTGGAAAAGTTTCTTTGAGAAAGTTACTCAAAACCATTGACTGAGCATGTACTTTCAGTATTCGGAAGCGGTTCCCTTACACCCTGTATGTTACTATGCATTTATTTTTGCACCCATATTTATACATTTTATTACTTTTTCTCCACACCCACAAGTTGCCGATAAGATATTGTTTCTTAGCAATGTGGCCGCCTTTTGTACCCTGATTTAACTGTTTGTATTAAAATGTAACTGTACCTTATTTGTATAGGAGTGCAATAAAGTATATTGTATTGTATTAAAATGAGGAAAACTAAAAATATCACGTCTACTATAAGTATTGCTGGTAAGTACTAACTAAGTTCGTTTTTTAGTACAATTAAGCTCTAAGTTGAGCTTTGATATAAAAAGCTGGTGTTGGTCTTTTACGCTGTACTATTATTTTTTATACAAAATTCAGTGTATTAGAATAAATACATTTAATTTCTAAGCAGAACATATTAAAAACAAGATTTTTTTTTAATTTCTGGGACCACTAGAAAATAATTCAGAATAAAGTTCTGAATTCAAGATTTCAATTTTTTGCTAAGCTGTCCCTTATTCAGACGTATTCAGCGAAAACTTGCCTCTTAAACATTAAATCCTTGGCGAATTCATAGAGCTCTAGATCGAGCGAGTTGAGTCGCTTGATGCGCGAGATCTGCGCAGGCGACAGCGCGGCCAGCGTCGCACCGGAGACCGTTGCGTTGTGTTGTGTGAACGGGATCGCGAACCGCAGGTTAAACGTCTCTTCGAAAACGTACTGGGATATCTGGGGACAATATTTTTGATGATACAGGGTGAAATAAGACTTTCAACATATCGTCGGCTTGCTAACAACACCGCGCATGTCGTTTGTACCCACTTTACAGGGGATAGGAATGACGACTTATGCGGTGTTACACAGAAAAAATAGTAACGCGGTGATACAATTTTTTGAATAACAGCTCCTGATTGGCTTAAAATATTTTAAAGTGACCAATAGATCGAAGCGCGCTTTCAAACTGCATCCAATAGCATTCACAGATCAAAACCGGAAAATTTCGACTTGCGCAGTGTTGTTTGCAAGCCGATGATATGTGACTGTAATAAAACGGGCAAGTGCGAGTCGGACTCGCGCCCGGTAGGTTCTGTAGCATTACCTATAAATAATAATAATAATAAAATCATTTATTATCACAAAAACCGGCCAAGTGAGAGTCGGACTATATAAAAACCATTAACTCTATAAAAACAGCAAAAAAAATCACGTTTGTTGTATAGGCGCCCCCTTAAATAATTATTTTATTCTAGTTTTTAGTATTTGTTGTTACAGGGCACATAGAAATACATCATCTGCGAAAATTTCAACTGTCTAACTATCACGGTTCATGAGATACAGCCTGGTGACAGACGGACGGACGGACAGCGGATCCTTAGAAATAGGGTCCCTTTGGGTACGGAACCCTAAAAATGGAAAGGTATGGGAGAAGTGGCACGAAGGAGCCAGATTTTGAAAAAGCCATATGCATTATTTCGATAGTAGGTATACGAACGGATTTGGTTGGTCATTTTATTTTTAAGTTGCAACACCTGATTTCCAGTTACCCACAAATATAAAATCCTTAACCAAATCCGTTCCTAAACGGAATAATGCAAGTGGCTTTTTAAAAATCTGGCTCCTTCATGCCACTTCTCCCATACCTTTCCATTTTTAGGGTTCCGTACCCAAAGGGTACTAAGGCTCTGTTGTCCGTCCGTCCGTCTGTCACCAGGCTGTATCTCATGAACCGTGATACTAAGGCAACTTTTGGGGTAGTCGTTAAGGTTCACAATTATTATGATGAGCTATCGTAAATCGCTCTTATTTACAACCCCGAAAGTTGTACATTTTATTAACACAATCACAAATTATTTTGAATTGCTTTGTTATTTATATCCGTCTCCGCAGAGGGTCGCGTGATCTCATGGAAACACGATAGGGATTTTGGCCATAGTCCACCTAGTTTTCTTTGACGTGCGGGTTTCATCACGCTGTCTTCCTTCACTGCTGAGCAAGTGATAACTAATGAGAAAGCCGCACATAAATTCAAAAAGACGAATTTAGTGTTACAGGCCCGAAACAGTATTTGAACCTGCAAGACTTAAAAGACTGGTTCTTTAACCAACTGAGCTATCACCGTTCTTCACCTGGTCTCACAAATTGTAATACAGAGACGATTTTTTTTAAAGTAACATCTTTTTCGGATTCGGTTCGAAACCACTCGTAAAAATCGGTTGTAAAATAGCCCATTAGAGCGGTACCGTGTCCCGGCTCTACAGATTTTTCACAGGTAATTTAGCGAAAACGAACAAAACCTTCTAAATAATACACAATAATTATCATTCAATAAGACCCTTTGGGAGATAAGAGCGTACGCTACAAGTACTTTTTATATTTAAGTGATGACTTAAGCTTATTATCTTCTTGATATCAAGAGCCTCTCGACATCGTATCGTTATCGTCCCGGCTACTTACGTCAAGTATAAACCAGTGGGATCAAAGAATCTAATGGAACCTTAAAACCAAGGGAACTTTTTCAATCTTCAGCCAATAGGGCGTGATCGAATTGACCCAACCCGCCTTAACCCCTTTTCTGCTTTACCTTCGCTTTCAAAAAGTTCGTGTTACTCGTTACGTGAGAATTTTCCAACTTTCCGAATTGATAGCGGTACAGAAATTGGAAAGGCTACTTGGGCGGCGACGTCTGGTTAAGTGCTTTCAAGCTTTGACAGTTTGGTCTTTTTAACACTATTTGGTATGAGTAAGGGGAATACAATTTTTTTTATATTGATAACGAATACATTACAAGTCAGTCTCTTAACACATCACAATACGGAGTATAACAGTAATTATACTTGACGTTCAGTGTTTACAATAAATTAGATTTACATTCAAATAATAATAACAATAATAATTGGTCGCTAGAAGAAATTAATTAAGATTGAGTACTGTGTAGTCCACCAACCTATTTTGGGCCAGCGTGGTGGACTATAGCCTAAATGCCCTTCGTGTTTCGAAGGGAGGCCCATGCCCCTCAGTGGGGACGTATATGGGCTGGTAAAAAAAAAACTGTATAGGGGGTACTATTATTATTAATACAATTAAAAATAAAAATAATAATCGCAATCTGTCCATAGTCAACGGCGAAGTCAAAAGTTCAAAAACTGTATAAAACTATAAAAATTATGCTTCTAGCTGTCCACTCTGGTTTGATTCAGGGTAAAATGCTTATTTTTCATTTCAGTTTAAAAATAATAACAAAAGACTGCTTAGCAAACGGAATTTATAGGATTAAGAAGTGAAACGAGATTAACGGTGTCGCGTCGGCTCTTTATGCGGCGTCGCATAAATACCTCTAATTTGCGCACTTTAAGGGTATCTTACAATTACAAATAAAGCTGTTTTATTATAAAAAACTGACATAAATCGCATAAACAGCAAAGATAAAAAAATATGTCGCCAGAATTCCTTTCACACGAGTTCTTTAAGTACTCACATTCATGTAGCTCTAAAATAAAAAAAGTATATTTTATATTCGATCGCCTATAATTCTTAAACGGCTGAACCGATTATGATCAAACGGAGCTACCATGCCACAGACGTCTGTCTACACAGATACATCTTCTTAACCAGCCCATATACGTCCCCACCGAGGGGCACGGGCCTCCCTTCGAAACACAAAGGGGATTTAGGCCATAGTCCACCACGCTGGCCCAATGCGGGTTGGTGGAGCGCTATTCTTTCGAAAATGAATTTTCTTGGACGGGCGGGTTTCATCACGATGTTTTCCTTCACCGTTAGGCAAGTGATAATTAGAAATCCGTACATAAATCTGAAAAGACGAATTTAGTGGTACAGGCCCGCACCAGGATTTGAACCCGTGACCTTCTGATTACAAGTCTGGCTCATTACCAACTCAGCTATCACTGCTTAGGTAATTGTAAAAAAAAAAATAAGTTCGTTTTTTAAAATAAGCATTTTACCCCGTCTATGTATTTTTTGTCGGGGTTTAAACGTGTAGTGTAAAAACCCTAGAACCCAGCAACAAACCCAATTCCTTTTCGATTCTGCTCTCACTAGCAGCTATAAGGGATGGAATGGTCCCGTAGTGTGGCATTACGCTTTACATTTCCATACAAATCTACTGCTTTACATTGTTCCACTGGAGTGCAAATGTGGAAATGGAAGATGAGCAATGAATATTCATGTGGGCAGTAAAGAAGGCGGTTGGCGGTTGGCGATTAATGGCACTGGAGTGGAGATACGTGGACAATGATTCCATTCCGATGGACGAGCTTATCTGACGGGTCACTGAGAATAGGAATTGCTAATGTCCCCCGTTACAGCGGTCTTCAAAATTATTAGCGTACTAGCTTTCGCCCGGGACTTCGTTCCTGTGGGAATTTGGGAAAGTTATGTAGCCTATGTGTTAATCCAGGGTGTCAGCTACCTCCATACCAAATTTTATCAAAGTTAAACGGATAAATTTGAGCGTGGAAGAGTAACTAACATCCATACATACAAACTTTCGCGTTTATAATACACACACCGGCACAATTAGCGGAACAACTTATGTTTTTCATACAATTAAGTCAACTTTAGAGTTTAAATATGGAGATTTTTATTTGATGCTGTTATTAAAAATTTTCGCTTAGTTTAGGACAACATGTTTGTCTGTTAAAACCAAATATAAAACATACAATAAATTTTCAACAATGTGCCGCATGGCCAAAAGAGAACATTGCAAAAACCTTATCATACAACTTCGTATGAAAGGTTTAAAGAGTTTTTTTTTCTACTGACTGCATGAGAGATTCTAGGCTTTTCGTCAGTTTTTGTAAAAAATAAGTAAACGACCATTTATGAAATTTATTTTCATAAAGAAAAGTGTAGTTATGCACGTAAAACGTATATTTTTAGAACTCCCAATCTAAGTCGATTGTATGAAAAACATAAATTGTTCCGCTAAATGTAAGGATGGTTTGGGCCAACTTTGATTTTCGATGTCATGTAAAATTAAGATTGTAAACAGTATAACTCTAAAATTAAAAATGTTGTATCACCCCCCACATTTAATTACTTATAACTTTTAAACGGATATAGCAAAAAACTGATAACAATCCTCTTTTTTTGTCGTGGGATTAAAAGGGTACCCCGAATGAAAAAAAACGGACATAGCGTTAGGAGGAAGAGAAGTTTCTTAAGATCCAGCTACTGGGCGAATGTCTCCCACACCTTACTCCATTTATCCTGCGGCAATCCAGTCGTTAATATATTGGCTGACTTTAAATGATAAAACTAATAAATGTACCTTTTTCTAATTTATATAATAGCAAAATTACAAAACAATAACAATAACACTGATATTTCAGTCTATTAAACCGCCTACAGTCGATCCTGGTACAAAGGACCCCATAACACTGGCAGCATTGCCACGCTGGATCGCTATGGCCTGCCTTTGCACCAAGAACGACTGAGTGCGATAGTCCCCTGTGCTATCCCTTAAACGCCGCCCGAGCTCTGCCACAAAACTTTTAGCCTCTGCTCCCCAGCAACCCGTGGTCTCCACAGCAAAAGGTACGAAACGAAGTCCCGGGAGGAAATCTAGTAGGTTAATAAATAAGAATACTTTAAATTAGTTAACATACATTGAGGATTCCAATCAGCCCACGAAACTGAACATTTCCCAAGAAATATAGATTAACATTTGAAAAAAAAATCACTATTACGCTTTATACAAATTTCCGGTGACAATATAACAGGATAGACCATTAAACAGCAGGCCGCTTGAGTATTAAATGCGCAGTCGATAAAAAAAACGAAATGATGAAGAAAGGACCGTAAAAAAATTAAATGAGGTGTCGAGGGACGATATCGCTCATTTTGAGAATCGGTGACCTATGCTATCTATCCTATGAGATGTACGGACGGACCCGCATGTCTAATACATTAGTGGGTCAATAAATCCTGATTGTAACTCACTCACGCGCCGCCAGACTGGGCGATAAATTTACACAGTATTAAACATGACTGAAACCAGCTGAAACAGATGATGTCGGACGAAGAAAAGGTAGATAGACATTAGGCTTAATTATAATCAGTCTTTAGCCAGAGTGTAATGCGGGAGCGACAAATTCTTTCTTATTTAAACAAGCATTCTAATGGTCGTATGTCACGTCACGACACAGTGGACACCCGAACAGCGTCGTGGCCTGGGTCGACCAAGAATACGGTGGAAAGATGAGTTAGACGCTTTTGATGACGCCTGGAGGGAAAATGTGTTGGACCGAAATCGGTGGTCAAAACGAGGGGAGGCCCTTGCCCAGGAGTGGCACAAAAATGGCTAGTAAAATAAAATAAAACAAGCACAATTGCCGCAACAGTTTCATAAAGAGATAAAATAAGCCCTTAGCACTTTTTTTTATTGTGAATGGAGGTTGCTCTTGACTACAATTTAGACAAAAAAATTAGCGAAAAAGCGCTTATATTGTTGGGAAGTCGTTTATATTTTCGATGACAGATAAAAGTAAGACTTATTTCATTTATTTTATTATATTTGGGGAGCTTACAGCAACGTTTACAACACAGATACTTACTAAGAGCTAATAACAAGCTTCCACATATTGAAAGAAAATAAATACTATAGTTGCATTTACTATCTATACATATTATAAAAAGGAAAGATTTGATCGTTTGTTTGTTTGCATTGAATAGGCTCCGAAACTACTGGACCGATTTGAAAAATTCTTTCACTATCAGAATCCTACATTATCCGTGATGAACACAGGGTATACATGATTTTTCCGAATTCCCACGGGAACGAAGTCCCGGGCGGAAATCTAGTAGGTTAATAAATAAGAATACAGATTGGAACAACTCAGTACTTTCACAAATTGCTTCAAATTAAAGGCGGCTGCGAGCGCATTCTTCATGCCACATATGCTACTAGAAAATAAGTCAAATCTACTGGAGGGAAAATGTGTTGGACCAAAATCGGTGGTTAAAACAGTGGCACATAAATGGCTAGGAAAATAAAATTAAACAAAGGGTATATGGGGTTATAACATCTTAGTGCTCCAAAATCGTCATCCACACCTGCTAGTGGGGCCCTGCCGATCAACGGACGAGGTCTGACGTACTACAACCGGTAAAGAGTTTCTTTACTTGATATTGGCGACTTACTGCCGTACTCAGAGACATCAATTAAAGTTAAGTACTATTAAAGTCTGATGCTGTCTCTTTCACTCTTGTTGATGTGAACAAGGATAGCATGACATTTAATTACTTCTTAACTTTAACTGACGTCTCTGAGTACGGCAGTTAGTCATTCTTCATTATTATTATTATTATTATTTATACTTTATTGTACACAAACATTTTACAAAAAATTTTTTACAGAGAACAGGATACACAATGGCAATCTTCATTTTAATTTTGATTAAAATACTCAAGCAAAATCACAACTGTGAACGGCATTTTTCAAATAGTTGTATCGAGAACAGAAATTCTATTTTTGCGACATAAAAAAATAAAAAAACACTAAAATTAAAAATAAAAAAGTTATTAAAATAACACTAAAATTAAAAAATTGAATCACGCCCGGCCCACATTCGTTTGCTTATAACTTTTAAACGGCTGAACAGATTCTCATGAAACATGGCTAAGAACACTCGGTATAAAATTATCATCCTTTTATCATCCGAAAATCGTTTCATCCGTTTGGGAGCTACGATACCACAGACTTGTTTGGGAGCTAGGATCGTGTGAGTCCCGGCAGAGTAGAATAGGACCACCCTATTTCTTACCGAGGTGTCGTACAAGGCGACTAAGGTAAACATGCAAGCAAGTTCATCTGCACACAGAGAAGGAAAACTCTGCAATTATATCAAAACCCTCGCCAACCCGTCTGCCAAGCGTGGTGATTATGGCATTTACCCCTCATGTTATTTAGGGAGGCCCGAGCCCCAGCAGTGGGGACGTATATGGGCTGATGAAGATACCACAGACAGATATACAGACAGACACGTTAAACTTATAACACCCCTCTCTTTTTGCGTCGGGGGTTATTAATAAATACAGTAAAAGAATAATATGTAATAGAAAATGAGCTTTGATCAAGCATTGTGTTATTGAAAACATGAAAGAGCTAAGAAGCTTAGCCCCTTTTTACGTGTGTGTGATATTATTGTCACAAACTCATGAAACTGCTAACTTAGATGTTTGTTTACTTCAAGACGACTCGGCAACTAGTTGTGAAGGCGAGTTATACTAAGCTACACTTCAAGGGACTTCAGTGAATTAATAAGATTTATCGCGTCAGTAGTTAGAACGTTCATGAGAATTTACTTCATTATCGTAATATGTTTTTACCCCTAACAAAAAAAGGCATGTTATAATTTTTACTGGAGTATCTGTGCTTTGTCTGCCTGGGGCATCGTAGCTTCTAAACTAAAGGACTGATTTCGATGCGGTTTTTATTTATTTGAAAGCTGATGTAACCGAGACGGTATGTACCTCTATAACATCAAGTATTAGGTCCCCATATATGAAAATGGTGTTTTCCATAGGTGCAACATTTTTGGAAAAACGTTTTCCTCATACAAACATTTTTAAATATTTTTAGGGAATGTGAAATCCAAATATAACAAAATTTTGTGGGAAGGTTGAGACAGCATTCAGTTAATTAACGACAGAATTAGTTTGCTGAAAGTTCTTATTGAATAAAAGTTAGAGCAAAAATAAGCATTGAAACGGGTAGATATCGGGTTAAACGAGCTGTTTTTTAGCTTGGTTATTAAAAAAAAAACACAAAGTAAAAATGTGTAAATTGTCAAAATCTCAATAAAATAACCTTACAGTGTTTCTTTTTTCTTATTATGGTTCGCAAATTTCGTATTTCGAATAAGTAAATTGATTTTCAAATGACAAAACAAGACACACTATTTGCCGAGAGACATTAAGAAATGAGGAGCACTGTACTAAAATAAAACTGAATGTTGGAAATAACTGCTGAATAAAACAAAATATTAAGCAACAATATAATTGAGAAAAAATCTGCAATTTCATAGGTGCTGGGGACCCTAAATAAGAAATACACACATCAACACAGTTTACGGATGGGATACTGCACAATTTTTCATACAAAAGAGGTCTGTTTGAGAAGCTATAATAGCATACTCGAGATACATGGAGGGCTTTAATTTTCAGACGAGCAAGTGCTAAAACTGAATTTTTAATTCTAGTCAATAATGTTTTACTTAAAATTTGTGAAAACGTCCGTAGTACAGAACGCGACTCAGACTCTGATCTGTACTTAAGTAGAAGTCGTCTTTGTCATTTTGAAAGTGAAAGAAAGAGACAATCAATAGTAGATCAAGTCTTGAGTCTCCTGTTATACGGGCCTTTAGAGTCAGCGCCATGTAACATCTACCAATATTCATCATGTATAACATTGTTTTGAATATTAAAATTACTAATTTAATCAATCCGTAGCGCGCAGCTCAAGCCGATAATCCGCCAGCCCACGTCTAAATAATCGTCTTAGAGATAATCAGATCAGATTAACATAACATTAAGTTGCCGTGGTTTCCATTCTGGAGATTAGCTCATTGTACAAGAAGCACGCTTCAGATGATGGGAAATAAGGTGTAGGTATTCATAAGGTAACTTCGGGTAATGGAGGTAATTCAAAAATATTGCCTCCGTTTAATGATTTGATGATATCCAGAAGAGTAGCTTTTGAGGTGGATTCCTACTTCGCTAATTAAGTAAAGGTGGATTGGATGTCCATGGGATTAGGTGGGAGTCGCTTTCTAGTTTCATGATTCGTGCGTCTTTTTAACCTACGACAAAAAAGAGGGGTGTTCTAAGTTTAACGTGTCGAGCTGTGCGTCTGAGTATTTCTTTATCTGTATGTCTGACATGTCTGTGGCATCGCATGTCTGTGGCTTCTAAACGAATGGACCTTCGATGCGGTTTTTTTGTTTGAAAGCTGACGTAATCGAAATGGTTCTTAGCTAAGTATATTTTATCTAAATTGGTTCAGCCGTTTAAAAATTATTCTATGAATGTCTGGGGTGATAACAAACTTTTATTTTAAAGTTACCAAGTTTAAGATTTTCACTTTTCTTCTTACCAACTTTCTTTCTTTTCACAAGTTAAAAATAAAATTTATGTCAAGGTCGCATTTGAAATGAAGCAATAGCAAACAAGATATGATAGCCCAGTTGGTAATAAGCCAGATTTGTAACCGGAAGATTCAAATCCTGGTGCGGGCCTGTACCACAAAATTCCTCTTTTCGGATTTATGTATGTATTTTTCATTAATTATCACTTTCTCACACCTAAGAAACTTTGTTTTCGAAAGGCACGAGGTACTCTAACCCGCATTAGGCCAGCGTGGGCTAGTGCCTAAATCCCCTTTGCGTTTCGAAGAGGGGCCCATGCCCCTCTGTGGGGACTTATACATGGGCTGATAAAAAAATAAACCAAAAAAAATACCAAGCACAAACAACGAAACAAAACAGTCATCTCAGATTTATGTCTGAACCTAAGTCTGAGAATTAAATAAATACATAATATGGATACTGACGATGACTTTATAGTAAAGCAGTTCAATACTTTTAACTTTCCTTACCTTCTGAAACTCAGTGAGTCCGAAGTACGCCATAGCAGCGAGGTTGCGCTTGGCCGAGGCAAGCAGCACCCGATCGCTCTCGACCGAGCGGTGCCTGAGGGTTCCGTTGTAGCACCCCACAAGCGCCAAGTCCGCCAGCATCCGCGTCTGACGGTTGTTGGCCAGGTTCCACGGGCAGGAGGCGAACTCCTCTAGCGTCACGCCTCGCCAAGACTCGCCAGAGTAGCATGCTGGCACCTCCGACGCTGAGGACAAAACAGACTTTTACAAAAGGCAATAGTCGCTTTCTAAAGCACAAAATTTAATGGTTTTAAAAGACCAGTGGCTCTGTGAAATGTAAACCTTTTTTTTTGCAAATTCAACCCCGTTTTGAAACCCTATGACTCCGCCATTTTGAAAACTAGAGGCAGACTGTAAACGGAAATCTTATTTCACGAAGCGAAAAAAGAGTTGCACGCGACACGACTATAAAATAGTTAAATTCTCATGGTAAAACGTTATAAATTCATAATGTAACCTTGTCTCGCTCGAATGAAAATAATAAAACGTGTGCGGTAAATAACTCAAAGCGTGGCGTTGCGAATATTACAAATATTGAAAAAAAGTTCATTCTATGTATACCTAGAATCTATGACAAAGTAAGATAATGTTTCACGTATTTGGAAACTCTATCTCCACTAAAAAAGCTGTAGTGTTTTCAAAAATGTCAAAAAAGTATGACATTGTATAAATAATATGACAAAAATATGACCGAGTGAATAAGATAACTGGAGGTGTACAAATGGGCACAAAATTGAATGTACACATACAAGTTATTCTATAAGAGAATATTGAAAAAGCTAATGACGAATCAATTCCACTAATACTTGCTACCGCTTTGTCACAAAACATTAAAGCGCCCTAGCCTTAGACAATGTTTTAAAGTGACGTAAGTATGTAATTTTTTCCATTTAAAAAATGATATAAGACGGTTTCAGACTGTCTAAGTTGTAGTTAAGTTTTTGTGGTAAGGCCCTTAATATCATTATTAAAAATTTAATATCCGATTTAATTTAAAGTTATTTATCTAAAAGAATAAACACGCGGGCAGAGGGCAGAGAACATCTATAAAGATGAATTGCTTTAATTTTCCACATTTTTCCATTTAACGCGCGGAACTCCAAGAAAAAACAAAGAGAAAAAACTGTAAATTTCCTCATTCCATTAAGCGGTGTTTTAATTACAGGCGATCGATCAGTCACGCGTCTTTGCTTTCTATCCGTTGCGCTGCGTCACTAACTCACTACACTAATACTATTAGTTTATAGAGGCGATGTAATATTAATGTAGGATATTAGGTTAATTTAATTACTAGTTTCTCGCCCGGGACTTCGTTCCCGTAGGAATTTTGAAAAGAATTATACACATAAACCATCCTCTTAAATCACTCCGTTCATTGGTGAAAACGGTATGAAAATCCGTTAAGTACTTTTTGAGTTTATTGCGTTCAGACAGACAGATGCGACTGGACTTTGTTTAATAAACATTATATAATGACCAACTTTTTGCCAAATAATTAACTATTTTTTCGGATTTTCGTGCTTTGGAGGGCACGCTAAGCCAGAGGTCCCGGCTATTGTTTATTGACTATAGTCACTCTAATATTATAAAGGCAAAAGTTTGTGAGTTTGTATGTTGTAGGTATGAACGGCTGACAAACTATACCTGCATCACTTTAACCATGTTTAATTTAACGGTCTGCACAGTAATTGTCAATTGAGACACCAAGTGATTCCTAGATCCACGTAATGCTCAGCCTATCCCGAATGGAAATTACATACAGACGCGAGTGTTTGGATGGATATATTGGGCCTACATAAACCACGACAAGCTCTACGACCCTAATAGGTAATCTTGTTATAGTAGACTCTAGGATGAATTACGTCTGGCCAACGAAGGTTAGAACTTTATTAACTTGCGAATATCGGTTTTCTACAGAGCATTTTCAGAGATACCTACATGTACGAGCACTCGCCTAGTGACGTTGCGGGAACTGGAAAAATCTAATAAATTCTGGCCTCAGATTCAACGGCTCAAAGGGGATCGACGACGCATAGATATGGCCTATTTATGTCCTGCGCTTATACTTTACGCTTCAACTCTCAAACGGCAGTAATGTTTTTATTTAAACGCTTTTGTTTGTGACTTTTTGCGAATCTTGAAATAAACACGTTGTTTTTTGTTTTTCTTTTTTTTTGGCACGGTAGAGAAAATACTTAAGACTGACAATTTTCTGAACTCAGCATCTGTTTTACACTACATAAAATATTTATTTTTAAGGATTATTTTGTACAGTTACGTGATTTAATTTTAAATTGAATGAATATTAAGGCATACATGCATCATTGAAAACCTGCAATGTAATGTCAAAATACCTACTTTTACACCGTGTTCCTGAGAATATGCATTAACTTTGGCCTATTATTTAATAATTAATAATTAAACACATGTGAACTTGCTCGCACCTACTGATAGCATAGTTTAGTCTTGTATAGATAGTATGTAAGTACCTCAGAATTTGTTAATAAATATTTAATCACTACCTTTCATTGTACGAGTAAACCTCTCGACTTGTTACACTTTGTCTGTTTAAGTATATTAGGGAAACCTCTTATTGGCTTCTGTTTTAGTAATAAGTTTCAACTTATATGTTATCAATGTAGCTGTTGGTTTACTAATAAAAAAAAAAATTGTATGGAAAAAATTACATAAGCCAATTTTAGACATTGTCTAAGTGGTGTTTTAATTTTTTGTGGTACAGCAGTAAGTCTTTTTATTTACTACTTCCTTTGTAAGATACGTTCCCTAAAAGCTATAGAAGCATTTTGCAAAGTTAATATCTATCCTCAAAAACGCGGAGTTGTTCAGTTTTTTGGGTTGTATAACGTCCTTAACTAATTTAAATTTAAAGTTTGCTAACTAATTTAAGACTCCCTATGTGAACCAGAACTTTGACATTTCAACCAAACATTAACTGCAAAATTTATCACATTATATCAAGCTACTTATTTTGTAAACATCGGAGGAACTCAAGTTTTATGAAAGTCTTTGTAACACGAAGTCTGAGCCAATTATTGTCAAAGTTATAAGTCAATTTGCTTACAACAAAGGCGTCGGGACTCAAAGAAGAAAGCTAATAAAGAGTATCACTAAGAGGATTTCATTAACTTGTGGAATTAAACATAGCCGGGGGTGTTAAAGACGATCCCGTTGAAATGGCGGACATAATTGTGGCAGAAATTATATGGGAGACCACAATCTACACAGATTTAGTCTATTCCGCGTAAGTTCTTCAAAATTCCAATATATTTATATTATTTACGATTGTTTAGCAGGTACGAATACTGTAGATATAATAGCTTTTGAGAGACTACGCAAATAAAAGTATGTAATTGTCGCGTAAAATATTGAAATTAAACAGGCAAATAAGAATACCCTTCCCACCCATACCATATAGTTTTGGCGTTATGCACAGAAATTATTTTAAAACCCATTCAGTCTGTCAAATATTCATGCTAGAAAACAAAATTTACGGTTCGATATTTTTCGCTCTACTCGCTTTTCAAAAATGACATAAAATGAATATGATAAAATCTTAGATAAACTTACCCACATTTTGAGCGTGAAAATGTTCGACAGACTCAGGAAATTGTATCCAAATCTGATTCAGCGCTACATTAACTTGTTTGATTTGATTTCCAGCTTATGGAGTGTGTATTTACCTAACTGGTGTTTCTTATCTTTGTTTTAGGTTTATAATAAACAAGTAAAACAAATAAACGTTACACACTCAAAGTCCCACATTAAGCTTTTCCCTTATGTCGTGGTCCCTCGGAACATACATAAAGACAGACACAAACACCCATGACCCGAGAACAAACATCTGCTTTTCATACAAATGTTTGCCCCAACTGGGGATCGAACTCAAAACCCGTCGATCAATAGGCAGCGCCACTACCACTCGACCAAACCGACGTTTATTCAGCAACATTTTACAGTTCGATCAACTAAAACTCCTCAAATATGCTTATATATTACCTTCTAGTAGAAGTAGAGTCTAAGCTTCACAGTCTCTCTCAAGAAGAATAACGAAGCTCAATGGGGTGTCTTTTAATTAGTTAGCGAAACTTTAGGGTGTTGTTCTCCCTATTAAACTGAACAACTAAGAAACACTACAAAATTCTCAACAACAAAAATATCGACCTCGCATACCAGGCAATCAGCTCGCTCAAATTGTAGAGAGAATTTTATTATTTTGCACATTTCGACCTTTGTTCCTTGGGAAAAGTTGTTTAGTTTAGAGACCAGATTCACATCCTTAATTTTAGCGAATTAATTTTAAAGTCAACCAATATACTACTTAACATTGTTCTGGTTTACTCAAGAGGAGCCATAAACAAGAAATTGAATTGAATTTACCTAACTGAAAGCAAGTTTGTGTCTGGATGTGATTGCAGCCGCTTCGCCATGTTGACCTGGTTGGCTAGCTGCCCTCACTAACTGGCTTTAACTTTATGCTCCTAGTGTTAAGAGCTTTTAGGTGTGGTCATATTACATCCTCATTTTCATTAACCTCATTCATCATAAATTTCTTCTGTTGGAATCCAAATTCAAAATTCTTGCTATCTTGCCTATGGCTTTCATCACTCAGATCCTATTCTACTCTTGCGCAGTGTGAATATAAAATCTATCTTTTTAAAATATATTTTTAATTTCTCTGAACAATCTTTATCTATACATATTATCTATCTATCTATCTATACATATTATAAAGAGGAAAGATTTGATTGTTTGTTTGTTTGTTTGCATTGAATAGGCTCCGAAACTACTGGACCGATTGAAAAATTCTTTCACCATTAGAATCCTACATTATCCGGGATGGACATAGGGTACATGATTTTCCCTAATTCCCACGGGAACGAAGTCCCGAGCGGAATGCTAGTAATTAATAACAGTTGAATACTAAGATCTCTGTGTCACACAGCTGCATGTGTTGATGTAGTATAGAGTATAGAGTACGTAGTAGAGTCAGTAAGCGGGAAAAAATGAGTTGACTTTCGGAAATTGGATTAAAGCAAACCACTTGGTATGATTGTTCCTTAGGTTAAAATAAGCCGATAAAGATCGGTAGCCCTCGAAAATATCTCCTCTGAACCGGGAGGGGGAGGGTCAAAGAGGTGCTCCGCCCGGCGTTACTTCAAAAAATATTACCACTCATTTGTAGCTACCAGGTTGAGTTTGGTATGGTTTTCGTATAAATCAATAACGAGGAATTCATTTCTGGTATTTATTTTACACATATGTGCAATGTTTTTTTAAATAATCGCAAAAATATTAAATAGTAATCACAAAAAAAAAACCTTTCGCAGCCTATATTTTTTTATTTAAGAGACATATAAGTGTTAAAAAAATACCCAAATGTAGCTTGTTTAATGTTAATTTATAAAAACATAACTTAAGTAGGGGTTTTCATATAGAATTATGACACGAAAAAATGTAGAACCCGACGCGGCGGACGGATTATTTGAGAGAAGGAAACTTTTTTTATTTGAATCATATAATAATTTTATGATCTGGTCCTTTTTATGATACCGAAGCGCTTATTTGCTTTCTAATCTATTTATTAATTTCATTTTTTTGGGTTTTTCCAATGTCAAAGACCAGTAGTGGAGTGCCGTAAGACCAAAAAATGTCAAAGCCTCGGAACCCGGTTCCACTGAAAGGGTTTTCGTGAAACATTTTTTATTACAATCTTGGAGGTAATAAAAAGATTTAACCCACAAATTTTGCCGATCTGATTTTTATCTGGTATTGAGGAATTCCCATACAAAAGAAGATTTTTTTCGGTAGGTAAAAAAAAAAAACGATTTTCAAAGATTTCCATACAAAATCAAAACTATTGATGCTGTAAGTTTGAAATTTTGCATAAATGATGTTCAGATATTGTGAAAACTTACCTAAATGAGGTTACACGGAGTTCCCATGGGAACAAATTGTAGGGCAACCGCTAGTTGATATGTACGTTTGGTGTTTCAGTCGCAGTCCTCTATCTTTCAAACTATTATAGACAACATGTCCAAATTGTCAGAAAATACGTATTTTGATAGTATCTGTCGTAAAATATAACAAATAAAATGTTATTTGTTATATTTTACGACAGATGACCTAAATCACAATGGAGTTCCCATACGACAAACGTCCAAAATTTCGCATTTCCTTTACAAGTTTTGTTACTGCTCTATTTCAAAAACGATGTAATGCATACATACACCTTAAACTTCGTTTACATTTAAAACATACTTTACATTAGTTAAAAAATATATGAATAACAGTCATGAGTGAATCGGACTCAAGCTAAATATATTTAAACAAACTCTCACTCGAACTGTATTTGTGACATTTACCTGGTTATTTTTCATGGAATTACTGTTATTATTTATATTATGACTCGGAAACTTTAATATCCGTGCCTGTGATGTATGTGTCTTCGTTTTATTAAACATTTTTGCCCCTCATCATACTATAAACGCCAATTCCATAGTAAATAACCAAAAATCGTGAAAAAAACTGTTTTTATTTACATCGAATTTACAATTTTATTGCTTGAGTTTGGCTCATATCTGGCTAGTTTTAATATATTTTTTAAATAATGTAAGGTATGTTTTCAATGTGTACTAATTTTGAAGGATATACATTGTATGGTTTTTGAAATAGATCAGTAACAATTATTTTTTCAAAACTACGATATTTTGGACGTTTGTCGTATGGAAACCCCACTGTAGTTTAGGTTTTTAATTTTATTTATTATATTTTACGATAGTTTCTATCAAAATACGTATTTCCTGAAAATTTGGACAAGCTGTCTATAATAGTTTGAAAGATAGAGGGCTGCGACTGAAACACCAAATGTACATATCAATTAAATGGACGCCCTATAATTCTTTCCCATGGGAACTCTGTGTCACCACATTTAGGTAAGTTTCCAAAATATCTCAAGATCATCTATGCAAAATTTTAAACTTACAGCTTTAATAGTTTTGATTTTGCGTGGAAATATTTAAAAATCGTATTTTTTTAACCACTGAAAAAAATTAAAAAAAACAAAAATTATCAAAATTAAAAATATATTAAAAAGCAAATAAACGCTTCGGTATCATAAAAAGGACCAGATCATAAAATTATTATATGATTCAAATAAAAAAAGTTTCCTTCTCTCAAATAATCCATCCGCCGCGTCGGGTTCTACATTTTTTCGTGTCATAATTCTATATGAAAACCCCTACTTAAGTTATGTTTTTATAAATTAACATTAAACAAGCTACATTTGGGTGTTTTTTTAACACTTATATGTCTCTTAAATAAAAAAATATAGGCTGCGAAAGGTTTTTTTTTGTGATTACAATTTAATATTTTTGCGATTATTTAAAAAAACATTGCACATATGTGTAAAATAAATACCAGAAATGAATTCCTCGTTATTGATTTATACGAAAATCATACCAAATTCAACCTGGTAGCTACAAATGAGTGGTAATATTTTTTGAAGTAATGCCGGGCGGAGCACCACTTTGACCCTCCCCCTTCCGGTTCAGAGGGGATATTTTCGAGGGCTACCGATCTTTATCGGCTTATTTTAACCTAAGAAACAATCATACCAAGTGGTTTGCTTTAATCCAGTAGAAAAAAGTGAATCTGCTTAATGACTCTACTAACGTGTGACATTTCAACCAAGACTTAATTTCCAAAATATTATTTCCAAAAAATCACCAACAGAGACTTGTGATGGCAATGCGACCGATTGCCTGATATCTGAGCCTGTCATCCGAATAATGGTCAGGTGTAGTCAGGCATACAGCGCGTCTGAATTTTCCGATCCGATTTACGTTTATCTGAAAAAGCACTGGCCAGCTATCGAGGCCATTCTATTTCCAACGCGTAGAGTGAAACGTGTCTGTTTTCGGAAAATCTATCCGGAAGTTTTAAAAAGAAAGCCATCATAAGGACGTTTAACAAACGGTGTGTTATTCGACGATAGACTTGGCATATTTTGCCTTATAACTTTAAATAAAAAAATCCATAAAAGAAAAGACTGTAGCTGTTATGTCTCCGACCTTATCCTTTCTAGAATGATAAATTAAAACTACTATTATACTTAATTTACAACAAAATTACGTAGTGTTTTCATAATATATGAAGTCTGTATCAAACCACAGCAATAGAATTATGTGAAAGGTTACGAGTAGATATTTTTCTGGCACGGTAAAATTTGATTACCATATTTTGAAAGTGAATAAATTTATTCATGTGAATAAATCCACTCTGGAAACACTGAATAGAAGAAATTTTTTCAAGCAAATTATATTGTAAATAACGTAAGCATTTTTTTTGCTTTTTCATACCTAATGGCGTGATTTCACACTCTCACATGTACAGACTATTGTGTTTTTAGACTATTATTTGTCCGAAAAATCCACTTCATAGAATGATTTATATGCTTACGAATGTTTTGTATGTACTTATTAGTGTTTTTTTTATTATTATTTTTTTAGTAAGGGGTTCTTTCTTACCACCATTTTCTTTTTATTAAATGAGTATCCGATAATCTTATTTATTTGAGAATAAGCGGATAGACCATGAATTTAATATTAGTTAGTACGTACGTAGGGCGTCTTATGCGTTTTCATAATTAGTTATAATATCATGTTGTGAAGAAAGTAAAATGATATAAAAACGTTTAAAAAGCGCGATATTACTCAAGGGGAGTGAACCTGTTGACCAAACACCAGACAGCACATTTTAAGGGATGTTCCAAGCTGGACTGGGAGTGAATGAAAAACTTAGAATAAACCAGCTGCCAACTCTTCCCACGCATACTGTAGAAGTCAGTACGTGGGGACTCGAGGGTTTTATTGTATAGCGTGGCCGAAAGGCTGACAACCTCTCATCGCTATACAACAAGTACCATCTAATAACTCTCTGAGTGTATGTCAAACGTGGCATGAAGTGGTGTTTGAACGACATGATGCTCTGCCTACCCCTGTGGATCATGATAAATGAGGTGTAGGGATTCTTAAGGAAAACAGGTTTGTATGGATAAACTTAAGTTTTATTCTCAGTGAAAACTTCTATGAGGCGTCACTACGCCCCATCCTGAACGAAGAGACGGAATAGACAATAGAAATTAGGGTTGCTATATTCAACAGATCATAGGCGTGAGTGTATGTATATACCCACGAATATATAATATATTAAATAACAATACCTGTGGCTGTCCGTCCTTGACACCAGTGTCGGGAACCCTTCCAGGTCGCCCCTCGTTTCACGTGCCGATATTCTGACAGGTACCTGGACAGAAATGAACATCAAAATTATCAGTTTACCTATTTAGCAGGTAAAATTGGACTTGGTCAATCACAGGATCAAAAAGATCAAAAAACATGTCACATCTTAACGACGTAGGCTACTTTTTATCCCTAAATTCCCACGGGAAGAATGTAGGAGCTGGCGAAGATGCAAGAGGGTCGTTGATTCATCCTTACTAATATTATAAATGCGAAAGTAACTCTGTCTGTCTGTCCGTCTTTCACGCCAAAACTACTGAAATGATTTTGATGAAATTTGGTACATAGCTAGATTAGAGCCTGGGAAAGGACATTTTATCCCACGGTTGGGCACGATATAACCTGCAGTCCACGCGGGCGGAGCTGCCGTAGGAAAGCTTGTGATTTATGTTCGTTTTTCATCAAACACACGTATTAAAAAAATCTTTAAATTCACGTTTTCGTCAGAAAAATACAATACAATATACTTTATTACGAGTACACTACAACACAAATACCTAAGGAACAGTTACATTTTAATACAGAAAGGTATGTCAGGGTACAAAAGATGGCCACATTGCAAACGGATTAGAAATTGTAATTGGCCCTTAATTACAGAAAAAAGTCCTCCGCCGCGTCTGTCTGTCTGTCTGAATGCGATAAACTCAAAATCTACTGATCAAATAGTCTTACGGTTTTTACCAATTGAAGACAGAGTTTATATGTGTACATTATAATTCAATCCAGAAATTCCGAACCGAAGCCCCGAGATTTTGAGAAAATCTCCTAGGTATACGAGATTTTGAGAAAATACCTAAATCAAGAGAAAACAAAGTAAAACACTTTCTTAATATTATTTTGTCTCTTAAAAACACTGTGGGTTTAAGATTCTTAACAATTTTCCGATACGTTGTTTTGATATTCAAACACAAAAGAAACAATCGTAATCTAATCCTGATCGAGAGTGCTTTCACAAGGAAATTGATATTCCTGTCTGTACTTCATTAAAACTGCTTTGGATTCATATTTTTATTTTGAGGATACGGAGCACCTTCAGAAAGAAGGCGGTAAACTCCATTTGACAACAATAAACATTTGATATTCGGATTATCCGGACGCTACAAATACCTACCTGAAATTCCGTTTGTGCACGCTATTACAGTGAATTAAAAAAAAAAAACTTGCATGAACGTTACAAAGAGGAACTGATTTATCACGAAGTAAAAACAAATCGGTTTATTACGGAATAATACCGTAAAATTGATACACATTTAATGAAATACAGCTCTTCCAGTAGTGCATTGCAGAATTCAGAGCAAAGCCATTTAAATATGCAATTTTAAAGCGATATCAATAACATTTGTTCGTTCGCACTGAGAAACTAAAAAATGTTAACTTTTTTGCGTTGAGCTTTTGTTGAGAGTTGACACAGGTAGTAATGATTTCAATAATTTCACTAACTACAACTACATACTGTCTGCGTTTCTTCAGTAATCATATCATACTATATTATAAAATCTATACTAATATTATAAAGAGGAAAGATTTGATTGTTTTTCTGTTTATTTGCATTGAATAGGCTCCGAAACTACTGGACCGATTTGAAAAATTATTTCACCATTAAAAAAGCTAAATTATCCCCGATGGACATAGGCTACATAATTTTCCCGAATTCCCACGGCAACGAAGTCCCGGGCGGAATGGTAGTACTATATTATAAAACAAAGTGCCCCGCTGCGTCTGTCTGAAAGCGATAAACTCAAATACTATACTCAACAGATTTTCGTTCGGTATTCACCAATGGACGAAGTGATTTAAGAGGAAGATTTATGTGTATAATAAATCCCCGAAATTCCCATGGGAACGAAGACTCGGTTGAAAAGCTAATAGATAATAACTTACCTAGCCACAGGTTCTCGTAGTAGCGTGATGTAGAAGTACCGTCGATGCACTGCCGACCCCTCATGTCGATCCAGCTCACCTCCCACACAAGCTGTCAACTCTGTAAAGTCCGCGTGCAGACCACATCTGTGGACAAAAGAAAAAAACAATCAGACACCTGAACATCATTTTACATATTAGAGAATTACAATTCTTATCGTGTAGGTATAGTCAAGTGTGTAGCGAACTTGGCTAACCCTGCTGTCAGAGTTTTCAGCGGGGCAAAATGGCCTCTGACTTGGTTTTAACGACTGTAGTCAATCGACAACAGCCGGGACCGACAGCTTAACATGCCCTTCGAAGCACGGAAACGTTTGTGATAATTTGCCACCTTGTGGTCACCCATCAGGTTATTTTATCGAAGTTTTGATGACCTTAGCCATGACACCGGCAGCAGGGTGCAAGAAGGTGCACTGACACCCCACCTGTCAAAAAAGAATCAACTCGAAAGAAGAAGAGGAAATAATAGACGCCTAGATAAATTAGTCAACATTTCTTTCTCTTTTCTGTTTTCTTATGTTCAAGTATTTACTAAACATTCGTAATAAATCAAATTACACTTAGGTCTATGTCAAGTTAATATCTTTATGATATTAAAATGCGTTCAATTAGAGCGCTGCCCGTTCTGCATTATTCATATTGCGTCTTCACACTTGCATAATGCAAAAGGAACGGATCGCAAAACGTGGAAGACTTCTTAATTGTCTTTATAATTATTAACCCACGATTCTTCAATATTAATAAAATAATAATAAATGCTACGCACTCAAAAGCCCATACTTTCCCTTGTGTCGTAGGTCCCTTGAAAGTTTTTACCCTAGAAACCCTAAAACAATGGTTGCTGCGATTGTTGTTGATACTTAACCAGTTTTGCTGGATATCGGGTTCCTTGAACTACCTAGCGCTCTAAATGCATATGCAATTTTTTAATCGTTTCTAGATTTATTGATCAAAAGCCCATATAATGGTTTCGCCTTATGTCACTGAAAATAAAATGAAAAACTACTGAAAGGATTATCATATGGATTCAAGAGGAAGGTTTATGTCCCGGGAACGGAGTCCCGGGCGGGAAGCTAGTTGATAATAATCAAAGTTTTTATCAAGCTAATACTCCAAAGAGCAAATGCTTCCTATAAATAATAAACAAATCAAGTAAAAATAAAGACTTTATTTGTACTAGAAGCGATTAATGATAAATGCGTTTACAGGGGCGTGTATAATTCAGTGACCATTTCCCGAACGGAACATTTCGATCGCAGGAAATAAATCTAGAGAGCGGCCGGCAGAACAATGTTTGTCGAAGACAGGGACGAAGTATAAGGATCATACAGTAACCACTGGGATTCAGGTGCATACCAGTGAGTGATTATAGAGTCTGTGGCCACCAAAAGCAGTCCACGGGAAACGGCGGCAGATTAAAAAATTCAGATTAATGCAGATTAACATTTAATCTGTCTCCAACTTATGTGACGCCCGTTGATATGCAAAAAGTCGTCAAAATCACTTCCGTTACCGAGATTGAGAGACCAGCGAAAAGTGGTTTTTCAGGCTGGCTGGAGACGTTTTCGATCGATTATCTGAGATTCTGTAGCGTTACCTATTCTGAAATAAGGGTGTTTAGCCGTCACATAAAGTGCCCTATTGACCTAGTTAAATGTGGACTAAGTATTTTGAAGATTTGTCCAGCCATCCTGAGTCATACTACATTTTATCGCACAGCTGGGCACGATATAACCTGGTAGTCCACGCGGCCGGAACCGCAAGCGGAAAGCTAGTTCCCTATAATTCTGAAACGAGCCTCTACTGTGTCTACTGTAAGTCCATAGTAGGGTGGCAGGATCCCACGTGAAGCGGACCGTGAACCTGCAGATACGCTCGCACGACGGCGCACATTTGTTCCATAACCGCACTATTAATCCACCAAGGTGCGATGGCGACCCAACACGAACGAAATACAAGTGTTCTACAAAAGAAGCTTGAGAACTAACGTTATCAGAAGCTACTAAAACCACAAACACATTTTTTATTGTGATTCTTCGAAAGAATTGTAAACAGCTAGACAATCAGCAGACCAGTATGTATGTATTTATGCTTTATTGTACATGCGCATACGTTACACAAGACACATTATAAAAAAACAGCACAAAGGCAGACTTGTCCAGTTACCAGTTTGCTAGTTAGCTTAAAAATGACACTAAAAATAATTCAGCTAGATAAGTTTAAAATGACCTCAATGAACACAAACATTGGCTAATGGAAGTATAAGTAGAAAATATTAATTTATTTTAGAAATTTAGGAGGGAAAATGCTGTGGACCGAAATCGGTGGTAAAAACGAAGGAAAGTCTTTGTCCAGCAGCGGGACAGAAAAGGCTAACAAAAAAAAAGAAGTTTAGTATTTTTGAAACAGACGTTCATGTGACTATTGCGGTAAAAAATTACACTCGGATTATTTGGAAGATCCCTACATTTTCCAACTTAAATTGAAATGTAAGCGGAAAAAGGCAATTCATTTTGTCCATTCTCAGTTTTGTGACAGTTTCAAATATAAATATTCAATAGACTCAATTCATCAGTTAACATTACCCAACTAGACATTTGAAATTCATAGTGGGACAATGGCCGGGCGGAGTAAATCGCCGCTCATATTTCATTCAATCGGATTAACCTGTAACTACTCTATCAGGCATAAATGGGTGTGATTAATGCGTCTATGTCTATGCTGGCAGCCAACTGCGTTGTGTCTGGACAATATAGGACAATCGATACTTGGACAAGAGTGCGGTCACGAACAGAGGCGTTTCAAGTGTAATTTCGGACAGAACTTTCATAGCTGTACATCAATACATTTACTGTACGAAATACAAGAATATGTCAAAAACGAATCATTTGTTTCTAGCTTTCATACTTGTTTCTTTCTAAAGTTTTACATCATTAAAAATAATGGAGTTCCATCAAAAAGTGTCCATACCGAAGATTAAGAAAAATTTATTTGCATGAATACAATACAGTAAATGATTACAAGATCTAGATGTAAATGAACAATATTTCGTCTCCTCTATCTGTCACCGAAACATTAACATTGTTATTTTATAACAATGTTAATTCGTAATATTGTTATTTTACTTAGCAAGATTATAATGTTTGTGAACTGCCTCATTTTTTTTCACATTAAGTGAAACCTAACTTATCCTAATTTCATGCAGGCGGCCCCCTAAGTTTCGTAAAATTGTAATGTCGCGGGAGGTTATAATTTCACTAGTGAAATTGTAATATTTCGGTTTTTAAAATTTTCCGGTGATATACCTAACCTGCATGCAGGTGTGCAAATGTTATAAATTAAACCTTCGCATGCTTTTTGAACACATGGTGTACGAGATTTGTATCGCACGTACCTATCTACACATTTATTTACATTCTTAAAAATTCTTTAACACTTTACTATAAAAAAATCCCTTGCAGCCAGCTAGCTGTTTTTAATTAATGGCTTTGCTTCATTAAAAGCAGTTTTTGAAACCAATAACAACATTTCTTGAAGGTACTTAAATACTTATTAAGTTAATTAAATCGAACTTCCCGACAAAGTTCTTGACTTTAAAAAAGCCAAGACGGTATGTTGTTTTTTCTTAATTAATTTCAGTCTCAGTTTCATTTTAATCAGTTCATCGTGCGAAATTGTTCCAATTAAAGCTAGAGTAATTATTATCTCGGCAAATAGTTTTACTGTTGAAAAAGGCATAAGATCCGACTCTTATTTACTTCTTCTTATCGTGTAGGTATGGTCCAGTGTGTGGCGAACTTGACTAACCCTGGTATCAGAGTTTTCAAACCGCCAAATGCCCTCTGACTTGGTTTTAACAACTATAGTCAATCGACAACAGCCGGGACCGACAGCTTAACGTGCCCCGAAGCACGGAAATGCTCGTGGTAAATTGCCACTTTGAAAGAAACAAATAAATAAACTTTATTTAAATGACACAAATATCTTATTACTTTGGTAACCCATCAGGTTCCTTGCCTCTGTGTACGATGCTTAACCTCACTGAGATCAGCGAAAGCCACAGGGTTGCGAGCGCTTCATTTACTGAAATCTCATTTACTGAAATCTGTGCAAGGAAATCTGAATTCAGGTCTGATTTGGACGCGGTGCGCTCCTCGTTTGCAATAACCATTAAACTTTCCTGCACAGCTAGTTTGCCAATAACTATGCACAAATTTACCGACTTCTATAACTATGGAAATAGCTTCCGATAAATTTAAAACAGCTCGATTTTCGTTTGTTACTACAATTTGCTTCTGTTGTTGCTAATTTGAAGTTGCTAGTATTGTTTATTGTAGACTCGCAATCCGCCCCGTCTCCGCAGCAGACTTATATCATTTTTTAACCAATTTATGAATAACATTAATAAAGCATAACATAAAATTTCCTCCTGAATCACTCCGTTCATTGGTAGAAACCTTATAAAAACGAACATCTTAAAACCTTTGCAGATCCTGTTCATACTTTGCGTAAAAACCCAAGTAAGTAAACCCAGTAGGAAGTTTATAATTTTATTGTACTATTAATTTACTTACAATATAAAAGGCTTAAATTAAAGTCTCATAAAAAACGTAGTTTATGTGCCATTAATGCAATATGAAGCCCATTATCAAGACAATAATTACCCTAGCAGACTGTGAGATCTTGAGCTCTTTAGCATACCTATTGTATGTCAACAAGGATCAAACTCGTTTTATAAAACGAGAATGCAAAGCAAATGGTCCAATTCTGCATGTGTTTTGAATAAATTCTATTGGAATAAGGACGAGATGGGAATGAACTAGTTCATAATGTCCCATATTTCTTTTAGTTACTGGCTTATACTGTTTCTCAGGTATAGAACACGCCTCGTAAGTTTATTTACTTTTTATTTATTTATTATAAGATGGGTTAACTCTTGACCTCAATCTTGACCATAAAGGTCAAAGATGAGGTCGACGATGGAGCGAGTTAACCCAGAAAACGCCTATAAAGGCACTGGTACTCCCACGCACCGACGGAACACAGCAAGCTGTTTGGCGTCGGACTTCGGTAGGAGGGTGGTCGCGAACCAGACGGCCCTTTACAGAGCCTACCACACCGCATGAGACCATAGGACGACACCTCAGATTCAGACAAAAATGAAGTGTCGTTGCCTGGGATGGATCACTAGGAGGCAGGTCTCATTTGTGTTTCCTTAGTCGCCTCTTACGACACCCACGGAAAGAGATGGGGTGGTGTTATTCTTAACCGATCACCACACGGCAAAAATTCCCATCTCGTCCTTATTTTGTAATCTAGAATGTATTTGTATCATAAAAAAAATATATTGATTGGATTGGGTTTGTATATTGTATGATATGTATTCCAGAGTTTTTGTGAACTTTGTGAAAAGATACTACAGAGAAAAAACTCTACAAACGATATTGTACACTATCATTTTAAAAATTATAAATTTATAGTGATAACGTAAAAATAAAATTCTATTTCCAGTTTGCATAGACCATTGTACGTCAATGTTCTTCTCACTTACCACAGAATTCGATTGAGTGATATCACCATCTCACTTATATCTCTTTCACAATCATTTTTTCCGTGCCTAAGAGGAAATAGTTTATTATATTTTATTAGAATTGTTGATGCACAGGTTTGCCTTCAGACTGCCTGGCGCGGGCGGGCGGGTTATGTCGCGACTAGCGATGTTTGATCACTGTTTATACGTTGTACACATGCCAGCAAGTAAAACTGGCACCGTGTACTGAAAATGTGAAGTGTAGGATTATCGATATATTCCATCGGTTTCATTATATTTTTATTTTTTTTACCAGCCCATATACGTCCCCACGGACGGCACGAACGTCGGCCATAGTCCACCACGCTGGCCCAATGCGGGTTGGTGGACCGCTCGTCTTTCGAAAATGAATTTTCCTTGGACGGGCGGGTTTCATCACGATGTTTTTCTTCACCATTGAGAAAATGATAATTAGAAATCCGTACGTAAATTTCAAAAGGCGAATTTAGTGGTACAGCCCTCACCAGGATTTGAACCCGCGACCTTCGGATTACAAGTCTGGCTCATTAAAAACTGGGCTATGGGCTGTCACTGCTGGGCTATCATTATATTGGATGACTTTAAATTAGTTAGCGAAAATCAAGGATGTGAATCAGCCTACAAAACTGAAAACAAAATATGAAAAAAAAAACTTTTTGCCTCTCCGTACAACTTGTGCAATCAGCTGATTTGCTTATCTACACTAATATTATAAAGAGGAAAGATTTGATTGTTTATTTGTTTGCATTGAATATGCTCCGAAACTACTGGGCCGATTTGAAAGATTTTTTCACCGTTAGAATCCTACATCATCCCTGATGAACATAATTTTCCCGAATTCCCACGGGAACGAAGTAAAGGAAGACACTTTTTTTTGAGAATTTTGGATTGGGGAAAGTTTTTCAGTTTCATGGGACAGGATCACCCTCTGACTAAAATATCGCTTACTAATTATTTAAAGTTATGATTAAAAATAGCACTACGATTCTGCATCAAGACTTCCTAATTACCGAGTTGACTAAGGTTTTTATCACATATTAGGTGCTCATCTTTACCTTTAAGTTTTTTTACGACGACCAACTAAACAGGCTTTAATTTGGTTTATCAATCTAAAACAGCCCAGGTCCAACCGGGTGATAGCGTGTGAGATAATTTTGTCCTGTCGAGGTCATTCTAACTGATCCGTACTAACACTGCGTTAGAACAAATGGTCGGATAAAGTGTGTATAACAAAATTATGTCACATGCGCTATTAGGTATAGCCTAGCTGGACTATGACACTAGCACAGCTTAGCTGGACAACAAACTGTAATCAAATCAAAGTATGTACCTAACTTAAATGACAAAAATCGAAGAAGGTAGCTTCCAAACTATTTTCCTGAATATGTGTAATGCATTATAAAACCAGGGACATGCCGTCTGCCAAAATCATGCGCATAACGAAACCGCGTCTCTGCGTTACGAGCACGAGCAATCAGTACGGCTATGTCGCGCGACCGCGACTGGCACCCAGCCACAACATATGAGTGTAATTAATATTTTACCATCCTCATTTCACGCTCCAAACTCCACCATTGTGCGACTGAATTAATAGCTTTATAACAGCCATTTCCCTTCCCATTACGTAAGTAAATATTGAGCAAACGTCTCATGTAAGGTACACGTCTGGATAATCATATTATCACGCAAGGAGAGAGTTAAACGAGCGAGGTAATCGTATTAAATTCCTGATTTGCTCCACTTTCTTTACTTAACAGAGTGTTCTCAATGGCACGAAAATAAAGGTTATAGTTGAAATTCCCAGTATTTTCGAGGTTCACACTCCTAGTCATCGGTTTTCGAAAAAGCTTTTGATGTTAGAAGGGATGGAATCGATAACAAGAGTTGTCGAGTGTCTATGAAAAAAAAAGAAACCAGTTGATAAAAAAATAATGGCGGTATGAGATGGAAGCTGTCAAAGATTCATTGATCAAAAGCACCGACACGTTCTGAACGAATCTTTGTTGGATCTCAAGTGATCTTTACCGTTCTTCTAATGTTACAATTTTCGCGACATCCTGTATCATTTTGTCTGACAAATGTCGTTGACATAAAGCGAGCGAACGTGAAATGCGTGATTTTGAACTTGAACTGAAGCAATTTTACATGAAATAGACTTTTTTTCTGGCACAAAGCCATTACTGCGCTCAGAATTCGGAATATTTTATTTAAGTGGCCGTCGCGAGTGGTTCGGTCGGAGCATAACAGTAAAATGCTTGAAATATTAGACAATATCAGCAGTTGGGATAGCCAAGCAAGCGGTTTTCATAACGTTTTGCTTTCTTTACGACACGCACTTAATCTAGAGTCTACATATGCGATGTGTTTACAATGACAACAGAGTTGAAAGGAGTGTGTTTTACTAAGGGTGTGCATGTTGTTGTACAAGTAAAAAACGTATTATGTGTAAGCCGACGAATGTTGTCGTCCATTAGGTGCCGAGGAGTGGAGTGTTTGACGATAACGGTCCCAGAGGATGGCGCGCGGTTGGCACCTCGCCACCTGCTGGGAACGTGCCTGTGCCACACTACACAGGAACACAGTGAGGATAATGGCACTTATGACACTTAATATCCATGTTTATGTCTTACGCGTTCTTGTTGACATAAGCCAGTATTAACATTAGCTTAATGGCTACTCTTATTAACCAAGCGCTCTATCTGTTTATTACTACATGGAACAAGGAAATCTTGGCCATGATTAGTAAATAAAATAATAAAAATAATATTTATTTTTAGAATAGAACTTAACTATGTCTTGCTTGACCCAGTAAGCAAGGCTTAGGCGCAGGTGCTGACTAAAAAACAGCCTGCTGGCTGAGGCAGCACCTTTTCGCTTCATTATTTATTTGTATGTTGTTCATCTTTTATGGCGAATAAATTTATTTTTCTTTCTTTTATTAGTTTGCTTTTGTGAAGAATAATGAACATTTTTTTAAGAAAAATAGCGATAGGCACAATATAAATACTAGGACCAAGCATAAAATGGATATACTAGGCAGTCGTCTCCAGAAGGTCACGAACTCTTTTATGGGTCAATGTATACGTTTCTATAACAAGATTCCCATGTGTATTCAAAATTTACCTTTGGATTTTAAGACAGTAATTTAACAAAAACATTACATAACTGACAAGCAGCCATGGGAATGATCTGCTCAGCTCTAGTTATTTCAGACTTAGTTAAAATTAGAAAATAAGAAAATTTGTAATGCGATTAAAAAGAGCACCCTCAGAGTTTCTTGCCTGTTCTTCTCTGGGGAAGACTGCACCTTTGCGAATAGGCGTAGAGTCAATAGAACGTAGGGTCAATAGAACGTAGGGTCAATAGAACGATTGCGTATGTATGTATTTAAATCCTTTAACGTTTGTTTGTATGTATTTCATGTAATCTTGACTTGTTTTAAGTGGCATCTTGAATCACCTGAATGTCCTATAAAATAAAGATTTTTTCTATTATATTCTTTGTGGGGAGGAAAAGGTGATTAGATTCTAGTATTTGGCAATTGAATTTAAAAAAAGACTACTCATAAATAAAGGTGTATACAAACTTTTGATCATTTTTCAACACAAAAAACAGTATGTAGCGTTGCGTAGCAATTTTCGCGAGCATCGCTAAAATCACACTTGACATAAATCCGAAATTCAGATATGGATATGAATGTTTATGCAGAATATTCAACAGCTAGTCACTGTACATTTCGAGTAGTGGCAATGGTCCGCCGACATCCCAGCGGTTCATTCACCGCCCCATTCAACATGCCTGCATTTATCGCCGTCCATATTGCGATTTATACCACCCGTCGAAGTGTGGCCCACATCTAAAACGTCACATTTAATCGTCGATCTCGAAGGGTCCTGATGAAAAACACAACGTATTTCGCCCACATTTCGTGTCTAATTTCACATAATATCACGTGTCACTTTTAGTGCGGGTGGTAAGAGCTGAATTTTTTATTAATACACTGTTCATTGTAAATCCACTTCTATAACGAACGGTCCGCTCCGCGCCCGATGACGCCCCACGCGAGGGAATTAAACGATCGCGATCATTATCTATTGAACAAAAAGTCATGCTGGTCGTCCGTTGATCGGTCGATACCTACCCTACCTCAAATGTCAGCCAGACACATTTAAGAAACATGAAACAAGTAATGATGTATACAAGTTTGACATTTCATATCGTGTTAGAAGCTACTTTAACGAACTTCCACTTTATATTATGCGGTTTAATTTAAACCAACATTAAAACAGTCATAAAAAAGAAGTAAAATTATAATTTGGCCTATCAAAAGATCAAATCACTGTCAAGTAAGGTAAAACGAGGCCAGTGGTAGATAATAAAGTTATAATAAATAGTGACAAATCTTTCGGGGCGCACCTCGCTTTCAGGCGGTCGACATAGACTAATGATTATTTACTTCCGAACGTAAAGAAAAAACTAGTAAAATAAAAGAGGGCTTGCAGCTTGTATAACAAAGGCAGAGTGTTGTGCTCGCGTTGCTTGTTTTTCCCATTTCCCGGACAAGCTGGACGGGCTTGTGACGTCACACGCCACAAACTTCGTTCCAACTCCGCCTTGAGCGGACCGCGATCTAAAAACTGCTATTTCAGAAACACACTCCAACACAAAACATTGTTATATCGTTTATGGAGAGCTAACACGCCACGCTCTAGTTTTATTTCCTTTTGACTTTTCAATATTTTTGCAAGAATATTTACCTAAGATAGCCCGGTAATAATCAGTGTACCTGTTATAAGAATCAGTGTTACTGTATTGATAAGAATTAGAAGTAAGAAATGTCTAAAATTTTCAACGAATATTCAATTAATTTCAGATATATTTAAGTAGCCTTTTTTGGTTCGCCCCGTTGAATTTTGAAGTGTTGAAACAGATGTTGACTTTCCTTTCCCTTCGTCCCGATTTTGCTCCAAAATTTGCGGAAGAAGAAACGGGTACTTTGCGAGGGATATAAATACATTATGGAATCATGTCACAGGGGAGTGGCATTTGGAAGATACAAAAATACTTATCCCAGATTATGGAGGTAGTTAGCGAGCGAGGCGAACGAGTATAATCAGTTAATCCTTGCAGCCGGACTTATCTTTTGACGTCTCAACGGCACAGTCCACTACTACCGTCCCATTCTTTACAAATCTTTAAAATATGGCATAAAATTCAAGGATTTCCTCCGAAAATCCAACATTTACGTCGAAAAGGGGAGGAAACCGTGGGCCATTTAAAACGGGCTCACTTAATAATTGATGGTCCGAAAATATCGGACTGAACTTAAGACCTTCATTTTTTATTTTAATCGCCATTGCTTCCTTCTTTTGACAGGAAATCGCTTTCATCAAAATAGTTGATGGGTTTTCTGAATCGGGTAGTTAATAGAGTGGGGTGTTATGTTCTCTGACAAGGGCGAGGGTGTGGCTGGAAGATAATGTTTGCTATAATGAAGTATTCTTCATCCCTCAGGTGTTTCTAGTTTCCCGAAGCAAATTTTCCTTAATTTTTGGTCGAGAAAAATGCGAGACAGATGCGACAGCTCGTAGTGATGTTACAACTAATTTGATGGTTAGAAAGGATTTCACCGACCCTTTTCCGTATTATCACGGTTTCGACATGAGAACGAAATTACATTTTTATTTCCTTCCCTTTTCCCCCTAATGAAAACCATTATCACAATAATCCTCACTCAGACTACCGGATTATTCTCCACATCCTCCGATTTCCACCACTTCGTTAAGTAGTAATTAGACAATAAAAGAATTAAAGGTTTTGGGAACAGCAAATAAAACCTTAAACATCGTCTTTTAGACCGCTTTCATTAGCTGATTATCTACTTACCTACAGTTCGCTAAAGTGGAGTATATTTTCCTCGGTAGTGGAAATAGTCGCAAAAATCTTTGACAATATTAGCTGAATGCTCTGTATTTGCTTTTGAAATGGGACGGTTTTGATAGCTAGGTGTATGAACGACGAGGCTTTGAAAGGGTATTATTTACAGAGAGCTCCGCGCGAACACAAGTATCAGACGGAAGCATTATCCGGATCATCCGGACAAGTTGGTCGACTGTTACCGCCCGGTCTTTGTACGGCTTACCCAACCCGACCCTTCGACAAACACGGCGCCCTACACAATCATCACATCACACATAAAAATATCATACTCAAAAGCTGTAAGAGATCTTACGTAGAAAAATATTAACGTTTATCTTCTTACTGATACCCTGTAATCTCCAGATAATCCAATATACGTTTATGAGAGCAATAAAAATGGCAGGTGAGTGAAACACTATCGAAGTTTATGTTCTTGACGGAGATGGAACGACTTCGTTATTTTTGCGTGACATTGAAATATACGTCTTGAGTGAGGAAATTAAGAATCGATTGGGAAGTCTACCTGTCGATGGAGTGGTACCAAAATACTTGGGAATACAACCCGGCCAAAATCGAGATGTGCTTTTGATCTATGGAAGTTGGAATGAGCAACACGTCACCCATTCGTCTATAGCTTTAGGTCGAGTAGTATTTCCGGACATCGCCCCGTCAGTCACCGGTCGTCTAATGCATTCACTATGAGATTAAAACGAAGCACATATCTCATGCGGCTATAAGCGGAGGCACCTCAGTTACACAATGGACAATTATGTGATCATTAACTCGAATAAACAACACCATAGATTAGTGGACAGTAAGTATTAAGGTTATTGTTCATAAGCGGCAGTGGGCGGAGCTTTTAATACTCATTTGATTATTCTGTTACAGCTAGACAACATTCATGACTTTGATTTGAACATTCGTAACGTAATTAGTTCGTAATAATTATAATACTTTAGAAAACTGTTGAAAAAGTTGGATACGATTTATTTTCTAAGGCTATCTCAATGCTTAAAGCCTCAGTTGCTGAACATAGATCAGAAAAAGGCTCCAATATTGGTGAAGAAGTTAAAAATCCAAATTTCATTCTTATTTACAGCCATTTCTGCAACTATATTACGTCTGTTGCAAGCATCGCATTTGCATTTGAAGAGTACGAGTAATTATTTTGTTTCAATGTGAAACTTTCGTGTGATTCATCAACATTCCCTAATTGTATTTTTCAATAGCTTCCAAAACTACCTTTCATGTGCCACAATGAATAGGCGAATCAAGTTGTTAATTAATGCCCTTTAATTACCGCAGTGAGTAACATAGTCAGGCTAATTGCAATAATCGGGATGTCGAGTAACGTAATTACTGTAGTGAAGTGTATGATTAGAACGTAAACGATTATTTCTCGTACACGTGTACGTTTGGAGAGTTGAAGCTTAAGACTTAGATCATTAAGATAAGAAACGTGTTAAGGTATAGGTAAGGTTTTTTATTTGTTGGCCACTTTTCAAATGAGAGATATTAAGAAAATTAGCCCATTTTGACATACCTACTAATTTGATGTTTATATGACATCAAATTAATGTATTATGATATTTTTCTCAAGCCTTACGTGGTTTAGCTTTTGATAATAATACTTTATTTGAAAATAATACTTTTATACAATAATAATATACTAATATATTTGAGCTACAACTTTACTAGGACTTTAGCATGACCGTAAGTTTTTATGAATTACAAACTGATCGAAACAATTTACATCACCCCGACTTTAAATTAGTTAGCGAAACTTTAAGGGTAATTATTACGATAAAACTGAACAACTTTTTTATCACACTTACGAGTAAGAAATTATCAAAAAAATATTAGACTTCTCATAAAGAGGCAGATTAGCTGATCGCACAAATGCTGTATTTTTTTCATTCGTGTTTCGACCTGTGTTCCTTAGGGAAAGTTTTTAGCTTCATGTACTGCTGTAACACAGCTTCACAGCTGTAATTTTTGCTAACTAATTTAATGTCAACCAATATATAAATTCTTGGTCACGAATCTTTAAAAACATAATTTTTCCATGTTTTATTTTGCTTCAGTATTAAGAGGGTCTTCTTCCAGACCTTCCCACATTGTCATTCTGAGCTGATTACTAAGTTTAGCTTCGCGTGACTTCAGCTGTCTCCAACACAATAGAGCAAAATAGATGCAGTTGCGCAACACTACCCTCATTTCCTCTTTGTGGCCATTTCATTTACACTTAAATGCGAACAAGGCTCGGCTCGTACATGGATGGATGTAGCAGACATACTTTTGATGAAAGCTTGTTTAAAACCTGTTTTTTTCTTTTAAATAAATAAAATAAATAAATATTATTGGACATTTGGACAACTAATACTGCGCCACCTAACTTCGTGTACTAAAACTATAACTGATAATATTTTGGATGATAATTATTATCTAAAAATAAATTCCATGTCAGATATTTTTGTACACAAGAAAAATAAATTAAAAGTTCTCTCACAATACACGCAACACACATCATTAGCGGCTTAAATTACAGTCGACCATGTTATGGTAATTTAGCAGCAGTAATGAAAGAATAAAGCTTGGTCAGTTGACATATCGGCGGGTGGGAGGTGTTAATGTGAGATATGTGCTAAGTCAACATTTATATGCAGGTGGTATAGGCGGGCACTGCCTCAGGTCGTTAGGGGTTTTTTGACATCCTCCACCGGCGCGTGTTGACAGTAATGTCAGGAGATAGATGTGCTAAATTATTAGTTTACTCAAGACAAAACGATTTTCAACAACTATTAGAAACCGTGTGTTGATCAGTTGAGAATAACACCACCCCATTTCTTTCCGTGGGTGTCGTAAGAGGCGACTTAGGAAACACAAATGAGACCTGCCTCCTAAGTAATCCATCCCAGGCAACGACATTTCATTTTTTTCTGAATCTGAGATGACGTCCTATGGTTTCATGCGGTGTGGTAGGTACTGTAAAGGGCCGTCTGGTTCGCGACCACCCTCCTACCGAAGTCCGACGCCAAACAGCTTGCTGTGTTCCGTCGGTGCGTGGGAGTACCAGTGCCTTTATAGACATTTTCTGGGTTAACTCGCTCCATCGTCGACCTCATCTTTGACCTTTATGGTCAAGATTGAGGTCAAGAGTTAACCCATTTTCTAATAAAAAAATTAAATTAAACATATCAGAATGTGAATCATATAAAATTGAAATACAAAATATGCTCTATGAATTCGAGAGCAGATGAGGACGTACGTTTGTGTGTGTACGTTTAGCGGTTTCGAACTAATTTACTTTATCAATATGGGTCCAATCTTCCTTTACGGCAGGCTATTCTGTTTCCCTAACTCTCATATAAAAGTTATAACAATTCCTTATGTGTGCCTCTGCAGCGATTGCAAAGAAACAAATGTTTAATAAAAAAAAGCGGCCGTACACAATAATGGCGCCATTCCGCAGAAATGTGGTGAACCATGCCGGGTCTTTATTAAACAACGAATATTCCTATATTTGTGTGACATGCCCCATACGCGCGCCTTCACCCCTAAGCCCCAATTTGTATTCAAATGAGAGGCGCATGAGAACTGATTGTTCGACTAATACGAAAGCTCACGAAAGTTTCAAGTGAATTGTCATAATCAGCAAACGGCCACGTGGAAATTTCCCTCCCTTTAGTCAACCTTTATAAAGGCCAAGGCTGACTTACACAACGCACAAAAACAAAGTCGTTTTAACGGCTGTAAAGTAGAAAAGTCCCTTGAAAATTAGTACTTGTAATAAAGTTTTTACGTAAATAAGCTGCTCTTGTTGAAACGGCAGTCCCTTTTCATCATCTTGAACGAAAACAAGTGGCAGGTATTTTTGACGGCTTCCTTTTACAGGGAAGCAGTAAAATGTTTTAGGTGACCATCAATCACTCGTTCTTGAAATTTACGCGCCCAAAATTAGAATGCATTATAACTTATAACAACAATAAGTAATTGTTCGCCACAATGAATCATGTTTTCATGATTCATTTTGAAGGGTACAAAGTATAGATTTTATATAATTTTGAATCACTACTGTTTGGCCTTGAAATAGTAAGTCACCCGTAATATCAAAACTGGTAGCTTGTTTACGAGAAAAAACACTTCTCAAAAACAAATTTCCTCGAGGCTGTTTACAAATTTTTAATTTTCTGCTCGTTGAGCAAGCATCACGAACACTGTTTACTGTAGAAAAAAATCTTATTAAAGACTGAAATAGGGTTGTCAGGATCACAACCCTTTTGCAATTATGTAGTCATCAAAACAAAATGAAAAGTTAATCTTTTGATGAAAGCCCATGGGGTGTGATCATTGAGAAAGGTTTACAATAACCAAACCACTTATGCTTAAGGAATTTGCACATGTGAAATTTTGCATTAACAATAGTTAAAACCAAACAGGTATTTTAATATTTACTAATTGGTTTGTCTAGTTAGTTTAGGTATATTGGAATTTTTGTCAACGGTAAATTGAAAATTCTAAGTGTGAATTGACGAGAAAAGATCATTTGGCATTATGGTAATCACGGAAGCTTTTGATTAGTACGGTGTGCTTCATTGAGATGTTGTGTTCGTTTTCTTGGCAGGGGGAAATGTATCTAACAATGGCGGGATTGGCCGCGGGCGTGGTTCATTATTGGGACTCAGAACCCTGAGGAATCCCTTTGTCCGCCAGTCCAATCTATCGACGCTCAAGCGCGCCTGAATAGATCCGCCCCGATCACACTTGCAATTTATTAAAAGCGTAGGCAGATCGCATTCCTTGTTTATGTTCTTGATACCACTCTGTTTGACTGATGCGTTATATTTTTCACGGTAAAATTGTAAAAACCTTAATATTACAATTTCACTAGTGAAATTATTATCTAAACGACATTCCGATTTGCCCAGTAAAATTACAATTTCACGAAACTTTAGGGCCGCCTGCATGAAATTAGAATAAGTTAGGGGCCGTCCACATATTGCGTCACGCAAAATTTCGACTTTTTGAACCCTTCACCCACTATGTCACGCTTTTTTGGAATCCCTTTAACATGTACTGTCACGTTTGGTATGACACCCCCTTCCCTATACGCTGTGACGTAATATGTGGATGACCCCTTAGGTTATGGTTAGACTTTTTTAGGTTCGGTTAGGTTAGGTTGCATTGATATTATAAAAAAGTCCGTCATGTGAAAAAAAATGAGGCAGTTCACAAAGTACTGGCCTCTGTACCAAGAGATTATAATCTTACTAACTAAAATTACAATATTACGGATTTAACAATGTTATACGGATGTCGGTATAATAAAATCAATAGATTAAATTTTAGGTTAAGCAATTTTTTCTTAGTTCGTGCTTCTCAAAAACTTAAACTGTAACGCTTTCACAGGCTTTTTACTGACTACTTACAAGATTTTAATTCAGCTGTGCCCGCCCGCAAACCACTATGACAGCGCAAAATGGTTTATCTACTTCATGTCAACTTTATTAAGTCATAAATGAAACTATCGTTAGTAACTGCACTCCATGTCATGAACGTACATTTTTAACGTCTCGCACAATCGATTCTATATGATGGTTATATAACTGATTTCCCAAATTTTGTTTCCCCTACGTGCTGGTTTCTGTACTTTATAAAGCAATATCGCCGCCATTATAAAGCCAAGTGGATTAGATGCGGTTATAATAAAGCTTTGAGTAAAATTAAACGTTAAATAAACATATCATCATGTTAATTAGCTGAGATTATAGAGTTTTCTTGTAAATGCGTAAAAATATGAATATACCCATTTTTATTATTCTAAAAAGAATTTTCTTAATTTTTAAACCTTTTTCAGAAACATTAAGCAAATTTATATTCCTTTATAACTGGTACCAGCCACTTTCACTAAGAACAACTGTAAAAAAGTTCCAGGCATACTGTAAGAGTTAGCGAAGTGACAAAAATGTTTTTCTGTATGTATTCAGTGTAAAAAGGATTATTACAACTGTTTTGTGTCATTTAGTAAATATCAGAATATATATTATGGCACGTTATGTCCTTCTTTCGAAGATAGGCAACAAAGGCGTGAGTGTTCATAAGATATAAATAATTTTAATATTTAAGAACAAATGAAATTCGCAATATAACTTTCTTCATTACGCACAACTCTACAAGTACCTGCGTAAAAGGCACATAAACTTAATACTCATACATATGTATTGTATAGGTATATTAATACACATGCTTCGCGTCCTGTAAATCCCTATTCGAACGCGGGTTGAGCGAGTAATCAACCATGCCTTTGTCAACTTCAAAGGCACCGCATGTAGCCTTCAGTTATTTCCAGTGGAGAAGCGCTAGGGCGTGCATAAGCTTCTCATCTCTACATGATTGTAAAAATAGACATGGTAGGTATACGGTACTTTCTTTGTAGGGTTGTGACTTATGGAAGGCGTTAAGAGGGGTAATTGACATGGAATTAAAGGCCTTAAAACGTTTCGTTTGACTTAGTTTGGTTTGATAAAGCATAAAAACGTATCTTTATATCAATCCTTGTCGACTTGCAAATTCTTGACAACAGCGATGAAATCTTCTTCGAAATTTCATTCACCAATATAATACGGTGTTTCTTGCTTTATTCAAACCCGGCATCAGACTAATAGTTTCGATCTTATACAAGGATCTTCTCAAGACAAGTTAGAGGATTCGAGGTAACGTAAATAAAACAGTGTGATGATGTGAAAAATGTGTAAAACTCGCGAATTGTGTAATGTAATCTGATGCTACAATCTACAATATGGTACAATATAGTAAAAGGAAAGGGCTCATTTCCTGACGTTATACAGGCTTTAGGTATCTCTCTTGCAACCTCTCGGGTGGTAAATCAGTCCATGAAACTGAAAAACTTCCCCCAAGGAAAATAGGTCAAAATACGAAAAAAAAAAATTGAGTTCCCATACAAACTTCATCAGTTTATAGCGCATTTTGTGTGGGAGGTTCAAATTTTGTTTTCGTTTTTTGACGATTTGGACCAACTAACCACCGAGAGGTTGAAAGAGAGATACCTAAAGCCCTATAGTACAAGGAAAAGGCTCATTTACTGACGTTAGATGGTACCACAACACCGCAAAATTCAATATTGCGACATTGTTAATATTAACGTGACCTACGTGATACAATATCATAGACTAAAATCGTCGACAAGCTTTATATTTCGCGGAAATAGAGGGTGTATGTTAAGAAGGGTATTACTGCTATGAATTGACGAACCCGTCAATCCGCTTAATAGATAAGCAATTCATCAAACGGGATCTGATGTCGCCTGGAGCGTAAAGAAATGACTGCTCATCTCTGCCATCCGCCTTTCTTTGCAGCATAAAATATCTTAGACGCTGTTTATACGAGCACACAAGCGACGACGATGACGATCTAAGCAACGTAAAATAAATCTGAGTAGCTGTGTAATAATAGCGCCTTATGTTGATTGATTCTCGAATGGAGACTACGTCTTGGCAAACGTAGTGTAGGACGCCCCCCAGCCAGATGGTCAGATGACCTAAAGAAGATAGCGGGTAGTGGCTGGATGAAAACAGCGGAGGATCGTGCGAAGTGGCGCACCTTGGGGGAGGCCTATGTTAAGCAATGGGCTGCAATAGGCTGATATGATGTTGATTGATAAAGAGCAATAAGAGTGGCTATCACCAAATAAATTTGAAAAGTTCAAAAACTCCGACGTTTTCACTTTAAACTCGAATACTTATTTATTAAAAGGCTATACTGATTTTGATGAAACTTGGTCAAGAACCACCGCTAGAAAATATACTTCTTTTTTTAAAAAAAACCGCCTCCAAATCGGTTCACACGGATACAGACACAGCGGTCCAAAATAAAAAGTAAGTATTTACAATTAAACAGGAACGAAGCCAAAGGTGGAAAAAAGGCAATAAATCAAGTTTTTTTATGTTATGACAAACATCCACAAAAAAGTAACTCTTTAGCAAAAGTAACTCTGACTTTAGCAAAGTAGTTCATATCATAAAAATATCAATTAAAACAGCTGCAATGTAGTTTGTTTAGATTAAAAAAGGATTTTATGTAAGACTAGCTGTCCGCTCGCGACTTCATTCCCCTGAGAATTATCCCGGGGAATGAAGTCTTTATTATTTTTTAAAATATAAACCTGGTCCTGACAATTAGAAACACAAAAAATGAATCATCCAAAACGGTCGAGCCGTTTTTGAGTTTTAGCGAGACTAACGAACACCAATTCATGAAAGAAGAAGTTGAAGATTAAAAATAAAAGTCCGTCCACAAATTCCATTGGGAATTTCATAGAGTACTTCTTTAGTGCTCGATTCTGTCACTCGAAAATGCTCGAGGCTATTTCAAGTTCCTCCCCAAATGGCATGAGATGTAAATATAAATTTGAAATACAATTTTCACCATTAATAGGCATTTCATTCAGCAAGGAATACGACTGAGCGACAAAACGTTACATCTTCTAATTAAAAAAAAAAGTAAATATGTATCTACGTTTATATAACAAAGAGGAAAGATCTATATTTTTGTATGTTTGTAAAGAAATAAATTCAAATACTACTCGATTCAAAAATTATTTTAACATTAGAATGCTACATTATCCCTAAGTAACTTAGGCCACATTTCTCACGAGAACGAAGTCCCGGGCGGAAAGCTAGCTTGATATTTTTTTAAATATTTCTCTTTTAAACATTAAGAATTAAGTAATACATTTATTTATGAATAGTCGCTCCATATCCATCCATCACATATAAATCTCCTAAGCTATAGTAAAGCATTACCTTTATCACCAGAATTCTCTTAGAATAATTTGAGAGTATAATAAATTTTTCAACACATTTGCTCATAAAGTAGGTCTTTTGTCATTGTTTTAAGGTTCATAATGATATGTTTTACCCAGCCCGTGAGTAATAAAAATACAACACTAGTACGTAATGTTTTTTTTTCTAAATTTCAGCAAAGCGATCACATCCTATTTTAAATTAGCACACTTGTAGCATAATGTACTATTTAGATGAACAATGGCTTGAGAGCTTGCCAGGAGATACCTGAACCTATGTTAAAAACAGCAGGCCAATTCCTCTAGGAAATTGCAACTACACGAACGGCTGCTGTAACGACTGACATGGTAAAACAACAATTTCACGTTAGACTTTAACTTATTCCATACATAACCAATACTCAATATTTTATTGCATCCATAGGTTTTACATATAGGTGTAACAATTATTGGCCACGTTATTCATAGCCTGTTTAGGGCCTTACCACAAAAAATAAAACGAAAACTTAGATAATGTTTAAAACTAAACCGGTTTTAAACATGAAAAAATAATGTTTTGTGGTAAAGCAGGTATGGTTTATAATTATAACTTTAAACGGCTGAACCAATTTTAATCAAGAGTTACAAACACACAAACTTACGAAAACACACATCAAACTACTTATAACACCCCTCTTTTTTGTCGGGGGTTAAAAAATATGCTCAACTTGACACATGTCGCGCAACAGTGCAGCTGCAGTTTTTTAGTGGAGTTGGCCTGCAGTTCATGCCGTGGAATTTTAAAGCATGTTTTCAGCGATCGAAGCTGTTTAGCTATTCCTTATGGTGCATCACAGATACGACTGTTCGTTAAACTTTACATATTGACTATAAATCCCTGCTGGTAAACCATCTCTTCAATCGTCTATCTAAGTCAAAGGTTAATTGGAGGCTTGAAAACTGACGCTAGTGTTTGTTTGATTGGCCACAAATAAGTGGACAATGTTCCTTGGGGAAAGTTGTTTCATGGGCTTACTGACACCAGGAATACGGTTTGTCAAGTTTGTCCATACTTTGTAACACTTATACGATCAGGAAAGAAGGATCTTAGAATATATATACGATTTTATTTTTTTAGAAAATATTGGTAGAAAATTGAGATAGATAGATATATAGATAAACACTTTATTGCATACTTAAAAAGGTAATACATAAGAAAACATAATTTGTTATAAAACTATCAGTTTCTTTTGAACAACTTATTACTAGTACGCACTTGCAAAAGCACTAAAAGTTCATATATTAAAAATTGCAAAATGCAACTCATTGGATTGTCAGCATTTTATTAACCTACTTAAGACACAGGATTCTAAGGCAGACCTATTTATCACTGTCTGTTCTGTATGCTATATAAAAACTTATTCAAATGTAATCATCCACACAAATAGGAACTGGGCAATAGTTGGTGGTATTATTACAAGCGGTAATTTACATACGCCTATTGTAATCTAACTAGACATGTTCGGTGAATTATTAACATAAACTGACGAGCGTAAGACCACCAGGGGCCGATTCATCAAAGAAGTAGAGGCGGCAGGCAGAGGAAACGTGGTAAATTACAACCTCAAAATGGCGACCAAAAATCGAGACAGAACCGTCATGGATGTCTTGAGGTCTGGATGCAACGGCGAAGAACCGTCACTGGTTTATATATACGTTATGTAATATATAAATATATATTTTTATTATAGAAATTTATAACTGTAAACTACTACGAAAAGTATACAAGGTGTTTAAAAAAAACCCAAAAAAAAAGATAATTCAAAATTAATTAAAATTTAGCTTATGACGAGTATGTCATATTAATTATATGAAACTTTCATTTTGAAAGAGAGTTGCGACTATTTCACTTTTAAAATTTAATTTTGGAATTTCTTTTTTTTTGGTTTCTTTTAAACACCTTGTATAGTAATTTTTTTTTTAAAAGTAAGTATTACCAAGAAAACTTTAACTAGACACCTTGTATAGTATTTTTTTTAAAGCAAGTATTACCAAGAAAAGTTTAACTAGACAAGGGCACGGACATCAAGTCTGTGGATGCTAATATCTTTACTAAAAAAAAAAGACCACCAGGGGCCAGTTGAAACGTTACTACATAAACTACATTAGTCCCTCGGGTCACGCGCATCGTTGAAGGCAGACGTCACGCATCGCCCTTCCGGTGTGAACAGGGCTTAACGATAGTGGCTATTTGCGTATCTTTAACTTTATAAGTAACCGTTTTTATTCTACGAGTCGAGTCTTCTATCTATTCTGTACCTACGATAAAATAGAGAAATTACCTTCTTTAAGTTATTCCTAGTTATCTAGATTTTTAAATGGAAGGGTACCGTTGAATACACAAACATCGCAGAACAGAACATTTCAAATTAAGAAAAAATCCAAATGAAGAAGAAACATCATAGAGCGGTGATGTTTTAAGAAATTAATAAAAAGAAAGATTATAGTGCGATGCTGTTATCCAAAATTAATAAAATGTATGATTTTGAAAAGCATAATTTATCAAAACTTGCCGAAGATCCTCGTCTCCTAGAAAACGAATCCGATCATTCTAAAAACAACAAAAATCCAAATCTAAAACATTTCGTCTAAATAGTTGTTTAAGCTACCTACCTATAACCCGCACTATTTAGCAACATATATCGATAAGGTCATGTCGTAAATAAAACAAGGATCTAGATTCTACATGCGTCAAACAAAGCAGCAGAACAGGGGCGGACCAGACAACACGCCCAGTTCACAAAGGTCCCCAATAAAACTACTTGTGAATCGAACAACAGCATAAACATAATGATATGCAAGAATTTTCATTATAAGATGAAATAACGATAAAATGTGGCAACACCATAAAAACATTAATGTCTAAAAGGTGCTACACCGAATACATTTACTTAACTTACTTAACTGAACAATAAAACTGTATGGAAAGATCAGTTGAAAGTAGGAAATAAGTTTTTTTTTTTAACATTAATTTAAAAAAAAGCAAACCTAGAGTTTCTTTTCTGTTCTTCGGGGGGATGACTATACATCTTCGTGAACAGACAAAGAGTTAAAAAAGTTACTGAATTGTTGTAAACAAAATTAATTTTAAATAAAAATATCGCTTCACAGAAGCTTAACGGTTTTTGTAAACGGTTTTGAAAAGCGAACGAAAGATCTTCCAAAGTTGAATATTTTATGTTTTTACAAAGAACACCATATTCATTATGTATAGTGGTGGCTTGTTAGGTGAGACGATGATCATAAATCTTTAACCGTGTGTCATTTTATAGCCCGCGATACTTGTTAGACGATACATACGGCTGCGGGATAGAATACTACAACTTGTTCCTAAAACCTATTACTTATTCTGTGCTAAAACGAATTGATCACGATAAATGTATCCAGCAAAGTACTCTGAAAAAGAAGATTTATCAAAGGAAACGAGCGATCACGAAGGACAGAAAACGGATAAAACAAAAGAGAATTTACAGATTTATAAATCTGGGTTGCGAACAGCGAAAATCATTTATTATCTTATATTAATGTGTCTGGATTCTCGTATGCCCAAATAATGTTATGGAAACCTTTACTTTTGTTTATTTACCTAAGTATATAAAACCACTTATTCCAGTCTTGTATCATTCAGTGACTGCTTAGTTTTTCTATAACTTTTTGGCAATTTGTTTTATTTATACGTAATTAATTTAGGAAAACCTGTCTTCAGTGTTGTTTAGATAAACTGCTAGCCCCATTACAAAATTGTTGGTTTTCTATTTATAATTAAAAATAACTCTACTGTTACACTTCTGGCTGAATAAACAGAAAGGACTTAGAACCAAGTCTCAAGTCTCGAGACGAAAACATCTCCCTCGCTTCGTCAATATTCATCTTGTTCTTACACGCGCCGGGAATCCGAGTGATGCCCGCAATTTTACCACATACATATGTATGAACGGAAGATGTACTCACCAAATTAAAATATCTCCGAGTAGGCGTTTACAAATTGTTTATTAACCTTTGCCTCCAGAATGGATGCAACTAATGGGCACTGCATTTGCCGTAACATGATACTGCTATCTTTATAAATCTGTCCAATCAGCGTTTATTGCCGCATCAATTAGCAGTGATTATGAACTGCATTCAAACAAGATTGTTTAGTTATACGTTATCTTACATGTTAATTAATTAAACATGGGGCTTGAAACATGTACATGTTTTCTATGTCACTCTCCTGTCTTCCAATTACCCCTGTACAAATATCACGTCGATTCGTTGCTCTGTTTTGACGAGAAGGAAGGACAAATAAACACACTTTCACATACAATAAGAAAATATGTAATCTGAAAGATCCTGTAAGTCTAAGATGAGCTCAGACATCGAAAGAGAGAAAGCGTAGACATATTTGAAGTTAAAAGAGCACCTTTGGTTTATTATGTATGCCAGTGTCCTATGGTAAAAATAAGGCAGATGATATTGGAAACACGTCTAGGAAATCGTTACTTCTACGGCATTTGTCACGTATTTTTCAAACGTGGGCGTTAAATAATTGAAATATGTTCGCGTTATTGATTGTTATTATAATGCGACAGAGAGGTTCGTGAGGAATGGCAGCTCCAACCGTGGGAACGTTCCGTGGCTAACAGATGTGAGTGCCTTCAACACATCGTGCACCGGAACAATTTTTAAAATACCGGTTTCGTCGAGTATGTTTGTTTTGTCATTATTAACTCTAATAGGTTCATCTGTTTTGTAACTTTGCACAAGATGAGGTACTTAAGATAAGCTAACATTTATTTCGTGATATATCTTTAACAAGATAGTAGCAACTGGTATCCTGTATGTATTTGTATATCCTATACGAATTTGGACAACTTTTGTCTAAATTGTATTTATTTGCTTTAAAAGGAACTGGAAATAGCTTGTACTTGTTTTGAGAAGTGTGGTCCTATAAAACAAAGGCTAAGAAGTATGTACGCTGACTCATAGAATTTCGAAAAAAACGAACGAGGTAAGACACGCTTATCAAATAAATAAGAAAGCTACTGATATTTTAACTCCAGGTGAAGATGAAAACTTAGATCCCACCATAAATCTGACATTCTTTAATTTGTGAAATATAATTAGAAATTCTTCTGTTATCATAATCATAGATCCAGAGTCCGGACATTATAATCTAATGCCCCGATGGGAAACTATTTAGTTGGCTGCCAGCCGGCAGGTGGACAATAATGGCAGTCGGGACATGGATAAACCGATGCTTAATAGCCATACGACACGACATCTTTCTAGATACAACACAAGTTGAGGAAAACGTTAAAAACAGACTCTTTAAAATCACTACAACTAATAGTTGTTAACTCCTTAGTATAATAACAAAAAACAAGATTTATAACAAGACAAAACAAATTAAACAATAGCAAGGACTTTTTTTGGAGGTAAATAAAACTATTCAAAAAAAAGGGACTACATTTAAAATCGATCCAGAAAGGGCAGTTTTCAAGCGTCTATTAACAAGAAAAAAAAATCTAGCCTTTTAAAAACAGTATTTGTGTAACAAAAAATACACTGGGAAATAAGTGAGACTATAAATGTTGTCTGCTAAAATTATAGCAAAAAAGACCCTTGTTAATAATGGTTGAAAGGAAATTATATTGTCTTATTTTTTAACCGTTACATCACATAATACCTTATTATTATTATTACTAAAGAAAGTACATTTCCATTTGTAGAGTTCCTTACATAAAGGTTATTTCTCGCTGCAAAGAGAATCTTTGTAAAGTAACTTAATAAAGTTGTCAGTCCCGTAGCACCGCTTTGCTTCACTCGTAGCGTTTTACATTTTCGCGTCCCAAGTGATTTCACAATTTCCTTGATTTCGTAGTTTGTCTGCGACTACGACTGTACTCCCTTGAACTTGGCTGTTCGTGCTCGCCACGATTCATTTGAATTTCATGATTCTAATGCCGTGTTAATCAATGTTTATTGCTTTTTGCTCCTTTAATTAATAAAGCCTATTGGACAAACTTTACTTTCCCACGAATTTCTTGTTTTGTAATTTAACTGCCACTTTGTTTATTTAACTTTTAATTAAATCAATTTGATATTAACTTTGGTTCTGAATGAGTTATTTTAAGATTGTATAATAAGTTTCGAGTACATAGCGGTATACACCTGTAGGCCAAATCGGTAGGTCCGTAAGAATAAAAAAAGGCTTTTTTTAAAAAAATATCATGTTGGCGTTAATAGCTCTGATCCTAGCCATCATCAATACTTTGTAAAACTACAAAATAGACACGTATTTCAGAAACTACGGAGCTTACAGCAATGTTTACAACACAGGAACTTATGTAAGTAACTAAGAACAAATAACAAGCTACCACAACTGCTGATAAAGCGTAGGGATTTCGGTAAAGTACTTATAATAATGATAATCACACAGAAACTTAAATAACATAGGGCACGAGCTACAAAAATAACTTATTCCAGTCAACAATAAAGGGAATTGGTTCTCCCGATGTGACTGTCGAGCAGACTTACAGAGGGCGAGGGGCTGATTGATTGCTATATTATCTTTTTTAGTGTACACAGCTTTTACATTTACCCTAATATGGAGCTCTTGAAATTGTATAGATATCTTTCAGATACTTCTCTACTTGTTCTCGCATTGTGATTAATGAATGATCTCGAAAATAAACTTGAATTTTATTGTCAAAAAAGTGTGTAAAAAGGTATTTCACGATAATTTTCGAGCCACTGTCGATAACGCGACGTCTTCATTCTTCGATCTTTGATAAATCTTCTCATATCATAGCTAGCGAAAATTCTTCTTCTTATCGTGTAGGAAGTCAAGTGTGTGGCGAACTTTACTTGGTTTTAACGACTGTAGTCACTCGACAACAGCCGGGACCGACAGCTTAACGTGCCCTCCGAGGCACGGAAACGCGAAAATTAAGGACGTGGATCAGTCTACTAAACTGAACAATGCTCTCAAGGACGAAATGTGAAAATAAAATAATCTGTCTTTCCATACAACATGAGCAATCAGCTGGTTGACTTGGTATGAGAAGTCGAAATTTTCTTTTCGCGAAAATAGGTTTCTTAGGGAAACTTGTTCAGTTTTATGGGAAAAATGACCCCTAAAGTTTCGCTAGCTATAGATTACTCTTCCATGATAAATAGAAGAGATTGATTGTTTTTTTATCGTATACAGCCTACAATGAGGTTATGGTGTCTGAAGAACTTGACAAACATAATTAAACGTGCAGCATGAATCAAGCACTGGAAACTGCCATACACTGTCTCCAACTTGAATTGTTTTAACCATCTAAAAACTTAAAGGAATCATTACATTCCTAGTAAAACAGGCAAGCAAAACACGGCTGTAAATTGTTCCTAGATAAACAGACATACCTACCTAGAGTACCTGTGTTTGTTTGAAATTTGTTTATGACAGCCAAGACAACATCAATCATTATTGATTGATTACTGACAAACACTCTTGCGACATCATCTGCGTAATTGCTACCTTCTGGGAGTAATTTCTACAAACTTATTAGATATGTTCATTAGAAGCGTCTATTACAGCTGACATTTTCTTGTAACTCCATAAATATAGAGTTAATTCGACGTACATTGTCAAGCTATAAATTAACTTTTAAGTATCATCTTCTTTACGTTCATCTATACTAATATTATAAAGAGGAAAGAATTGATTTTTTGTTTGCATTGAATAGGCTCCGAAACTACTGGACCGATTTAAAAAAATCTTTCACCATTAGAATGCTACATTATCCCTGAGTAACATAGGCTACATAACTATCCAGAATTTCCACGGGAACGAAGTCCCGAGCGGAATGCTAGTCTATACTAATATTATAAAAAGGAAAAATTTGATTGTTTGTTTGTTTGTTTGCATTGAATAGGCTCCGAAACTACTGGACCGATTTAAAAAATTCTTTTACGATTAGAATGCTACATTATCCCTGAGTAACATAGGCTACATAACTTTCCCGAATTCCCGCGGGAACGAAGTCCCGAGCGGAATGCTAGTATATATATAACATTGGAGGTCCCGATTCACTGACTTATCAACGCCCAGCTCGAAACCATTGGCCCATTGGACCTAGAAAGCTAAAATTTGGCGCGAAGGTTTCTTTATTATGCAGGCAAGGAATAAGGAAGGATTTCACAAAATTCCCACGGGGACGAACTCCCTAGCATCTTCTTACCATACATAACTGATTGTGATATGAGGTTGGATTTGAAGAACGCTAACCTATTATAATATTATTGTCTCGTAGGGATTCTAGGGAAAGCTGTCAATTATGGGGATGGATGTCAGTATAATATTAAGGAATAGTACTTATCGGCAAATACTTAAAGTGAGGTCTTAACCAAGACTTAAGAAAACTATTCAAAATGACAATAGAGCCCACCGCGAGTTACTCATAAAATATGGCATAAACCAGGTCTTCAGTTTCATAAATATAAAGTTCAGGTTAAAACAAAGTAGCAATAACCAAGCTCTGCGATTTTCGGTAGGCTTACTAAATCAAAATTAACTAGTAACAACTTTAACTAATTAATTTTGTAACTTGTATACGAAACTTGTTTTAGAGTACGCTACATTAAATATCATAAAAATCACAAAGTACTTGATAATTTAGTCATAACATTTCGTAGTTAAACTTATGATTAAGATTTTACCTACATATAGTTAATTGGTTGTAAATGAAGTAAAATATTGTAAATTACAAAGTTTCCGGTGATAAGATACACATATAATTGAGTTATTAGAGAATTTTTATCAAGAGCGGTGCCTGTCATCGTGACCTCTCACTTTACTTTTAACATATTTAACTAACTTAAGGTTGCGTCACAGACTATATTATTCGTTTGGGTTGCATAGTTTTTACGACTTTAATTTATACTATTGTATTGGGTATTCCCATTAAAAAATAATTTGTATTTCTATGACAATTGTTGTTTGAGATTTTTGTTTTACCGTTTAAAAATGTGTACAGTATCAAGTACTAAACAGTAAAAAATTGCTTTTATTGACTATAAACTAATAAAGAACACTGCATTCATATTAAATCATTTTAACTAAATAAAATCCAGTTTAACAAATCTCGTGACGAGATTAAGAATACAGATTCCTATCAGAACCATCCCATTCATGCTGTTAATGGTCAGTGGTACCCAAAACAAGATAAACAGTTTACATCAAATAGAGCACTTACCTCGACCCTTATGCAACGGGTTTAAATTAATCAAGTGAAAAGACTCGACCGGCGAAGTGGGACCGTCCCAAAGGCCGCCGTGTGCCTACCGTCTGACCTCCCCATTCTATATTCGACCCAATATCAACTCAAAAGCTACCCGCTTATTTTACATACACAGGTTCTATTCAAAACTCGCAATGAAAGATTTCATTTTTTTTGTGAAGAGCGTTAACAAAAAGAGAGTTGAATAAATACGAGCATCATTTGGTTGTAAATGTTTATCAGACTGTCCATTATTTGTAACATACAAATGGAGTCTGTTTTGAAAGGTCCGGCGACCGTTCATAATGAACAGAGAAGAGGGCCGCGGATCATTCCCGGCTAAATCAGCGCGAGCCGTCTACGTGCCGTCAGATTAGGCGTCCCATTAAACCAACGCGTGCCGACGAAGTTGATACATCGCAGTAATAAAACAAAAAGTGGTCTGCATTGTAGTGGCGCTAGCGACCTGCACAATGGCCACCCCACTTAAGTACGGTCCGGCGCTTTCATGCTACGAATTCTACGGAACCTGTCGTAATAAGCATCCGCGCCCAAACAAAGATATTTTTCCGTTTGTAGCACCAGCGGAAACATTACACCCAAATTATGTGTTTTAAGACGACGGGATTGTTAAAATTCTTACAAGGAAAAAATAAAGCAATTCGCTCGCCCCGCCAAAATGGAGATGCTTATCGCTACAATTGTAGATTTACAAAAAGGGAATATTTATGGCCGGGCGCTAGGATACGCATCTACATTTTTGTACTAATATTTTTTTACATTATCGTCGTCAGTTAGTGAAATATTCTATGATAGTATTCTCGTGCTAGTAAAATATTTTACTTTTTCTGTAAATAAAAATCTTGGGGACACGGAAATGGTTTTAGTGTGATTGTAACAGGGATCGCGGTCTAGGTCTCTGCGGAGTTGTTACGTTGGAAAGCCGTTTGCTGATGCGACAGGACTTGGCTTTGAAGAGAAAGTGGTTATATCTGGCGTGGATGACGGGGGCAAAGTGGCGGCATTAGCCCGACGCGAGTGCTCGTTAGGGCCAGCTCCCTGGGGAACTCACGCCGCATTTGTTAGTCCACGCTTTCACGCTCAATTCCATACGTGCCACTATAGTTGTTACAGAAAATCACACCTTTCAAGTCATGCGTTGCTATTGTTAACCTTGCAACGACAAATTAAAGGATACCTTTTTTTCTTACTGGAGTTTTTATGAATTTAGGTTGATTAACATTTGGAAATCTTTAATGTAAACTTTGACGATCTGTTCACAATTTGGGTTAGTTCAGTCTGAAATAAATAAATAAGTACCATTCTGTAAAGCGTACACTATTTATCTGTTAAATTGAAAACACACGGCTCAGTTCACAAACGTCAAGGAATTTATGAGGCCCTCGTTATAGACAATCCATTCATTGCGCGCGAGTACGTCGGTGAAGAAAACAAGGGGACCAAGACTTGCTTCGGCAGTCGCCACCCGGCCTGCGCCTACTTAAATCAAACATCACTTCCTAGAAAAACAAACATTAACAGAGTCCGACAAACGGACAAAACAGGGATGCCAAATGTAGACAATTTATTAAGACTATCAGCGACAGATTTATTTATTTCACTCATCTTGTTGTAATTAATAGTACATAAAATAACAGATGTTGGAGAGACGTTACCGAATGGTATATATTTGAAGCGAATGGCAGTAATTTCGCGAGACATTGAACTAACGAGTTGATATCGCTTCCCGCAGACAGCCCTATTAGTCAACTGGTGTCGGCAACATGTGCCACCCGCCCTTGCATTGCCCACTTTGACTCCACACTATCATTGTTGCCTGGATCTTTCAACACCTAAAATGTTTATATGCTCAACCAGTTTGTACTTTTGTGGTAATTTATTCTAAAAGTATGGCATTCGAGGCACTGCTTTTGTAAACTAAAACTATTAGGGAAAAAAACAAAGACAGTAGGTAAACACTAACGCATTGTATAGTGTATAATTTATAGTAAAATCGTTACAATAGTTTCGGTTTAGTGGTAGTGAACCCTGCCTCTTGTTCCCGATTTCGATTCCCGCTTAACAGTCAGAGGAAATATATATATATCAGCTCTTGTAGGTCGATCGTCGTTAATATTGTGTATCCCAAGTTTTATGTAAAGTAATTCGTTTATTCTTATCCTGAACAATCTTTTGTCCATGTACAATCGTATCGACTCTAAGAACAACTGCTACCGTCTGTGACGATTCTAATCTAGAACTTTTGAATAAAACGTCATAATGACTATTCACTATTGTACCGAACAGTACCAGGCTTTTCAATATTCGTGATTGCTAGTGCGTTGAACTTAGTCAAAAACGAGGGACAGACAAGAGTCACCCTGTGCGTTCGAGCGAGAAAAAGCGAATTAAAAGATCAAGGTAACTTGGTAAGCATCACGAATTTATTGACTGTTTTCGTCTATAAGTTTATAAGTACGAGGCGATCACGATTGGAATTGATAGTTCCATTGCAGGGATAGCGTATCCAATTGATTTACTTGTCCTGGATTTGTGGTTATTGATTGGAAGTATATTGAACAACGGATCCGGGAGAGAGAAGGGAAGTAAACCAATTAATTAGTCCTGTATCTCTTGTACAAATGTTGGGAGAAACGTTGCTAAGGTTGCTTACGATGACAGACTTTCCATATTGGATATTATAAAGTTTAGAGCAAAATGTTGAATGTAAACACATAATGGACAGACTATACTATGCAACATACCTAGCAGACTTGCTACACATGTAGAGAATTATGTTCTACAAAGAGTTTTGTAAGATTTATCAATTAGAAATTTCAACTTAATGTGTAGATAACTTTATAATAAGTCTGAGTTGCAAGATACAGAGGCCGGCGCATCAGGTTACTCCATTTTCACTGCAAAACCGCTCTTATCACAACAGCACAGAGTGCACGCGTGTGGTAACCTGCGTTGCTGCCGTCCGTAAATCATTAAACCGGTATCCCTGTTAAATCAAAAACCAAATGAAACTACACATTAATAATGATGACTGGAGATCGACCGAAAAACGGCAATACTCTTTTAGTGGCAAAAAAGATTATCTTCCAGAAAATGCAAGTAAGACTATCGCCGACTGGCTATATGTATGCAGGACACATCAATTTGTTTAGTTCTACGAGTATGAATAGTATTCATTGAATACACTCCGTATATTGTGCCCATTGGCTCATATTGCACGAATCATCCAGGAGGTTAAATGTAATCCAATAACTGTCAACATAAATCACTCCTTTCAGGCAAAAGGAAATATAGTGAAACGAATACTTGCAGAGACAAGAGACATGACATGATATATTGGAATAAATTGAGACAACGAGTAATGTAGGTATATAATTGAGTGTAGCAATAGCCGTGAACTCTCAAGAGCACGAACCGCAGACCGGGGAAATCATCCGTCACTATCAAATAATGTAGCCAGAACCAATTTGCGAATAAGTATTGATAAAGAGACTTTTTTCTCTGGCCGCTAAATCTCCCCTATCAACAAGTCCCCTCTTCCCGTCGCGTCGGTTCAGGCTGTTATCGATTGACTAGTCGTTAAAAATAGTCAGATGCCATTTTGCGGTTTGAAAACTCTGACACCAAAAATCAACAAGTAAACTGATGAGAAATAAAAACACAAAATATACCCTGATAACCCGAAAACTGTATGTCGAGGAGGACATAAAATTATCGTGTAATTTTCACTGTGGAAGAAGATTACAAACAAAAAAGATTTTGAAAGATAGACTTGACAGATTTTAATATATTTTTTTTGTTTAAAACTGTTGCAAACTAATAAGTCACTCATAATGTTTAGATGAATTGCAAAGCAATCAAATAAGCCGTTCGGTGAGAGGATTAAAATGCGAAGAAATATTTAAGATCTGTAAGTCATAGGTTTGTCCCTCTCTGACAAACATCATAGGGTGTCTCTTTCTATTCGCATTTGCTTGCACACTGTCTCTGACAGTGCACCAGCTCAGCGCGTTTTAATGTCGCCATAAAACAAGATTTTACAGTCTTATAATCCATAATGTTCCGGCCGTGCACTTACCGCGACCGACAGAACTTTGACAAATTGACAAACGTCGTATTATCACATCGTCCATATAAATATATAATTTACTCTACTCCGTACCAAAGAATACTTAACATCCTCAGAATACAAAACACAAATCTACCCAAACCCAGCAATTTTAGCCCTAAAATTGTAAATAAAATAACATAGTTTTGGAAATTGTTGGGAACAGTTTTAATAAAGTACTCAACCGCAATAATATAATTCTGTGTTGGCACAGCAAACACACAATACTTGAGGAACAGTACAGTGTAAAACAGTGCAAAGTATTTAAAGAAAAGAAGAACGTTTAAAACTCCAAAAAATTTAATTCGATTCGGGATTTAATACTTTTGGACAAGATGAATGTTCGACATAAACTCCCGACGTTGACGTGACAAATCGCTAGAGTAGCTCGGCTAGGTTAGTTGTAATATGTAGGTATATGGGCGCGGCGGCTCGGTGGTGGCGATACGCGGCCGGTGGGGGCGGACCAATTGCACGGATCCTTATAGCTTGCAATTTATTCGAAACTCGGCAGGCTCGTAGATTTATATCGGCCGTGGATGGCAGCGTCTCACGCGAGCTCAATACATTGGAACCAATTTCGGCATCGGCCGCGCGCCCAGCCGCTCAGACGCGTCGCCTCGAGACACCCACCCTACAAATAACGCCAGTTATTTCCTTCCTCACGTGTAGTGTATATGAGAACAATATAATATTGATTTGTACCTCCAAAAAAGCCGCCTCTAGCGCTTATAAAAATTCATATCACGAAAAGCAATATAGGAATTCTGCTGGCAAAATGTTAGCTATGGCAAACTAAAGCGATTGTTCGGTAATAGAAAATGCCATTCCCACGCGTCAAATATTTCCGGATAGTGGGATAGCCGTGATAATTAATGTTCGGCCGCCGAGTAGACAATGCGAGCGAGTACGACCATTAGCTGCACAATTAGTGCAATTGTCGTTAATTTATTGTTGTCGTGCGTCAACACCAACAGCGCGGACATTGACGGCGAAATGCCGGAGAGAGTGGGATTACATTATTTCAGCGCCCACTGTGCTAAAATTATACAACACCATCAATGTATGGCGTTTCAGCTCTCATTGAAATAACAGAGCGAGTGGACCGCCCATCAACTTAGCCATTTGTATAATTACCGTAATTCACAGTTTAACGAGCTCTACCAGGGACAATAAATATGTTTTGAAAAGACTAGTGCCTGACGTCCGCCGCAATAACTCGCCTGGGAACCGACACGCGCTGAATTACAGAGCGACCATAACTCCTCATTAGATCAAGCTCAGAGATCAAAATATGTCAATTAAAGCTTGAGCCTTCTGTGGTTTTTTCACTTAGGCTAAATGGGCTAATAATTTGCACTAACAAAGACGTCTACTAGTTACATTAGTACGTATCATCCGACCACACAATTAGTGGAACGAAAGACTGAATACGCTCTATTAGTTTATGACACCAGTGATTGGTGCAAATAAATAGAAACGTGTTCTATTTTAGAGTCCCACCACATGATGCGTGTAAACGTTCTCACCTACATGCAGTTAGTTTACAATCGTATGATATACCTACAGAATGCGATACAGTTGGGCAAGTATTCGCGAAACTATTTCAATCTAGCGCGGGTTAGGAAAACACGAGCAACTAGGTTAAAGCAGATAAGGCCGTGTTAATAGATTAGATTTTAAATTAAGTTTATGTCTGTCACACCCTCGTTACCCGCGGCCCGCGGCCCCGAGGGGGCAAATCACACGCACTCGGATGCCACCGGCACGGCACCGCTTTTAAACTAAACAATAATTTATTATTCCCACTAGACTACCGACCTATTCTAAGACGAAACTTCTTTTTTTTCTTTCTTTTAAAATAAATAAACTTACAGCAACATAAAAGAACAAAGAAATCATGACAAAATAGTGTAATAAGTGCTGCTTTGTGCTAGTGAAAAATGTATCCTGGCTCAGCGCAATGTTGAAAAATACTGCAAGCGAAGCTTGCAGCTTTCAGTTGGAAACAGAGCTAGGTAGATTAGGGGTAATATCATCTTGAAAGTCCTCGAAGCCGTATGTCTGAAGTATGAGCTGAGGATTTATGTCGTACAAAGAGAAGTTCAAATATAAGAGAGTACTTACGAAATACCGTTGTTCGCAGCTGTAAGACAATAAACAGTTGAATGGATAGAGGAAACGGTGCAGCTGGGCGGGGAAGGAAGTGAGTCGGCGAATAGTTCCGTGGCATCGTCGGCCAATACAAACATTTCAATTAATTGCAGTCCACGTTGCACTACACCGGCGCTGTACGCGACCAATGAACTGCACCGCCCGCCTCGGGAGCAACGACCGATTAATACGCCTAGAACACTTTATCAAACTAATAAAGATGTCTTCATGTTCCGCAAACTCTACGCTAACTTTGGCTGTCTCACTGCTACTATTATGCCCATACAAAACAACAAATTGTTCCATCGTTCTTGATAAATTGGCATATTCAAAGGCTCGTTAATCTCAAGAACGATAATAAAAGCTATTAAAAGCGACATCTTAAAAATATTGTTTCCTGTTTACTGACTAGAATATATTAGAAGAACACAAGCTCTTGTGATTTTAAATTGGAACTCTTCGTTTCATATCGTGAGCACGCAGAACGTAGCAGATGAACGTGACAGTATTTCAATAACTTGTTACGTTGAATCGACGCCGCGTTGTTGTGAATTTATTAAACAAAGCAAAATACATCGGAAAACCAATAGACCGTCCAATAAATCCGCGCAAAATTCATATTCATAGTCATGCAATAGCGGAGTAGAAGAACTTATGAAGCCATTTTGAATATAAAGTCATATTTTAAACAGAGTCGCAGTTTTCAAACGATTCTTTTATATTCAGATCATGAATAAGAGACACGTTGATTTTTAGAAATTACTGACTATAGCGGATTTCCAAGAAAGCAATTTATCTTAAAACTAGGTACAGAAGGAATTGTCCCGCATTCCTTGAGTACGTAAATTTATTTAATAGTTCACTCAAGCGTTCTATTGGAAAATAAGTTCGCTGATTTCGATAGTCTTTACACGCACCGTCAATTCAAGTTTAGTTATAGTTTTTCGATTGAAAAGCTAAATTTACCCTTAAATAGAATACAAACAAAGAGCAAACTGTGACAAGCGACAACGAAAACGGTGCTAACTCAACTAAGAACTCAACTAAGAACTCAACTAAAGGAGCTATAGGTTTTACAAATATATATGAAAGTGCTTAGACACGTAATAGCTCTACTAGATGTGATATCGGCTTGTAACTAGCACGGAAGTATAGTCCAGAATATCGTGTGACAGGTCAAGAAAGTCAAAGATAAAGTCGGGGACACGTGCTGAACTGGAAACATATCAAATCAGAGGCGCTATGATTGTGGCAGACTATTTCAGTTCTGGTGGTCAAACAGTAAGCAAACCTATTTGGGGACGACATACTTTTCAGTTTGTGGGACAGGTAATATTAGAAAGTATAAAATCTAAAGTCTGGTATAATTGAATAGGATGGGTGTCTGTATGCAATGTCGTTTGAACTTCTAAGCTGTAGGATGTTTTAAGCATTAATTATCTTGTGTTATTTAATACAAGTTTTTACCAGGCTTTCTTCTACATCTACACTATTTACAAAGAAAGATTTGATTGTTTGTTTGTTTGTTTGCATTGAATAGACTCCGAAACTACTAGACCGATTTGAAAAATTCTTTCACCATTAGAAAGCTATTTATAAAGAGGAAATATTTGATTATTCGTTTGTTTGTTTGCATTGAATGGGCTTCGAAACTACTGGGCCGATTTGAAAAATTCTTTCACCATTAGAAAGCTACATTATCCCCGATGGATATAGGCTACATCATTTTCACGAATTCCCACGGGAACGAAGTCCCGAGCGGAATTCTAGTTGTTTCATAAAGCTGCATTATTACAAATTATGTAGTTTCTTTGACAGGAATGACATAATTTTGACCAATCACAAGCAGTGATTTTATCGATGTTGCCAGTCACGCTGTAACTTGTAAGTAAAGCATAAAGGAACATATAATCTTGAAGGTGATGCAAAATGATTAAAAGAAGAAAAAGTTTAAGATTAATCTGGTGTCCATTGGGACTGGACTTGCACTAGCGGAATAAAAAGCGGCCAGAGTAAATAACCCCAAACTATACAGGGTGATAAAAACCTTTTAGCTATATTCAAAATCCTGAACCAGTATCACTTACAGAACACTTTTGTTTTTTTATTTTTATTTTTTTCGGTAGGATTTTTTTCCTTAACGTAGACACCACTCGGGTGCACCCCCCGAGCGCTATCCGCACCCCTCGCGTGCCTGGTGTAGGAGTCTGGTGTAGGATGTCTACGTCTAGGCAAAAAATGAACTATTCCCATTGAAAAATTTAAAAAAAAACATAAATGTGTTCTTTGAGTGATACTGGTTCAGGATTTTGAATATAGCTAGGTTATTGCAGAAACGAAATAAGAAACATTTTATTTAAAAATTGTGTACAAAGGCGAGGTTATCTCTAGAAGAGATCTCTTCAGCCAACCTAGCCGATGAGAAATAGTGTACAAACTGACCAAAGTAGAAGTAGCTACACAACTATATTCTTTATAATTATGCAACCTACTTCGACAGATCAACAGACTGTAACAGGTCATTAAAATATATCGCCATCTATAACTTCACTTAGATCCTTAATAGAGTAAAAGTTGGAGTTATGAGAACATATGCACTAACCAAACGTACCTTAGTATCTATGCTAGAATCCTAATATATCTTAGCGACAGGGCATGCAGGTCGCGGCAATCATGAAGATAATTTCGAGTTAATTTACGATGGAGATAAGGCGAGTGATAGATAAGGCTGCAGATAGGCTAGCCTCGATTATTGAGAACCACTCTCTGATAGGATTCTTTTCATAGGGTCCAATCCAATCTAACTTTCCGATACCGAAGAGAATTTCACTTGATAATCATCTCGCTAGCTACGCTGATGCTTGTGATTTTGTTTGATGAAAACTTTTTCTTTGTTACGAATCCGCAGCTTTTTGTTTCAAAACCCTTTTCCGGTTTCCCTAACAATTTGTTTTTAATATGAATTATTTATTGTTTTGAATTTAATGTATTTATGGGTCTGTTTTTTCTGGTGAGGTTCAGCATTTTAGGAACGTATGTTGCAAGATACACAATATGTACAAAAACATAATGTCATTTGTACAGGAAATAATTGATCTATTAAATGCAAAATTATGTAGTATTATAATTGAGTTTTACAAGTGTGCTATAATAAAAAATTAAATACCATGCTTGATAATGATAAATGTTTCGAGACAACGAAGGAAGAATATGGAGATGAGATGACCACTATCAATACATCGAGAATATGTCAAACAACTATTGTAAGTCGGCATTAAGAGTAAAAAATATTCCATTCCAAGTTATGATACTGAAGACGATAATTAATCAAAAAAATTACAATTGGAACAGACATTCTCGATGGGGTCAAATGCTTGTATATTGCAGCAGTTTATCGATTTACTTTCAAATATAAATGGATACAATATGTTTCTTAATTTTAAAATTCACATTGCCTGTATGTACGTACAGTCCAACAAGGTTTGGAAGTTCTCAACCGTTTCTTCTTATGACCATTTTAGGTTTCGAGCCGTACTCGTACTTGTGTTATACCACTTTTGGCTAAGACCTTTTCTGGATTTTCCCAAAAAGGCTCCATGATTTCATTTTGTTTTTGTTTTTGTCGGGATTTGTGAGGGAACCAACACAATAAGTATTCTTTTAGGTAAGTAATACACTTCCCATCAGTTAACAGAAATTGAAGTATTTTTTGACCCCAAATAAAAAAGAGGGTTGTGCATTTGTGTATCTATACAGGGGCGGGGCTTTAGGTATCTCTCTTTCAACCTCTCAGGCGGTTAATCAGTCCATGAAACTGAACAACTTTTGAGTTCCCATACAAGCTTCATCAGCATATTGCGCATTTTCATGGACTGATTAACCACCCGAGAGGTTGAAAGAGAGATACCTAAAACCCTGTATATGTCTCTATATATGTGTCTGTGGCATCATAGCTCCAAAGGAAATGACCGATTTTGATGCGGTTTTTTTGTTTGAAAGCTGACGTAATCGAGATGGTTCTTGCTATATTTGATCAAAATTGGTTCAGCCGTTTAAAAGTTATAAGCAGTGTGGCATTAGTAAGGTATAGTGTATAGGTAAGTTAAAACCCCGAATACTAAATTCTCTAGATGTGGGTAATTTTTGTAATTTTAAGAAAAGTGAGTAATTTTTGGAAGTACCTACCTTCAGTACTTGTTAGCTGGAAATTGGCCGTCGGCCTAGGTTAGCTGGTATTCATACATTACTAGTAAGTACTAGCACTACTATTTCCCACACATTTGGTTTATGAGAAAAATAAGTAAGGTCTGGCGGCCCTGGGATCTCCGTCTAAAAGAAGAAGAAAGAAGCTTCTAAAATAAAATAAAGAACTAAAACACGAAAGGAAAGACTAGAAACTCGTTGTTATTTCCAGTAACCAAACAGAACAGTTATTAAAAGTTATTATACATTTCCTTTATTAGACGAGCCAGACTGAGCCAGTGCAGTACAGTAAATAGGCAGAGATACATGTAAATCAAACAGCAAAGAAACAGATTATCACTCCACATCAAGCAATAATTAGTTGAATGCATAAACAGTACTTGTCGATCTTGTAACTAGATTCTAGTTGGACATGAACAAGTCTAGATCTTAATCTGGTGTTTGCCTACTATTTAGAAAAACACCCACAGCCCTGCTGGTTAATTGACTTCTCTGTACCTTTATAGGGATTGTTTATTTTTATGGTTCTTAAAGGTAGATAGGTACTGTACAATAAAAGGGTAAATTGGACTTCAGAAAATCAAGAGATGAACAACATTTTTATGGTAAAACTACCAATTTATATACAATGTTTAGATTGTTTGAACTCTTTCGTAATCACCAAAGGACATTATTAAGATTTCATTTTTAATATTTGCACGGATTTGTGTACGTTTCACAAATTTTTGCACAAAAATGTATAAGTTACATAAAAAGTACATATTAGACAAGATAATAACATACTAGAAGGGTTAATATCGCTGTTCTTTTACTATATCATTAATGGTCATATTATTATGCCTACTTGGGAAGCACTGTACTGATCTGTTAGTTGGCGTACATTAATGTTCAGAGTATAAGAGGCCAAACATAAGGCACAATGAAGCTAATCTCGCCTAAAGAGGTACAAGCTGTCACATAAGGAGAGGTGGATGATGCGACCTCCCGCCGCCGCGACTTGGGAGGTCCAACCGGCGGCGTTAAAAGAATTAATAGCATACAAGCAACTGGTGATAGCGATACCACAGAGCACGATAAGATAAGAAATTCTCACACTGAATTATTCATTTGCAATAAATATGTACTTTCTCATTGTGGTGTGCAATAAAGAATCATTGATTCATTATTTCATTCATGTACTTGATCAATGAAAGCGTCCTTTATTGAGAAAATCGTTTAAAATTTGGTGAACTGTAATTATACAATCAAAATAGATGCCGTTATAAAAACAACAGGAAATTTTTCTCATTTACAGTAGAAACGATAAAGGATTATGAATAATACCGCATAAAGGTAGACCTCAATTGATTCAAATCATGAATGATATGAGTGATTTCAACGAAAGTGCTCTGTAGCGAGTAGCATGTAAAAATGGTAGTTTTCGATCCACCAAGTTGCTTTTGGCAAATTAGCTTATTCTTATTTCTCTCTGTCAGCAAGCAACATGCCTTGGATATCCATTAAATTGACCATCCTGGCTCAGGTCATCAAACTTTCAATAGTCACCGTAAAATTAATATGAAGTATTTGACATGTTTTAACAGGATATGTTATATCTAAGTATAGGTACATTAGAAATCGTAGTGGTTTGGAATATGTAGAATTAATAAACAAAATTGTATGCCACCGAAATCTAGTAGCCACCTCTAGTTTTACGCTCTACGTGTTCACCTTTACCCGTGAGAATTCCTTAACGACATCTATGACTATGAGTGTCTTTATCTAATAATCCTAAGCACTTTACGACATGGTCATTGACGAAAAGAGTTGAACATGGTTCAGTAAGTACATTTACATTTTTATCGAGCGCCATCTTGTGACTTTGTGCTGTTTCTTCAACATCTATACATGCCTTTCTAAATTAGACATAAAACCTTTGAATGAGTTTTTTTTTGTAGATAATGGGTTTGCTCTTGACCACAAATCCACAATCTAGCCCAGAGGCGGAGATGTGGTCGAGGATGTAGCAAGCTCACCCAGAAGATGCCTATTCACTCGAACTTTAAAGAGACACCGGTCATATGAGCCCGGAAATACAGACGCAGGCAGAGAATTCCATTCCTTAGCGGTGCGCAATATAAAAGATGAAGAGAAGCGCTCAGTACGGATCCGAGGAATCTCGACAAGGTAAGGGTTGTACCCCGCGGTGCCTCTGGATGTCAGGTAGAAGAAAGGGGCGGGCGGAATGAGCTCCTGCAGCTCATGATCATACTCCCCGAAGTACATCTTCTTGAGGGTTTTTTGTTCCCCTATATTTACGTACCATATTTATTATGCTTTTTTAACTCTAATTTGATACCATATAGTGTTTCCAAATGAGCCTGACATTTTGGCACAAAAAAATATTGTTTTCTTACAAAAAATATGTTGAAGATTTCATTTGCTTTCCAACAACGCGAACATACCTCTTACCAGCCCATATACGTTCCCACCGAGGGGCACGGGCCTCCCTTCGAAACACGAAGGGAATTTATAGGCCATAGTCCACCACGCTGGTTTAATGCGGGTTGGTGGATCACTCGTCTTTCGAAAATGAATTTTCTTGGACGAGCGGGTTTCATCACAATGTTTTCCTTGCGCAAGTGATAATTAGAAATCCGTACATAAATCCGCAAAGATGAATTTAGTGGTACAGGCGCGCCACAGGATTTGAACCCGCGACCTTCGGATTACAAGTCTGGCTCATTACCAACTGGGCTTTCACCGCGAACATACCGCCTAACAACATTAACCAATTTATCAAACAACCTCACAAGCCAACGTTCGTGTACATCTCCACAATTGATGGACGGGAAATGATACTAATAATGTATGATGAATAAAATATTTCAACTTGTCTGAATGGATCGTTATGGAGTCGTACCTGGGCCTGAAATGATGAGCCTTTGTATTGCTAACACAACCATTTGTACTACAGGACGTAGTAAAATGATCCGAGATAGCTATTATATGCTGATGTGTATATTGTGTATACGCAGAAAATAGAGAAAGATTGTGTTATTGATTGTTGATAGATTTATTTATTATGTACAGTACATATAATGTAGTATTATATTATGCAGTATATTAATATACATATATGTTTATATATATCTTTATTTATGTGAATATTATGACATATAATTATATTATTATTTGTATATTGTAGAAATAGGTTCATATGTTTAATTTCTTTTTTTTATATTAATTAATTAATTGGTAGGTAATGCAAACATTATTGCGTTGTAACCCGCACCACATCTGTTTATCTCTTGCCATCTCTAAGGTAGACTGGAAGAGATCCCTTTAGGGACAAGTCCGCCTTTGCACATCTATGTATCTTTTGTATTAGTCTATAAGAGTTTGCAATAAAGAGTTTACATACATACATACATTGTGGTAGGACAAGGCAGTCAATAAACAAAAAGAACAAACGGCAGCATATATCAGGCTATACATGTTGACTTTGACTTCGCCCTTATCTCGCTCGTAATAGCGTCTGCTTTCGTATTTTACATGGGTAACGTGCTGCTGTGTGAACAAAATGAAAAGCATAGTTTCTAAGGTAAGAGTTTTCATGCAATGTCTATAAAACACAACAGTCGTGACATTTTTACTTTTCGATGTTTCGCCAACTTTGAAGGCATCACAGACAACTAAGGTGTCTAGTCCAGCTTTGGATAGAATCATTACACGCGACTTAAATCCCGTTTTACTTCAGTTTTCTAACCGTTCAAAAAAGAATTAATTAGGTACCAGTCTTTGACAACAAGCTGTTTTAGCTGACCCAAATATAAAATAATTAAAAAACAGCCGAACTTATGATTTCATGTGCTTATCAGGACATAATTTCATGGAACTCAGCGGCATTAATCCCTCAAAAGACGGTTTAGTTTTTAAAATATAGACCCAAGTGTAAGACCTGATTGTTTCAAGATTCAGACAGAATTATATAAAACAAGTTGTTCAAAGATAAATGTAATTTCTAAGAACAAGCCGGCACATTTATAATGAAGAAAGACTTATGCAGAGAAAAGGCTATGTTAAACCGACCAAGTGTAAGTCGAACTCTCGCACGAAGGGTTCCGTACCGTTACCTATAAAACCGGCCAAGTGCGAGTCGGACTCTATAAAAATCATTATCTCTATAAAAGCGGCAAAAAATCACGTTTGTTGTATGAGAGCCCCCTTAAATATTTAATTTATTCTACTTTTTAGTATTTGTTGTTATAGCAGCAATCGAAATACATCATCTGTGAAAATTTCAACTGTCAACTACCACAGTTCATGAGATACAACCTCGGACAGACTTATCTTTAAAAACGAGCAAAAAATCACGTTTTTTGTATGGGAGCCCCCTTAAATATTTATTTTATTCTGGTTTTTAGTATTTGTTGTTATAGGACCAATAGAAATAAAGCATCTGTGAAAATTTCAACTGTCTAACTATCGCGGTTAATAAGATACAGCCTCGGACAGACTTTCTATAAAAGCGAGCAAAAAAAATCACGTTTTTTGTATGGGAGCCCCCTTAAATATTTATTTTATTCTGGTTAATCTGGTTAATAATTATTGATATTAATAAATTAGAACTGTAATCTTATTTTATAACTAGATTTCAACCCGCGTGCATAAGTACTTTCGAGTCGCCCGCCCCCCAACTTAGATCGATTAAATCGATTAAATTCCCCATTCTAAGTAAAAAGTCTAATAAATAATCATGCATAGACTTCTTAAAAGCGCTCGAAACTGCCCCTCCTTATATATTAATATGCCATGAAGCAATTAAAATAAAACCAGTAGCGATCAAGCTATCGTTTATTGAATGTACACGTGTTGAATAGTCGTAGTGGCTCTGGGCCATAGTGACTGCTACCTGGCATTATGAGCAGATTATTTACGAGCACTTATACTGCATACTAATGAACTACCGGTGGACAAACCGATGTAACTAACAACGAAGAATTAAGTAATCATTTGGTAATTCAATGATTGAGTATTTCAGTTGAAATTAAATACAAGGTCAACTTAAATAAAAAGACGCAGTAACAGGGTTACTAGCCTATTGAATTAAATCAGTACAAGTTAGGAACACATTATTCATCCTATATCTTTCACAACATAAGACAGTTTAATTATAAAGTTTTCAGCGTTGACAAATAAAATTAATTTATGTCTCGCATTTTATTAAATTTCAATTGGGGCCCCTCAAGCGGAGTGGATATGCCAGAACTCGACGAAATAATTTTCCAATTTCTGATTTGCATACACTGTTTGCGACCACTGGGTCTGTTGGACAATCAAATCGAAATTCGTTTTCAATCAACAATGCTCGCCACGTCGGCTGAATAATCCCAGGGGTGGGGTGGCGGCGCGGGGCGGGGAGTGGACAATGGTCGGGAGAGCCGATTTGCATGGACCGAGTACATTCGGCCCATTTGCATGCCCAAAACGGGCCAGCAGTGCTGACAGCCCAAGGACGAGCCACCGGCGCCGCCGACGTTGATGTAATACAATGTTCCACAACAACGCTTATTCAAATTTCAATTTCAACCTTCGAATCGTCACCTTCAATATCTGAATTTGGTACCGCATTATATGGCGCCCATCACACTCTTTCGGGATACTAATGTGGCACCACAATGAAACACGTGTTGCAGTTTACTCAGCTTGAGGACTGCTAAACGAATCGGTTATTTTATGTTCTTGTCAACAAAAAACTCATGAATAGACACATTTAAAAATAACGCAGGAGCGATGCAGACGACCGAGAATTCGTGAGTCTCGTGTGGGATTTTAAATTATGTGAGATGAACAAAGGGGTACTCACTTCCAGCCGGTGGAGTATCTCGAAAAGAGCCATATTTCGTTGCTGTGAGGGCGAAAACAATGGCAGCGTTTTCGCGCCCGCTGACAGTTACACGGCCTCTGCAAAGAAAATTTAGTATGAAATTTAAAATTCATTCGAAAGCGCGCGTATTTTGGCGAGAGTTTTAAATCAGAAAGCTAATAATTCACGTGCATGTGGTTTAAAATTGGAGCGATTTTCATTTCCTCAAATGGGCCGGAGCGAGGATTCTTTGAGCTGGTAGTGTGTACGGAAATTACGAGTGAAATCGGAATCGGTATCGCGGGCCGGCGCCCGGCAGACGTCCGGGGGTCCCGTTTCCTACCCGTGCTTCCAGACGCTGAGTAAACCTCGCTCACAGCTAGTACTGTAAGCAATTTATACAATACGTGCAGCTTAGCGTTGCGATCCTGCTACATATTAAACAGTTTATGTATTTGGAGAGCTCTTGCATGAAGGTAAATAACCTAGAGGGAAAATTGAATTCTAGAGTTGGGACATAAGTAGGAAATAGTAGTGGAGAGCATGGATACGGAGACATCCGGCGGGGAATGTGGACAATGGGCGCGAGAACGAGAGCTCGAGTGGAGCTCGGACTGCCATCGACGTATTTCAATGAGAAGTAATTTGAGATAAGTGGAACTGCAAGGAGTGTAACTGGAAAACGCACGAAGCCGGACGTCCGGTCCGCGCCGGTTTGTCATGAATAGCGCGCGTGGAACGCCGTACGATATGCACTTTGTTATCTTGAAACTAACATGCTCGTACAGTCTAGTGCGCGTAAAATTTGCATTTTTCACGTTGTGCTGCGTAGTTTAAAAGGACAAAGCAGATTGTAAAGCTTGCTCGCTGTAAAACAATAGCTAGAGCTACCTACAAATTCTGGTGAATAATCTTCACACACACATACTACCGCGGTTAATTGAGGGCCTATTGCATATCATTTAAGGATCTCAAAGTATTAGGTACTTTGTAAAAGTCCTATTTGTAGAGCCATTTAGGACTTGACAAAAAGTGTATTATAAAATTTCAATTTAACGAAGCATCATATAAAAGAGACCAAATTTATGATAACGGAGTAATCTGATGTCCGCATTAATTACAATTTCGTGGTCGCATAAATCACACGCTGTGAATATCGCGTGAGGAACAATTTATTTACACCCAGTACAAAGACCGAGCATAATCGTACATTCATAATGTCATAATGCTTGTATTATTCAACGCTTATTATAACACTCTCTTCTCTTGTTTTTGCCGAATTTAACTGTATTATTAGAGAATTCCTTTGCAAAAATATTCCTTTCCTACACGGTTTGACCTAGAGGCTTTAGTTACTTAGTTTTTTGAGATTACGTGCCTTTACACGTGCCTTGACTTCTAAAGGAATGAGTTTTTGCGACAAAAAGAGTTAAGATTTTTTAAAATAAAGAGTAAGTTAGTATTTATAACTCATAAAATTAAAAACATTCAGATAAAGCAACATCAGTTAAAGGTCAGGTTACTAAAATATGCATTTTAATCAACAAAAGAGTCAAAAGTAGTATGTATAATTTGCCGAGTTTTTTTCAGTGGATAGAGTCGACGTTCATTCTCAATTTAAGAGGATCGTCTCAGTGTTTTTTTTTTCCATACAAACAGCGTCAATGGATTCTATCCACTAAACGTCAACGGATCCATGTGAAATTTTGGAATAGTATCAAAAACACCAGAAACTAGGTTCAAACGTTTTGATTTTTGTGATATTTTTAGTACTTAGACGAAAAGATATTTGAGACTAAAAGTCAGCATTTTTCGCCAAAAAAATGTTCTACATTTAAGAGACGCCTGTTGAAAAACTAAGAACAATTTTGGAAAAAACAAAAGTACGAACCTCGTCTAAACGCTTACGAATCGATAGAGACCAAACGTACGATTTCATTAAGTTTTTGGGGTAGGAATTCATTGACGCCTAAACTCATAATTTTGGAAATAAAACTCGGCATTTTGCCGGAAAGCTGCAATTGTCCCTTTCGCAAAACTGCAGCTTTGAGGCGGGTGTCGACATCGAGACAGCATGAAAAACAACTGAGACGCTAGTCCAAACTGAGACGCTCCTCTTAAGAACAAAACTATTACATTGGGTGACTTTAAATTAGCTAATAATAAATTATGGAAGTAAATCAACTCACAAAACTGAACAACTTTCCCCAAGGAAAATAGGTCGAAATATAATAGGTATGAAATTGCCGTTTTTTTTCTCAAGCTTTATTTTATTCATAATTTATTTGATTGAACAGCTATTACTACAATTGTTTTTAATTTAAAACCTTGGCCATATAACGGAGTCAAATTAATACATATTTACTTTAGATTTATTTGCTGAAAAAGAAGCTCAAATATAGCTCATTTCATCCGTTGCCCGTTTCATTGCTTATTTTTGCTGTACCGTTGTTACAGTTAAAACTTTCAATAAAGTATGATGAAAATTAACGTAATGTTGTCCACACCTTCCCACAAAATTTTGCTAAATTTGGATTCCGCATTCCCGAGAAAAATCCAAAAACGTTAGTATTCAGTTTTCCAAAAATATTGTATGAAAATCGGCAATTTCATAGGTAAAGACCTATTATTAAAAAATTCGAGTTTTCATATAACTCGTGCGATTATAACTAAAGGGGGCGATTCACCACCATATATGAAATTGAACAACTTTTCACATCTTAAATTTTAGATTACTATTTCAAAAGTCATCCAATATACAAAGGCCCGCGCATCAAGTTACCCCATTTCCATAGCAAAACCATTTTCATCGCAGCAACACAGACTGTATGTATGTGGTAACATGATGTGCGGCCCTCTGTACGAAAACTTTGTTTTAAATTTCCCCCAGTCACAATTACCATAAAAGCAACAATGGAAATTAAACATGGGCTGCACATTGTCCAGAAACAAAGCGTTTTGGGGTTGGCAGAAATGTATACATCCTACTTACAGCAAACGTACGTCACACTTTATATGTACCTACCTATATTGAATTTTGTAGGCAAACATAATGGTTGGCGAAATGCGGGTAAAAATCTCAAAAAGCAGATGTTTGTTCTCCGATTTGAATATTCGTGTCCATCCATTTGTATGGGGTAATTTTAAATCTGTTTGCGAAACGAAACTGAACAACTTCCATAAGTAATTCTCGAAAAAAATGGTCTTCTTGCCTTCAAAAACTGAATCAACTGATCGCTTTATTTTTATGGAGGTGAAATTTTTTTCACATCTTGACCTATGTTCCTTGGGGTTAGTTGTTCAGTTTCGTGGGCTGATTCACATCTTTAATTTTTGCTAACTGATTTAAAGTCATCCAATATGTAATTATGTGTGATATGCGTATCCACTTTTTGTGTTAAATGTAACTGTACCTTACTTTTGTTGGGGTGCAATAAAGTATATTGTATTGTATTGTATGTCCAAAGGGGCCCAAAATACAACGAAAAAACGTAGTGAAGGCCTTTCTGGATTTTAAAAAAACAGCGATCAGAAAAATTTCCAGGAATTAGTTTCCATGTTATCTCGGAGGTAAAAAATGCGTAATGGACCAAGTAGTTCAATTATCAATAATTACCATCTACAGGATGTTGTGATAGCCACCTGCGATTAACTGGAACTAGGCCTTAAACATCAGTAAGATGCTCAGTACGATATAAACTTTGACATGTTATGTTATGGTTATGATAGTCCGAGTACTGTTATAATGTTTGCAGTAGCTCGCATTAGACATCATCGGAGAAATCATCAGTCGATAGTATTTTTAACCTCCGCACAAAAAAAGAATGTTATTAGTTTGACGAGTGTGTCTGTGTTTATGTGTGTCTGTCAGTGGCAACGTAGCTCCTAAACGATTGGCCGATTTCGATGCAATTTTTATTTGTTTGCAAGCAACTGATATCGCTTTCGAAGATTAAAAAAAAACGGTTTCTTTTCCTACCATATTTAGAAAGCCACATTAGGTTTTAGTTTCAAAATTTCACTCCCACAGAATTTGTAAAGACTGTCTTATCATAAAAAAAATATAAACCAATTATAAAATTATTCTGAAACAATGACTCCGCAATCCTCGACCCTCCAAATTATTATCCATCTAGATAGAGTTTCAGTTGCAAAAACAGGTCGTTAAAATTGTGCACCAAAGTGTGTTCCCGAGTACCGAATAATGTACTTACAGATACTGAGCCCAGTTTACGGAATAACAGGATAAACATTTTATCGCGAGACCACATCCCGATACTCCCGTACTGAACTAACATTAGAGCTGTAAAATGTGGGATATCTTTAAGGCGACTACAGCACCCGATAAAGGCAGCACACATAGGAATAGTGCCATATCCTTCTCTCAACACGCCTGGGCCGGCAGTGCGAACAGTGTCGATTCACGAAGTTTACGGACTATGAAAGCGTGCGTGCGTAAAAACATGTTCGAAAGTTAGAAAAATGAGATTTATGGAAAGATAACAGCTTAAATCGAAAAATGCGTTGACTACTTATCGAGAGTGTTCAATCACGAACATTTTGATAGCAAATTCAAGTTCCTGTGTGCATTTAATTATCGTTTTTACAGCTTAAAAGATACACAATATTGGGTATTTAGAGGTGACTTTGTGAGCTTTTTCTATCGAACCAAAAGTGCTGAATCATGTTTTCAGCTAACTACTTATCTAGTTTATGTCCTGAATATTACCTTATCTACGCATCATAAAATCGTAAATTAGGTGCTGTAGTCGCCTTAAGAGAGTTCATGTACTGAGTAACATTATGGCTTTAAATTAGTTAGCGAAAGTTAAGGATTCGAATCAGTCCACCCTACTACAGCTTTCCCCAAGGATAACTCTAAAATTAAAAAAAAATTGTATCACCCGTGACATTCGATTGCTTATAACTTTTAAACGACTGAACCAAATTTGAACAAATATAGCTAAGAACCATCTCGATTACGTAAATTTTCGCAATTTTCCGTCGATGCGAGAAGCGTTTTAAAAAATTGAATGCACATCGATTTTTTTATTACAGTTAATAGGGAATATGCATGTTTTTTTATTTAAAAAAATAATCATCATTCATGTAATAAACAGTTTAGTAAAACTATTTTTCGAATAACTATGAAATTAAAAAAGACATAAGCCATCGAAGATTTATTTCTATCTCTTTCTAGCAAAACGAAATTTAACACGGAGTTTGTATTGACGTAGTGACATGTGACGTTACAGTCCATGTCGGATCTCTCTGTCTAATCGGTGCGTAATTAATAGTTTTAAATGCGTATATCGGCCGTATTTCTTGGCAGATTTTAATTTTAATTTCATTTTTTGACATCTCAACTACGGTATTTTCTTATTTTGTTAATCAATGCGATAAAAAAAAATCATGCATATTCACTATTGTACATACAGTCTGATCCGTCTTTGTCTTATTATTATTAAATTAAATATTGTTTTTACTTTATCATAATTTTTATATAAATCAAAATCATCGAAGTATTTCAAATACAAACACAAAAGTAAAACAAATTACGTTGAGTCATCTAATTGCTGTAACCTAGTTAGCTACTTCGCTTATTTGTTTTAAAAATAATGTCTGAGTTATTATTTTTTACGTCAAATCAATGTCTGTAAGCATTTAAATTTGATTCCTGCAAAGGCCGTATCATCGTCGTCAATTATTTATTATTAATCGTTATTAATGATACTACATACTAAGGGTCCTTCAGCAAATTGCTTTGTAAAAAATTAATTACTGTAACAGATATTTCATATTTAGTCGCCAACAAAATGTACTTATGTAAAAAAATGGTTACGTTAGTATTCCCACAACATACATATTTTTGTTTTGTGTTAGCATAATTTGTATTACTTTTAAATACCTAGTACTCATACTGTTTATTTTACACTTTATTGTATTAGACTTAAGTTTTACGTAAAAATAAATTATTATTATTATACATACATACGCTCACGCCTGCAATTCTTATTGGGGTAGGCAGAGCATCAGTGGTTTTAAAACCACTTGATGCCACGTTTGACATACATTCAGAGGGCTATAAGACAAAATATGATGTAAGTGGTGACAGGTTGTCAGCCTTTCACACACAAAGCAAAACCTTCGCGTTCCACTGGCTGACTTTTACAGTATGCCTGGGAAAGAGTAGGCAGCTGGCACATTCTATATTTTTCTTTTACTCCAAATATGCTGGACTTGGAGTAAAAGAAAAACATAGAAGTTACACAACATTTACAGATTAATTTACAGATAATATTTTGTGACAATAACCACGAAGCCATTTCCTCGATGTAATCCCGTAATCCCCTTCTTGTTTTAATACTTTAAGTGCCGAACAAACCGAGCGTTAAAATATTTACACCGCGGTTCGAAACACGGCCTCGTCCCGAAAAGCTTCACATAGCAACTACTGCCTTGAATAAACTAACACTAATATTCTTACGGTATGTTAGAAAAACTAGGAAAACCTACCGGCTAGATCACTTCCACAGACCCACTTCACTATCAATCCTAATATTATCTTTGATAGCAATGCTCCTAGGAAAAAGCTCTTCAAGTTGGTGTGTTGATGAGTCAGTGAATGATTCTGGTCCAACAATTTCATAAGTGTTGACATACTATATCATTATCAGTTTCATGTCAGTCTATACAGCGAGTAATTAGACCTTAAAATGTAGATGTCGTTATACTATTTTGATTTTTCATTACAGGATGCGTAAAATCCATTAGTATGGTTGACAAATATTGGTTAATAAATCCATTAGTATGGTTGCCAACTTTATTTCTGTTGATTTATTTATTGTTTTGGTTAATAATAGAATTATCTACGTTGTAAATCGTGCCGTGCCGTAAGCTCACCTAATAAAAAATAAGTACATAAATAAATATTGAACAAGTATACTAGTATCTAAAAAAGTCTTAACTGACTCATTAAAAGGTACAACCCTCTTCATTTTGTCTACAACAAGGAAAAATGCTTTTTTTTTCGTTTTTATTATTCAACAGAAGTCTTTTGGATACTTCGTATTTCAGATTAAGAACTATTTATTGAAAATGTATTTTTTAAGACAGACAATAATTCAACCTTTAAAAGATAATAAAAGCTGCTAACATGATGGCAGTTCCAACTTTACCGCTCTAAAGTTTAAAAAGCCAGCTACGATTTCAGCAACAAATAATTCAAGTGGATTTGGAATTTTGGCTGCAGTAAAATGTACCCACATTCGACACTCGCCCATAAATGTTGAATCGCAATACTTTATTCTGCTTCAAGAATACTTACTGAGGCACTAGGGCCTGCTTTATAAGAACTATAAGAGGTACCTGATATTTAATTTACAAATAAAATGTTTTACAAGAAATTCGGGTTTAAATGTGAGATAAGTTGAATGGACCATTTCTACAAAAACAAGTATTTTAGAAGCTTTTATTTTACTCTTCTGTTGAATGAAATCTCGAACATCGGAGGCAGTATTAGAAATTGAGCAGATAACAACAGGTGTAAAATAGAAATACTCGAATTACTGAGCCTCGGAATTGGGTATTTTAGTCGGAATTTTCCTGGTATCAATAAGCACAGCATTTCATTGAATTTGAAAGTGACGCGGTGTACGTGACAAGGCGCGTCTATGTAGAGAAAAAAATATATATACTACTAGCTTAAAGCTTTCCACCCGCGGCTTCGCCCGCGTGGACTACAGGTTATATCGTGCCACACTGTGGGATAAAATGTAGCCTATGTCCTTTCCCAGGCTCTAATCTATCTCTGTACCAAATATCAAACTTGGGTCAGTAGTTTAGGTGTGAAAGACGGACAGAGAGACAGACAGACAGACAGAGTTAGTTTCGCATTTATAATATTAGTAAGGATAACAGACTTTTATCACACACAAAAATCCTTCGATTTTCTATCAGAGGTTACAATTTTCTGTGTTTTCCGTTCAAAACAAACTATTTAGACACGAAGCTATGTTACTAATTCGTGTATTCAGCTCGAATTGTATTAGAGGATGCCCGGGACTTCGTTCCCGTTGGAAATTTGGAAAATCATTTCTTATTCCTTGTCTACGTTACTAAAGGAACTTTCGTATCAGATTTCAACTTTATCTTTCTAAGTTTTTAATTATAATTTTAATTATAAGATGGGTTAACTCTTGACCTCAATCTTGAACATAAAGGTCAAAGATGAGGTCGACGATGGAGCGAGTTAACCCAGAAAACGCCTATAAAGGCACTGGTACTCCCACGCATCGACGGAACACAACAAGCTGTTTGGCGTCGGACTTCGGTAGGAGGGTGGTCGCGAACCAGACGGCCCTTTACAGAGCCTACCACACCGCATGAGACCATAGGACGACACCTCAGATTCAGACAAAAATGAAGTGTCGTTGCCTGGGATGGATCACTAGGAGGCAGGTCTCATTTGTGTTTCCTTAGTCGCCTCTTACGACACCCACGGAAAGAGATGGGGTGGTGTTATTCTAACCGATCACCACACGGCACACAATACGGCACAAAAGTCAGGACCTCCAATGATTTTCAGCTCGGCCAATTGTAAGCGGCGCAATTTATTTTCTGCATTTTATAAAACACGACGTCCAAGTAACTGATGACATATTACCTACACAATGAGCTTGCCACTATGTATTGTAATATTTTCTTTTATTAAACGTTTATCTACCGACCTGTGAACTGCACCGCTTCAGTTAATGTTATCAAATTCTCCAAAATAATTCATTTTATCTCTGCGGTCGTATCCCTGGAAGTGTGAGGCCAGCTAGCGGCAAAAAGAAACCGATTAAACCCATTAAGATAAAGAAATCAGAATACCTCTTTAAGATACTTAATCTTTGTACTTGAAATTAATAACAACATTAATGTTGTTTTGGTTAATTTGTGACCGATCTTGATGTTACTTGAAATTAATTTAAATTTGCCTTAAATTTAAATTAATTAAATGCGCCTGATTAAGGTATTGTGCTTTAATGAAAAGAATACGCCTTTAGATATATTATTTATAATTTTTTGCATTAACTAGGAAGAATGGCGAATGGTAAATGGGAAAAAGAGAGCTGGCTAAAAATTGTTTTTTTTTAATTTATTAAATCTTTGGCAAGAAGGCCATCAGCTTAGTTAATTATTATAAATCGTTTTTTAATATAAGATAATATAAAAATGCTACTATCATAGCAAATAGCCAGTTTTTTTGGGCAGCGGTAATTACTATGTGGGACAGTAGTAAGCGATTGCGAAACTCTGCGGAAACTGCCTCGTTCGTATTTTGCAAACGACGGCCAAGTGTTCCGAAGTAGGAAACAATTTCGTGTTCGGTATCTCGTAAACTATATACAGCGGGATTCAGAAGGAATTGAGAGCACATTCTCAGTCCTAGCAACAATAAAATACATTAAATGTTGCGTCCGTAACAATATTTTATGTGTTTTCAAACAGGTTGTAAATCTGCAACTACACAAATCAAGTCAGAGGTAATTCGACGCGGCGGTTTGAAAAGTCTGACGCCAGGGTTAGTGACATTTATCACACATTTGACCATACCTTTACGATAAATTATAGAGAGCAACAAAGTATATTGTACTCAAGGAACTTCGGCTAGAAATGTAATTAGAGAACACACTTATATCGCCGATATTCCAAGGCAATAAGTACCTAAATATTTTCTTAGTGTAAAATGTTACAGAGCAGGAATCTCTGCACTTATACCATACATACTCATCTACACCAATATTATAAAGAGGAAAGATTTGTAATTTTGTATGTAACGAATAAACTTAAAAACTACTGGACCGATTTGAAAAATTATTTTACCATTAGAATGCTACATTATCCCTAAGTAACATAGGCTACATAATTTTCCAAAATTCCCACGGGAACGAAGTCCCGGGCGGATTGCTAGTTACTTATACTTTATCCAATATCATTGAAATTATCAATTTTATAGCCATTCTTGAACTAGACGGTACAAAACTGATGCGACATTTCGGTTCTTAACGAGTAATGATATTCTGTGACCCACTTCGCTTAATCCGTACTTTCAGAACATCCTGTAGAGCACATAACGACATTTCTTAGCCTTTATCGATGATATATGCCAATTGCACGCCAATTTCCTCTTGAATAATGTTTAGAGCCGCAAAGGCTACGGAAAACCCATTTCACATAAAGAAATTTGAACGGAAATGATATACTTTATACCCTAGCGATAAAAGAGGCTAAATTATCCCAATTTACATGTAAATCGGCCCGTTACGAGGGAATATCAATGAGACACCCGAGATACACGTATTGTTATTTTATTGCAAATGTGGACGGAGTTTGATAGGAATTCTAAGTTGGATATACTGTACGGGTTCGTATAAACTTTACGACCCATCTACATAATACAGTCGTAACTTCCACGACACCTGTTTTTTGATTGTTATAGTAATGTGACAAAGGTGAAAGTTCTTTTTTAATCTTTTGCTATTTTCCTTTGCATGATAGTATTAATTTTTTTAATTAACTTGCAGCATTTTTTAAATATATATTTTTTTAAATTAGTCCATACATGTCCCCACCAGGATTTAGTGATATATAAATTTCACTAAATCGAGATTTCGTTTTATCACAAACCCGATTGAACGTCTTGCACGCCATTGAAATGAAACGTAAAACATAAAAAAACGTCAAAGTAGACATATAATCTAGGTTTAACATAACACAATCTAGATTTTCCTAATTTACTGCAAGTCGCTCTTAGAGACCTAGTTCATCGAAAATTCTTGATGTGTGTCATGTACCTTTTTTATTAGTAATGTATGTGGTCGATAAAATAATGATTTAACATGATCATGCTGGTTCTGCTAATTAGTAAAAAGCATTCAGTGCAGATTCCGCTCTTTGCCGACCGCCTCGCTCTGTAATCTGCCACAAAGCGCTTTAATTTCCGACGATTCAGCCTCAACGCCATTAATTTTAATTTAAGCTAATAGCAACGTGTAAATTTGACATAATCGGCGAATGTGTTTACTTTTATGTTTATAAATTAATTCATTCGAAGTGTCAGCCGGTGAGGAAGTCAAGAGTGACAAGACAGTTCCTTTCAACTCCTTTTCCATCAATTCGCTCCGTCATTGCACGCTCTAATAGCCACTCCCGGGTCTGTCTTCCCTACTTCACATGTCTACCACGTCCCTCACAGATTTTTCATGCAGATTTTCTCGTTTAAAATTGATAGAGGAGGATTCGTCCTCTGACTATCTTGATCCCGTTTGACGCCTACAACGCGAAGGTCGCTAACCCTCAATCTATAGCTTCCCGTTTCTTTTCTGGGACCCTTCGAAATTGGGATATAGATGCAATTTCCTTATAACAAAGACTGTGATTGTAGCATTACCTGTCTGACACAAGATCTAAAAAATCATTTCCGCGACAAAAGGTTTTGTTTGTATTGCAATACTATTTGGCACGAGATAGAGCAACTTAGTTTTCAAGGTTACTAAAGTGCATCCACCTTTAAATTGGAGACAGTCCAAAAAATTTGTTTTCACTAGGCAATCGGTCGCGATCTATTTCACTTTCGCTGAGTTACCGATATTTTTACAACTTGCACAATACCAGACGGAAAAAATACTGATACAAAAGTTTCCGCTCTAGGGCGTTTCACTGAGTAGACAAGAGATTTTATCATCTTTTGGGAGCCTTCGCTGTTAAAATGCCAGCAAAAAAAATATGTTTTTTGTAAATATGTGCTCGCAAAACGAGAAAAACGCATAGCTTGTGGAAACTGTAACATGGTTTAAAAAACACGGTTGAAGGAATAAACAATGGTATTCCATAAAAGGCAAAGAGTTTCTAGTTCAAAGGCCAATATTGTACTTTAATTTTTCCTATGGTAAATTGTTCATCTTCTTCTTATCATTTGGCTTTATTTGGAAAAAAATGGTGCAGGAGTACGTGGCAAAAGGGGGCTAAAACATTTATAACAAACAATACCAACCTTGAGATCCAAATCCATAACTAAATGCTTCCCAAAGGAAGTGCCGCCAGTCTTTTGGATGTGCAGGAAGACCATGACATCATGGGCGTCGAGATCGAACCTGAAGTCGTCATGCAGGACCTCGTCATAAGAGAGTCCTGGCTGCGTCATGACGTCAGGTAGTGGCCGCCCCGGTGCCTCTGCGTAGGATAGCGCCAGGGATTCTGACACCCGTTCTCTAGGTGATAACGCGCACACCTGCCGAAACAAAAATAAAAATTCGAAATTAAAATTTGTTTTCTTGAGTTGGAATATTTTTTTAATTATTTAGCTTCTAAGGAAAATTTATATATTATACTAGCTGACCCGACAGACGTTGTCCTGTTTTCTTAAATTTTCTAATGTTCCATTCAACTTTCTTAATTTTTTCTTTTATAAAAACCTTCTCCTGACAATAAGTAACACAAAAAAAAGAATAATCCAAACCGGTCCAGCCGTTCACGCGTGATGCCGTGACCAAGGGAAGGGAAGTTTTAACCGTGTGGTGATCGGTTGAGGATAACACCACTCCATCTCTTTCCGTGGCTGTCGTAAGAGGCGACTAAGGAAACACAAATGAGACCTGCCTCCTAGTAATCCATCCCAGGCAACGACACTTCATTTTTTTCTGAATCTGAGATGTCGTCCTATGGTCTCATGCGGTGTGGTAGGCTCTGCAGTATAGGGCTGTTTGGTTCGCGACCACCCTCCTATCGAAGTCCGACGCCAAACAGCTTGCTGTGTTCCGTCGGTGCGTGGGAGTACCAGTGCCTTTAAAGGCATTTTCTGGGTCAACTCGCTCCATCGTCGACCTCATTTTTGACCTTATGGTCAAGATTGAGGTCAAGAGTTAACCCATCTTATAATATAAAAAAAAGTAGAGATTCATTTTTATATGTATTTTATATTACTCTAAAACTAAAAATGTTGTGTCACTCCCGACATTTATAGCTTAAAGCGTTTGAACGTCTGAACCAATTTTAATGAATATAGCTAAGAACCATCTCGATTACGTCATCTTTAAAAACAAAAAAAAACGCACCGAAATCGGTCCATTCGTTTATGGACGGAGATCCCAGGGCCGCCAGACCTTACTTACTTCCTCATTACCTAATGTGTGGGAAATAGTAGTGCTAGTACGTACTAATAACGTATGAATACCAGCTAACCTGGGCCAACGGCCAATTTTCAGCTACCAGGTTCTGAAGGTACTTCCAAAAATTACTCACTTGTCTTGAAGTCTGGCTGGTGATATCTCATAAAATATAATTCATTGAATATACAAATTAATAATCAACACCGCCAGACACTCTCCGTCGGCTGCAATTTCTGCCAGACGCTTTACAGTTCGCAAGTAAATTATGCGATTATACCTACAATCTGAGCCGTGATTTTTGTATATGATGTTCAGGGAACTATAACAATACTTTTTATAGTTATAGCACCCAGACTTCAAGACATTTTTTTTTTTTGGAAGTACTTTCGGAAGTACTTCCAAAAAAAAAAATTTTTTTTTTGGAAGACAATTTTTGGAAGTACTTTCAGAATCTGGTAGCTGAAAATTGGCCGTCGGCCCAGGCTAGCAGGTATTCATATGTTAATAGTACATATTAGCACTACTCTTCCACATTGGTTAATGAGAAAATAAGTAAGGTCTGGCGGCCCTGGGATCTTGGTCTATTAGGAGCTACAATGCCAGACATGCAGATACAAGTACACATACACACAAATACACACGTCAAACTTATAACAGCCCTTTTGGGTCGGGGGTTAAAAATTTAAAAATGAATAATTTGCTGAATCTTTTTAATCGGGATCTTTCCAGTACTTTAGGGATTTTTTCACGCGAATGTATTTTCCGACGCCCCCGCCCATACAAGTTACCACCTAAAAGTCCCAAACAAACACCCTAAAACACGAATTTCAGAGCGGGTCCGTACCGTTTCATCAACGAACCCTAAAAGTCATTATTTATCATCCAAGCTACATTACATTACAATATAATAGCAATATAGAGTACGGCCATAATTAACTGTTAAACTAAAAGCACTTTTTGTGCTGCTTTATGGAAACTGGAAACATGAAATGTCAATTTTGGCTCGAAACGGAAAACCGGTTAAGATGCTGAAATACCGTTTTTATTTTAAAGATAATAAATAGGGACATTCACTGCAGACGACGTAGTTTGCGTCCGAACAAAGTTATCGTTATTACAAAACCGCTTTTTGAGATCAAGGAATTCCCATTGTGTTGGAGAGTAAGTCATAAAATACGTCTTATGACACCGAAGACTTGATATAAAAGGTATAACATTTAGGATTATGACCAAGAGACTGTTAAGCTTTCGAATAAAACACAAATATTTTTGTTAATAAATTCAAATGGTTTTTTTTTAAGCCAAAATTTTATTGTGACCGAGCGGAATGATCGATCCAAGCCGGAGATATATTTATAATGATCTAAAATCGAAGTTTTAACCGAAGTAAATATTTTTCCAACACTTTCCGTTGCTATGATAAAATTCATTTCTAAAAACGGACTACCTGAGAGGACTAATATATCGATAAAGCAAAAATTACGTTAGAAAAACTTCATATAAAGCAAAAATTATGTTAGAAAAACTTCACATCCTTTATAGAAGAAATCTAATAAATCAGTGCCCTGAAGATTTTCTAGAAACTTACTTTTTCATCTCACATTTTTTTTCAGAATACCTTATGAATAAATCATTGTTTGCTTCTATCGCAGTAGTCCCAAAGTAATCTTGAATATTATACAAAGTAGTCGCCAAATACTTTATTTCATCATTTTATTCATAGCTTACTATAACCATTATCACCCTATAAACACCAAAACGGAGTAAGCGAGAGCGGATCAATAAAATAATTCATACTAAATAAGCGGGGCGTTGCTAGGGACTGTCACACTCCCTAAATGTCCCCTGGTGAGACATTTCACGCCCTTGAAACGGCCCTGCGTTTAACAGACGCCAAGTTAGGATCGTCATATTTCATATTAAAGTATGTCAGAGGATGAAGTTACGTGGCCTGAATATTTGAACACGGCTTAAAGTTGACTTAAGTTACCATTAAGTAATTGCTTGTAATACATAAAAATGAATTAATAATAATATTTTGAGTAATAAATATAAAAAAAAATACTTTTAATACTATTTTTGGCTATGATGTATTACTGATTAAGTTTAGTGCACTATTTTATGTACCCTATAGTACTGTAAGTTTGCCTTAGTAAACAAATAAAAAATAGAGTCAACTTCTTTTTAGTTGATGAAACACAAATAGAAACGTTTCCCGTAGACATTTATACAATAGCAAAGACATTAAATTACAAACAATTACTTTACTATTACAGCCTATAATAGTTTTTTATATGTATTGAGGCTGTAACTATGTCTGAAAACTTGTTATTATTTATTAGATATCTTTTTACTTTGGCATTCTTAGATTCGAAAACAGCATAAACAGATTTACGAGACGGATTTGATTAAATTCGTTGTCAAAAAAGAATGTTGACTACATCCAAACCCGTACCCTCTTTTACAACCCTCAATAATCAAAACCGCTTGGAAAGGGAGACGTAATACAGTTTTGAACGACTACATTATTTTCAAATAAATGTCTGATGAAACATCATCTGTATGTCTGATGTCTGTGAGGGCTCCGTATTTTATACTTTTTATTAGCCCGATGATATTCTCAACATTTATCTTTCACAGTAATATGTTTCTAAATTGCCTAGTTTTCTAAACATTCCCATCCATTACACGTCAGGGACAAATTATGTAGAGTTTCTGTCTCGAAATTAATTTACACAAAAAACATCAAGGTTCCTTTATATCTCAGCATTTTACTTTTCTTTGCGAGTGTCTCATTAAGAGACAGAAATGTTTTCAAATGACTCAACAAAAGACGAGGGCGTTCGGGCATTGTTCAAGTACAAGGTAATAATGATGAAATTGTGCGAACTTTGATTCAGCGTACCACAGGCTTTTATCTAAATTAAACTGCCATAGAACGAAAGAATTTCAATTGGCATCTAGGGTATCCGCGGAATGATTAGTTTTCGTAACGTTCATAGAGCTTACAGATGAAAGACATCGCTCACCGAAATGGGAAAGTAGTTAACAATGCCTTGTCCCGTAAGCCAATTACTTCCACTAAAGTTTCTCTTAAAAATAAACATTTAATTTGCGTGCAAGTTACTCCCTTTGCGGAAAATAAGGTCAAGAAAATCAAGTAGGAACAAACTTCCAGACGTAAAAGTTGTCGCTGAAAGCATTTACAACACTTTGGCAAAAACTGAAATTACCAGGAATGTGCTTTTTATATACCTACTTTCTCAAATTTTATTTAAACATAAAAAATCGTGAAGTTTTGTAGATTTTTTTAAAACAACCTCTGTTTTATTTCAAGGAGACTCGGAAATAATTAAAGAAATGTTCAGGTTTTTTTCTAAATCGGCTTTCGTTTATTTTCTGTAGAAGGGCGCCGACAATAAAACTGTAATCTCGGGAAGCGAAGTTTTTAATATCTTGGGCTTTAAAGGCGGGAGGTTAAGAGGGTGAAGATAAAGGGGCCTCATCCCTTGTTTGTTCGCCTAATGAAGTGGGAGGCGGGCCCCTCATCAATACACAGTTACAATTACTATCGGGAACTCTCAGCTCAAGTAGGGTTAGGTAGGAAATGCCGTTGACGCATTATCACGTCGTGTCAGTTTATGGCACCAAGATAACGGCCTCTAAGGGGTTTGGTTTAATTTTATTGAGACACCAAAGCGGATAAAGGGAAATCGTTTATTTTTAAGCTCCCTACAATTTATGCGGTATTTCCTGGTGGCAAGTGTCGAAATAAAGTTCCGTTCAGAAAAGGTGAAGAAATGTTATTTAATATAGCTTCTGAAAGCCTTTTACCAATACATTTTTAAATCTTATTTGCGACGATGCCGTCGCGTAGGGTTCAAGATAAAAAAAGCACTGAAGAAGATCACTGTTGTTTATTGCATTGTAATTGTAATAATATTTGAGTTACCAGGGTTACACTATAAACATGATAAACTGTAGAAATATATAGGAGACGTCCTGACCGGACTAAGGTTGAAGTCTGAGTGCGTCACCTTCAGAATGGCAGGTAGAAAGCTGGTAAATTTGAATTAGAAAATGGAGATCCGAACCAGAGGAGTAAACACGCTCATGATGAAGAAGGTTATTAGGAACGAGACGCATGCGGCTTCGTTACAAGTTCCATTAAATAAGCGAATTGTTCAGAATTTTAAAAAGTACCAACAAAGGCATTTCAAATCGACGATACACAAGAGATATGATCATTCACGTGGTGCAAGGTTTCGCATCGGATAACCGATTGGCTTATTGACAACGCGTTGAATGCTGCTTGATGCGAAGAAACACGATCTGGCGCCACGAGTAAACTACACCCCGTCGGTTGGCCTACGGCAACGGCGGTATTTTATGACCTCTGTGTCATGATCATGAAATGTAATGTAGCGTGTACTGTCCTTATAATATAGAGATCAGGGCCCTGTTTCATAAAGCTGACAATCCGACAAGTCGACATATGTCTAAAAGTGTCAATTTGTCAATTTTTCTATTTCATAAAACAGACAGGCGACATATATTTGTCGTGGCGGAAAATTTACAAATAAGTCGGATTGTCGCTAAAATTCGACATATTTCTGTTTCATAAAACTTTTTGAGAGACAGGTGACAGTGACAATTTGTCGTGAAAAACATGTCAAATCTGTTTTTTATAACAGAAAATTGTTATGACATATTGACATATTTGTAGAATTGTCCGACTTTTCTGACAGCAGCGCTACCCTCTGTCGCGAAATCATATTTTAAATTTTGAAGGCGTGAAAAAGTGTTTATAAAAGGTTTATTATAAAAAATGCTACTAACATCGAGCAGTGAGAGTAGTGATGATGAATACTTGGAACTCGAGGGCAGGTCTCGCGTGACAGCTAAAGCGCGATTTGCCTCTTGGCGCGCGTACGATACAAAAACCGAAAGTCCGAAAATATGTGACTGTGTTTAGTAAACTATCAGGGTTGTCAATAAGAGCGATTTACCATCACAATAATTGTGAACCTTAAGGCGACTACAGCACCTAAATTACGATTTTATGATGCGTAGATAAGCATGACGCACTGCATTAAATCGAAGAAAAAATATACCTACTACGGTAATATTCAGGTCATAAACTAGATAAGTAGTTTGCTGAAATCATGATTCAGCACTTTTGGTTCGATAGAAAAAGCTCACAAAGTCACCTCTAAATACCCAATATTGTGTATCTTTTAAGCTGTAAAAACTTCGATCAACTATAGAAAACTAGATACACAGTCCCATACAAAATGAAATTTAAAAGTGTCCTAACTACAATACGTACTTGGATAGTTGTATGCCACTTCATGTATTATGAAAAAGTTCTAAAGTGTCAAACATTTTAATCTAATTTAAACCTTAACGTAATATTATAAGGTCCAAAATAAAATCTGTTTAATTTGTAAAATACCACTTTGGGTTTTGAACAAAGGATAACGTAAGACAATTTGATGACACTGGCTGTCACGTAGAACATGGGAGGAGTGGAGTTGCCTTTGTTAACTTTAAAAATATATTAGTTGGGTCGATTTCACATATAAAATCTTCGTACAAACTTTTTAACAAATTCTAAATGCTACGAAATGGTGTGGTTTTCTTTTTAACCCCTGATTGTGTTGTGTATGTATAGGAGCATCATAGCTCTTAAACTGATGATGTTAATGGTGCAATTTATTTTATTCGAAAGCTTCTTCTTGCGCTGGATTTCAGATATGATTTATCAAAATTGGTTCAGCCGTTTACTTTTATGTTAGTTTTTATGGTCTTTTATTATTTAAAAAATCACATTCATTTCAAATTAACCGACGATTAATATACATTACAATTGATAATCACAGCCATTCTTCTTAATTATTGCTTATAAACCTAATATTCTATGCTTATTTTTTTATGAAATATGAAATAACTTATAAAAAAAGAAAAGAACTGTGTCTTTCCCGATTACACATATATTATGTTTTGCTTATTTAAAACTTAGTATAATTTTTTGAACAGAAATGACCTATTGAGATTTAAGAGAGGAAATTAGCTATGAAACTGAATAGATATTTAAGTACAAGAAATAATATATTAAAAAAAAGCAACTAACTCAAAAAAAAACATTTATCTTCATCGCTGTCATCATCTTTGTCCTGAAGATGAAATATATTTTTAGAAACTCCAAATCAAAAGTGATAAAAAGGTACATACTATTTGAGGTGCAGCTGTTTTGTGTAACCTTTTGACTCCTTTTGTAATGACATACGAGTCACTTTCTAAAAAATGCTTGGAGCAAAAGACACTACTTTGCGACGGCTAGAAAAAATCTTCACATCTTTGACGTGCGACCACGTATGTCCACTGTCCACATCGCACAGGATCTCTAGGAAAACTAAAAATCCAATAAAACTTTGTTTGTAAACGTCACGCACGTTAAATTTTTTATTAATTCAATTTTATATGATTAATGGTTTTGCCATAATACCTTTAATGTAAGTATAGAAAACAGAATTAATATATATACTCTTTACATTTAAATTTTATAACACAGATGAAAATGAAAAAAAAACAATATAAAAAAAGCGTCTCTATTTGTTTTAGAACAGAGTCACTGCATAACCCGAACAAATGATGTTGAAATACAACGGTATGGATTTGTAAGTTCCGCTAGTGTCTATTCAATTTAAAGGGTTATACTCACGCCGAATGTTATTAAATTAAACTAAAAAAATGTTTTATAACCTTTTCTTGGCCAAATACCAAGATAATTTCAATTCACATATAATAATTACAAAACTACTTATTTAAAAAATGTCATTCCATACTCTTTTAATGTTCTGGAGGTGTGATTTTTACAATTTTTCACTGCGCACTGAGGCATGCTTACTTTCGGAACGAACGAATGCTACTAAACGAAAAGACAACCCAAAACGTCAAGTGGGTGATCATTTAGTGAGGGAACTTTTTTGTTGTGGATTGTGTATCTAGTTCTTTATAGTTGATCGAAGTGTAAAAAGGATAGTTAAATGCACACAGGAACTTGAATTTGCTATCAAAATGTTCGCGATTGAACACTCTCGATAAGTAGTTAACGCATTTTTCGATTTAAGCTGTTACCTTTCCATAAATTTCATTTTTCTAACTTTCGAACATGTTATTACGCACGCACGCTTTCATAGTCCGTAAACTTCGTGTATCGACACTGTTCGCACTGCCGGCCCAGGCCTGTTGAGAGACGGAGACGGAATTATTCCTATGTGTGCTGCCTTTATCGGGTGCTGTAGTCGCCTTAACGACTATCCACAAAGTTTTACCTTGCAAATTGTTGCAATACAACAATAATGAATGAAATAGCTATAACTTTTCTCAGATATGGTGATTACGAAAATTCTTAAATATATTGCTCTGCAGTAAGAACTTTCAACTGATTTTAATCGTCAGTATCGTAGCTGGATCACGGATCTCACTAAGAAATAAATCTATTAAGAACGAAAGAAAAGAGGACAACCAATTTCGTGGGTATTCTGCAAGTAATAATTAACCTATCTCTTCCAAAACCAACAGTGTATGGTAACAAAGCAATAATGCTATTAAAAAACTGAATTCGAAATATAATACTAGCAACCTATTAAATGCAATAATAGGTTTTTCAAAGATTTATACCCGTAAATGCTCGCGGGGCGTCAATTTCTACAAATCGCTATAATCGACTCCGAATGAACCATTCTAAAATCGCACGAATAGAAAAGTTTAACGAGGCACTAACATTTTCATGCGCTGGCCGACGTATGTAAGGCGTATTATGACCTGTAAAGGAAGTGTCGGTAACACAAGACGTGAATTGTGGACGTAGGCAGCACTTTACCAAAACCACGAGCGCTCCTAATGCTCACAACTGTGGCGCGCCATTTGATACATGGTACAGTTTCTGCAGTTTGCACTTTGCAAACGATCACTTTTAATGTTTAATCCGGCTTCGCTTGAAAATATAACCTGTGTGGTTGGTTTATAGCTATACTGGGATATTGGGAACTAACATTTATAAGACTTTATTTCTACCTTGATGTTGCATGATATCTCCTGTTTCTTCAAAAAGTGTTAAAAAACAAATTAAAATATCTATTTTTTTTTTAATTTATCCATACTAATATTGCAAACGCAAAAGTTTGTATGTATGGTTAGGTGGATGTTTGGATGTTTGTTACTCTTTCATGCTCAAACAGCTGGACCAATTTTGATAAAATTTGGTATTAAGGTAGCCGACTCCCTGGATTAACACATACATAATTTTCCCAAATTCCCACGGGAACGAACTCCCAGGCAGAAAGCTAGTACATTTATGTTCTGAAGGAAACGACTTATAAGAATTATTTCTACCTTGATGTTGATATCTCTTATATCTTCAAAAAGTGCAAAAAATAAATTAGAATAAATTTTATTGTAATTTATATTTATTTATAAGTACTTTACTTTTTATGAATATAATTATAGTAAGATAACTTTCATTATATCTCTTATCTTATCTATCATCAATATTGCTCTAAGTCATCGCAAAATACAAAAAAAAATTAAACAGACGAGAGACTATTACAAAAAAGCTCTGTAATAATAAGCTACTAGTTACGAGTTTAACTACACTGCTCTGAATCAACCTCTTATAATTGCACTATTAAGCTCAAGATTGTAGCTAAAGCTATAGTGCTACTTATCCGCATTAGCCCTAATTATGGTCTGGATCCGGACCGGGCAGGGCTACTTTAGTGTAATGAAGGTAGAATATAAAACATTTAATAAGAAACACTGCAATTAAGTACTTAGTCACAGCATGAAAACAATTTTTTTCTGACTGGCAACGAAATTTTAAAGATAAGCTCAAGATAAGACTCGCTCATTCTCATTCGGCTGCACTACTGGTAAAGAAGAGTGTGTACAAGATATTTTATACCATTCCCTCTCCAGAAAGGTTCTTTTTTCACTGAAAATTGGGGATAAAGAGCTCTTTTAGTCACAGTTTTGATATTTGAATTTAGAACACTCCAATGGATAGACATGACCTCCATCGCAAAGAATAATCGAAATTCAAACTCCTTGCGCAGATAACTCTTCAATATTTGAATGGTCAACATTTTCGAAAGATTTAAAACTTTAAAATAAAAATGTGTGTTCTTTGCTGTCATTAATTAGTAATACGTCGACAATAAATAAATATCTCGTCACAGATTGACCACCCTATCGACAACAACAAGAAAATTACTCTAAACTTTAGTAATTGTTCAAATTTGAATGTACAGAGGGCCGCACATCACGTTACCACAAGCGTGCACTCTGTGCCGTTGCGATAAAATGAAAATAGGGTGACCTGATGCTCTGGCCTCTGTACATTTTCATTAATGTAACATTCCTTTTTCTTGATTAAATGTTTATTTTCCGCTTAAATCTTTCTTTTTCTCGAGGTCATGGTATAAAATATAATGTACAACTCTTAAATAAAACGGATTTTCATCGAGGGCTATGAATCACTCGCGTCGTTCAGGATTCTAACACTTGAATCACTTACGCTCGTGATTCAATAATTTAGAATCCTTCATTTGCTCGTGATCCAACTTTGGCCCTAGCTTAAAATCCATCTTTTATTCCCGAGTTGCACAATATACTATTATTCGAGTCGAAGACGTATTAAAACCCAAAATACGTTTCCCAACAAGCTAGAAGTACTACGCACTTCCATAAGATCTTCTACGTATTAAGTTTTGTATTCTTTGTAGCTAAATAAATGTTTATTTAAGGTTTTTTTTTTGAGAAAATACTATGTTTTTTTACCTAGCCCATTTTGGCAAACCACCAGCTAAATGTGAAGATTACGGAATTGTAAACCATTCGGGAAAGACCATCAGAAAGGCACCCATATGACCCATATACGTAATCTGGTAAAAACCAAGCATATCAGAACGAAGAGCCCTAAGAACGAATAACAATAATTATGGCTATATATGTACGTAAACTTTCATATTAGCTATTACGCTTTAATTTAAAGTCGATAAATCAATAAAAAAAAGTGGCGTGTTACGTCACTCTATGGTTCCAGTAACACGCGATTAATCCATTAGTCTGGGTTTGTTGATCGTGCGTTTAGTTCCGATTTGACTTATTTAAATGTGGTTAAACCAGTTCACGACTTTTCAAGATCAAAATCTTTAAAACAGAGATAATAAAGCTGACATTACTCTAAAATTAAAAATGTTGTATCACCACTGACATTCAATTGCTTATAACTTTTAAATGGCTGAACCAATTTTGATCAAATATAGCTAAGAACCATCTCGATTACGTCAGCTTTCAAACAAAAAACCGCATCGAAATCGATCCATTCGTTTAGGAGCTACGATGCCATAGACAGGCACACAGATACAAGACATACAGATACACACGTCAAACTTATAACACCCCTCTGCAGGGCAATCGCGCTAAAAAAAGTGGATTGAATCGCAATTGAAACGTAGCTGGGGGGCAACCACCTAAGCGAAGCTGATGCTATACAAACGAATGAAACGTTGTCGATTGCTTCTTTATAAGGAGACCTTGATTAACGACACGAACCAAACACAGCAATGTACATCATTCAATTCGTTCAATCAGCATCAGCTTCGCTTAGGTGGTAGCCCCCAGCTGCGTTTCAGTTGCGATTCAATTACATTTTTTAGCGCGATTGCCCTGCTGGGGGTTAAAAATATTAAAGAACGAGCTTATCGAAACGAAATAAAACATTTAGGTTAGGAGTACTGCCTTTCTGTTTGTAAAGATTGTTTGGAACAGTAGCACAGAATAATAGCCTCAGTCTTTTCAATCTATAGATGGATCCTGAATAGTAAGGCTGGGATATAATTGTAATGTGACATAGGCTACTTTTCTGGAGTAATAAATGCTAACTTGGTAAAGGCTATAAAAATCATTTAAAGGCCATGTCTGCTATAAAGTCCCGTAAGATCTGCATAGGCGTTGCGCTGTATAGTGACCTCTAGACTAAACTACAGTCCAGTGGGCGTTCAGACCAGGTGTTATCCTGTCCATTATCAATTCTGCTCGCAATCGGTCCTGCTGACAGAACAAGCCGAGGTACCATATGTGGGTAGAGCAGCGCACTGCTCAGAGCGGTAAAGAGAGACGGTACAGGTTAACTTCCTTTTTTTATATTGTTAAGATAAAATCGATCGACGACGCAAGTGGTACATCACTATTAGTCCAAGCGGTGTGGAACAGCACTATGCGGCTCCTTTTTGACAGATCGGTTTCGCGCTTAGCTCGGAGATAATTAAGTGTGACAGACTGTACTAGGTACAGTTTATTGTACACAGTAAAAATCACAAATATTAATACAGACAAATAGAAAAACGAGCACAAAAGACACAGCTAATTTCTTTAGGAAATTTCTTCCAGCAGACCTGGGCAGTGAGAGGCGTAAAATAAATAAAGAAAGACGTGCACAGTTAACCATTGAAATCTAAATACTAATATAAACTACATAAAAACACAACTACACATACATATAATATATAAATAATTTATATAAATACACAGATATATATTTTATACATACACAAACAATACATATAATATTATGTACATTATAATGAAGGGAAAGCAATAGATACATAATTTTCCTTTAATTTCTTTCTAAATATCGGAAGTGTCTCAGAATTCGGGTAACAGTGAGTATCATAAAGTATAGAATTAAAAAGAGTGTACAACAAGTAAAAGGTGTTTTTAAATAAACTTATGTAGAGTGCTTTATATTTTTCTTGATCTTCCGAATCTAAAAATGCGCTAGGAAGAGTTGGTAATATTAGGTAAGTTTATCCCACCTATTACTACTGGAGGTCAGAGTAAATACCATTGGCGTATCTAGGGTTGTTTTTCAGAGGGGGCCTGGCGAAAATTAAATGTAGGTACTCTAGCTTAATACGCTGTGTATTCAAGAGTAACTAAATGGAATGTACTGTATTATAGTATGTTATAATAAGAATGTAGATTTCTCGGCTGTAGGATAATTATTTGATTTCTTAAACGAATTGTATATGAAGTTATCAGTATTTTGGCATCCATTACAGAATTTCGAGTCAGTAACATATACAGGGTGGTGGACTATGGCCTAAATCCCCTTCGTGTAACGAAGGGAGGCCCGTGCCCCTCGGTGGGGACGTATAATGGGCTGGTAAAAAATACATATCTTGGGGAGGGTCCCAGACCAAACTGGGGAGGGCCCCAGACCAAACTGGGGTGGGCACGCGTTTCATACTTCGTATTCTAATTTCTCTGAACATCCAGCTTCGTATTATTCTAAGGTAGGTGGACATTAACTCAGCGCAGGACGTTCCCTGCGTGCAAATGCATGCAATCTCATTCTTTATCTCGCCAGTGAGACCACTGAAATTCAAACATTACCAAAAGCGGGCACTTGGCAGTGGAATTTCAAGAGGTAACCACCGGCCCACCGTAAAAGGCTTTCTCCTGATAAACGACCTTTTCATTGCGCGATCAAACTCGGTGTGGATAAATTATTGCTGTAAGTCGTTTCCAGTTTTAAATGTCAGAAGTCTTCCAAAAATTAATGTTTCTTGGTAATTTAAATTTATTAACTGTGAGAGATAAGATTTTGAGAAACCCATAATTCATAACATCTTAGTGCTCCAAAATCGTCATCCTCACCTGGTATTTTTTTATTATTATAAGATGGGTTAACTCTTGACCTCAATCTTGACCATAAAGGTCAAAGATGAGGTCGACGATGGAGCGAGTTAACCTAGAAAATTTCTATAAAGGCACCGGCACTCCCACGCACCGACGGAACACAGCAAGCTGTTTAGCGTCGGACTTCGGTAGGAAGGTGGTCGCGAACCAGATGGCCCTTTACAGAGCCTACCACACCGCATGAGACCATAGGACGACACCTCAGATTCAGAAAAAAATGAAGTGTCGTTGCCTGGGATGGATTACTAGGAGGCAGGTCTCATTTGTGTTTCCTTAATCGCCTCTTACGACACCCACGGAAAGAGATATCTCAACTGGTCTGACTTACGAAAACGCGTAAAGGGTTTCTTTACTTGATACTGGCAACATCGCCATAATCTTCTTCTATTATCTATTAAAATACTCTAAATCACGCATGTTGACGCCATTTTTCCTAAAATTGAATTGAACATTTGTCTTTTGACATTAACTTAATTGAAGAACTAGAATACCTAGTCTCTACGTGAACGAAGCCACAGGAGAAAATCTACGCAGTTATGGTATAAAATTCATAATATAAATGCCAAATACAAATTTTTCTTCTGTGCACTTAATTCTGTATATTTGGCAAGCATGACTTTAAATAACAATCAATTTAGTCACTCCCGATTGGCGTCAGAGTTCGACGACACACGGCAGCGCAGCATGCGGTTAAAAGCGATTTTACATTGGGTGAATAATGGCCCACTTGCAAAATTGTTCGCTCTTTATTCCTTTCGATACAGGTTTCAGTCTCTTATATAGCCTTTCGAGAAGGTCTCCGGTTCAACCCCTGTATATTTCAAATAAGTCTAGTATCAAGTATCAAAGACTTCATTTACTTGGGTCCATTCCAGATAAAAAACATGTCATACATTTTTAACTATCGTCAAAATCCTCCAGGGTCTACGCTTAGCACTACATAGTAATCATTAGCATAAACTTTATTTCTTCCCATGGTCTTCCAGTCTGCGGTGTTAGATCTAAGCTCTTTAAAGTTAAAGTGAATAGGCATCTTCTGGGTGAGCTTGCTACTTGCTACATCCTCGACCACATCTCCGCCCCTGGGCTAGATTGTGGTCAAGAGCAAACCCATCATCTATAAAAAAAAGAATTAAAAAAAACCTAAATGTCACTTTCATTGAAATTATACGAAACTAGCTTTCCGCCCGGGACTTCGTTACCGTGGGAATTTGGGAAAATCATGTACCCTATGTTCATTACGGATAATGTAGGATTTTAATGGTAAAAGAATTTTTCAAATCGGTCCAGTAGTTACGGAGCCAGTTACGGAGCCAGTAGTTACGGAAACAATCGAATCTTTCCTCTTTATAATATAAGTATAGATAAAAAAGGAAAAAATACAACATGAATGTTGTTTACTTTGCAATAACAATGTGATATCTGAGCTAATTAACTACGGAACTCAGGAAGAGTAGATATTGTTAGGTAAGTTTTCCTAGTCTTGTTAACTCCACCTATTAATAGATGCCAGAGCTTTCAAGTTACCATTATTGTCGCCTAATGTAAAGGGCTCTAAAAGCAGAGTAGGCGGTTCAGGATTACAAATTGTTTAGTTAATCTAAATTGCACAACATTTATAAACGACCTATTTCTGAATGAACTCAACACGGCTTCTGTTTAACTTTATTCTTGGTTTCAATACTGGCTATTATTACCTACAAAGCACTCCGCCCACATGCAACATAAACTTTTCTTAGTTTCTGCTAACTACTTTGAGTACCTACACTATAAGAAGAAGAACTTTGACTTTGAAGAAGTTTCTCTAAAGTTCGTCACAACGGTTTGGTTTAGCAATTAATGAAATTGATAAACGTAGTAGAAAGAAGTTATAAGGAGTGAAAAGAAAATCTGAATTTGATTTTAAAAGAATATCGTTTTCAATTGAAAGCTTTGAGGCGAGCGGTTTAGTGCAACGGGGGTTTTTTTTTCACAGAAAATTCTTATGGATTTTCCCAATCCGAAAGGTGTTTTAATATGAGAGCATAGTTGACTAAGTAAATTTAATAAAATCTGATATTCCAACGGATTTCAGTCGGATTACGTGGAAATAAGACCGACCAACTGAATATTTGAGTTCCTAGAAAAGGAGGAAAAGTTCTTACCAATCCTAGTAAAAATACAAAGATAGAATTGTATGATAGAATGGTATTTTCAATTCTTAAACTTTTGCACAGTTGGCAGCTCCGGTTTTGCATTACGAATAAGTAAATTGTTACTCTATAAATCTTTACAATTTTCTTTTGCCTCCTCAGCAATACACGTAGCATATTAAATTCTACGTCTTCATTTTTCGGTTTTTGATGTCGGTTTAATTAATTACACAAAACCAAGTCTTAATAACCTTTCATGAATGTTTCTAGCTTAAAATTCGATTTTATAAAAAGACTTCTGAGACCATCTGTTGTTACTATTACAGGGACAAACTGGCTCATAACATGGTAGAGCAAACTTTTATATAGGACTAATAAAGTCTTGGGACATAGAAGCTTTGTCTTGGAACTGTCGCGAAAAATTCTAATAAGGAACTCGTAAGTGTTGCTTGTATCATGATCACACCTATAACCTACACACCATAAGAGAAAGATGACATGTGTGATGAGTGGCATCACTTGAATTCAACAAGAAAAATAGTGGCAAAGATGTTACTTAGAGAAACAGGTGATGCGTATTCCTCAACTATTTTCTATTCCATGTGCTAGCAACAATGTTTCCAAGAACAATCCAATATTCCGAATACGTGTAAATTATTTAATGAAAATTACTTGCATCTCGATCTATTTAGTCATACTTATAATTATTTTAGAAATGCAGTAACACATGTGTTTTCTGATTCGTTACAATAAATCTATTTTCTTAACTATAAAAAAATAGATGTATATAATTGGTCTATTTTTAGGGATTAGTCACATAATATAGTTTACAACCAGCGCTGTGTATAGTTATAATTGGATTTAAGATTTAAATTGCTACTTATGTATACTTAGATATTAAGATTCTGATTTGTCATCTGTTACTGTACCTTTTTAAATAAAATAAAATAAAATATTTCAGAAGGCGCTTACGCTATTAGTCCGGCTAATATTTTAATAGTATGGAAATTCTCGACTTACTCACTGATGTATCTACGTCCGCCCTAAATTCTTTTTCACGAAGCTCCCTTTAATCTAGTAAAGAAGACATTGGTCTAGAACATTGAACCCCAAAGTGGTCCAGGTGGACCCCCAGGGGTCCACGGGAGACTTGAAGAGGGTCTACGTTGGTGTGACAAAAAAATGGGGGTTCACAATTCGTATAAGCGGGGGTCCACAAAAATGTATCTGTTTTCGATAGTGAAAAACTAAAATGCTCCTTGTGCTGTGAGTAAGATGTCAAAAATGTAAAGTTGGATGGAATAACTTTTTTGATTGGCCACCTTTACTTTTCTGACATCCACTCACAGCACAATCAATTAATTAATGAACCAATCAATTCTCGCTTTTTTTTCGAAAACTGTTAATTCGTGGTTGAAACTCAGCCGCAACGCAAATTCTCTTAATTAGATCTAATCTTCACATTTTTTGTCGAGTTTTGGGAATATGGTAGAAATGTAGCTGCAGGGAGGGGGTCCACCGAAACCAGCAAAATTTTGAAAGTGGTCTATGAGAAAAAAAGGTTTGGGAACCTGTGGTCTAGAAGAAAAGCTAAATTTTAAGAAATTCTCACGGAAGAAAGTCCTGGCTTGGGCTTCCTTTGATATTTGACTTTGTTCCTTAAATACATACCAGACGTCTGTTAGAAGTTATGACACAATATCTTAGGGAGTGTACGTTTTAGTTTGTCGTAGACATGACACATCAGCATCACACAAATTAAATACATACTGACAACAAAGAGCTAACAGTTATTTAAAGGGTAAAATCTCCAAATATATATATACATATTATAGGCTTTAGGTATCTCTTTCTCAACCTCTTGGGTGGTTAATCAGTCCATGAAACTGAACAACTTCCCCAAGGAACATAGGTCAAAATACGAAAAAAAAAATTGATCTCCCATACAAAATGCGCTGTATGCTGATCAAGTTTGAATGGGAATTCAATTTTTTTTAACGTATTTTGACCTATATTCATTGGGGAAGTTGTTCAGTTTAATGGACTGATTTTTGAGAGGTTGAAAGAGAGATACCTAAAGCCCTGTATATATTCTAAATAAAACTAAGAATCAGAGAGGACCACAACACACAAACTGACTTCGTACATAGAACTAATTTTAAGTTGGAAATCCCACAAATCAAATAATCCGTCGCTTGATGGATCTTAGGAACAATTCCAATATAGGAGTAGTGGTTGTGTGATAGGCGCGATACATTTGGTATTTATTAAGACATACTTAATAAAATTCATTTGTAGACTTAAGAATCAAGCTTTGGAGTGAAAAGAATGAGTGTTTTATCTATCTACTAACTAGGTTTCCACCCAGGATATCGTTTCCGAGGGAATTTCGTAAAATCCTTCCGTAGTCCCTTGCCTACTTTATAAAAAAAAAACTTTGTGCCCAAATTCGTCTTTGTAGATCCAAGGGTTTGAGCTGGACGTTGATGAATCAGTAAGTCAGGACCTCCAATTTATATATTTGATAATGGTGATATGTAAAAGTGTATGTTATTCTAAGCCATAATATCATAAGCCATAAGGTAACTCCATTCAAAAGAAGAGGCTTCAGCACTGACCTTGCTGCTGCGATCGATATAAAGTCTCTACGTTAGCTTACTGTTAGAGCAGTCACTGGGGACAAAATATATCAAGTGGTAGAGGCAATGCTATTTTTTTTTATCCAAGAGAATGATGATAAGACAAATGTCACTATCCTCCTGGACTAAATAATTCTCTCGTTATTATTTTTTATATATTCAAAATTCATGACCTAACAATAATAAGATAGTAGGCTAGGTATGTTTGTTTTAGTTGATCAAGTTATTCTTCTTCCTAGTACTTCATCCCGTTTCTCATTCCGGGTACGCTTGACCATGATCTAGGATTTGGCAGGTCAAGTAAAATTGATCCAGCGAGTCCGTTTCAGCTTGGCCAAAAATGCTCTAGTAAGTCTGTCCAGATGTCCAGCTGTTTTGCTCTACAGGTCGCATTTCTCAACCGATACTCATGAAATGTTGTGAGCAGGTTCGATAATTATATGGCTTTTTTCGATTTTTTTCTAACGTAAAAAATATCATATTTCAGCATTTTCAAAAATGTTGACTCTTGGTCTACTGATTACAGAGCCATTAATTACAGTGGGGCAGCTGCCATCTGACCTCTCTGTCAACCCGTTATGAGGGGAACCTGACCGGATTAAATTAAGGTTGTAACCTTGAATGTGGCCTGATGTTTTCCCTCACCGTAAGAACATAATGTGCATAACTCAGCTAACAACGCGACTGTACATGGCGGCACTGGTTCAATTGAGTTGTTATTCGAAATAAAAATTGCCGAATGCAACATGGTATCAAAAACGCTGAAAAACAAACAAAACGTAATAATTGGAAGGCGAGGGTGGCAAGGCAACATCGGAAGCTGCAGCACTTTTTATCCCGCAGACTGGCTCGATGCGGATGCAAAAACAAATGAAAGCCGCATGCATAGACCTCCCCCTTTAATTAAGCTATGAGAGCGCTGACTGAAAATAGCGGCTAATACGCTCCGAGATTAATTACATCAACGATGTCGCGCGCGTCAGGCTTACGGCTAGTGTTGCCACCACAGATAATCGTATTATTCTAGGGGTGCACCACCGTATGGGGATGCAACCTGATACAATCATCCTAGTTACAACTCCTTTTACGCAGAAATGTCTCTGTAACATCTCCCAACCTACATGCTTTTAGCGACTATTTATTTTATGTCATCTTAGCTATTGCCTCCACAGTATAATGCGGTGAGAGTATCAAGTACTTAATACCAGATCAAAGCTTACGATTGAACATTGTCGATTTTTTGTACATTGCTGCGTTTGGCTTACATTTCCACTATAACCTCCAGTAAAAAATACTTTGTACATACAAAGGCAATGTATGACGAATTTGAGGTCAATAATAATCTAATTAAAAAAGCACCCCTTGGACTTTCTCGCCTATTCTTCTCGAGGGAAGAATTCACCTTTGAGAATAGCCGTTGAGTTAAAATAATTGAATGTAATTCACTACTTTGACTTATTTTACGTAACATCCATCCATTCTATAAAATAAAGCTATTTTGACTTTGACTTCGCCATCTGGAAAAAGGCCTTGAGATTCTAAAAAGTGCACACATCAACACGGTCTAGGGATATTTCACGATTTTTCATAAAAAGAGGTCTGTTTAAGAAGCTATAATAGCATACTCCAGATACACGTTTCCGTCACGTTTTCACAAATTTTAAGTAAAACAATATTTATTGACTAGAATTGAAAATTCAAGTTTAGCACTTGCTCGTCTGAAAATTATAGCCCTCCATATGTATCTCGAGTATGCTGTTTCCTGCAGCATACACTTACTTTGCTTTGTTTTTTTTGTTTTAATTATTGTTATTATTATGTGTGTTCTATTTCTTTATGTTATTACGCTCTATGTCTCTGTGCTTATCTTATCTACTTTCTTTGCTATTTATTGTTTATTTGTTCCTTATTTCCTTGTTTGTTGTATTGTAAAACTCTATCGTTGCTTTTGTGTTTGTCTCTTTCTGTACTGACTCTTTATAAGTGAGTTCTGTGATGGAAATAAATTTCGTATCTATCTATCTATTATAGCTTCTCAAACAGACCTCTTTTGTATGAAAAATCGTGCAGATAATCGATACAGATAATTATTCCAATTATTACGTTTTGTTTGTTTTTCAGCGTTTTTGATACCATGTTGCATTCGGCAATTTTTATTTCGAATAACAACTCAATTGAACCAGTGCCGCCATGTACAGTCGCGTTGTTATCCTTAGACCGTGTTGATGTGTGTAGTAACAAGTAGTAACTACTAAGGTTGAAGTTCGCAAGAAAAGTAACGTTACCACCACCTTCCTCTAGATTAGTAGTTTCGCCATCGTACCTATTAAGCGTTCTTTATACTAAAAATACGAATCATAAGCATAAAAACATAATACATTCTTTCTCTTTTACTTTAGTGTAGAATTCCAAAAGGAAAAACCAGGAAAGGTGAAAAAATTGTTATTTCCTAATTTAAAACAACACTAACTCAAATTAGTGCAAAAGGGGTTTAAGTATGTAATTAAAATTCTCTAATATTGATGAATAATTAAAGTTAATCTAATCACATATTTATGATTAAAAACCTCATAACAGATAATTTAATGGTTTTATGCAGATTTTACATATTAATCAGGTTTTATTTCTTTTTAAGAGGTTTTTACAGTGATAATTAATTTGGATTTAAGTTTAAATGTATGGTATGTATTTAATATTTGAAGAGACGGCTGAAGCAGATATCAGGTATAGAATGCTTACGAAATTATAATAATCTTATTAGAACTTTATCAATTTAGGTGTTAAAATATTTGTTTAACCACATAGATATAATAAAATATATGACAATAACACACACCACACATATTGTATACACACATACCACTCATGCATTTTACTCCTCATGAGTGTCAGTTAGGTAGCCAAAGCAGAGTGGCAAGATTAGATTGAAGTGCAACCAAGTGATTTTAATGTTTGTTTATTTTAAAAAATTTCAAATTATAGAACCCGCATTGGGCCAGCGTGGTGGACTATGGCCTAAACCCCCTTCATGTTTCGAAGGGAGGCCCGTGCCCCTCGCTGGGGACGTGAGTATATTGGCTGATAAAAAAATATAGAAAAAGAAAATCTGTTCAATTTTGATGTTTTGAATCTGATACATCAATCAACAAACATCAACTTTTCATTTATTTTTTGTATCTAGGTACTATAAAACATATACATATCAGTCAATTAGCACACATAATACAAGCTAGGGGTTAGTTGGCATTGCATGAATTGTCCAAGAATGTAATTATTTATTTTTGAAGTTACTCATAATATGATCAATAATGAATGGTAAGTTAATAGTTAGTTGATAGTTAGTTTATAAGTTTTATCATTTTGAATTAATAACAAACAATTTGAATGACTCAAATTCAGTGGCTTCCTACTTGTACAGTCAACAGCACATCAGGTTACCACAAACTGTCAAATTTCCCGAATGGATAGTAAACTCTAATACTTGGAGATAAAATTGAAAATCAATTGAAGAAGTTTGACAGTTTTGGATAGAATGATGTGCTGTTGACCCTGTACATAAATTGTTGTGGTTAAGTATACAGTAAATATTGTAGGTTTGTGAGGGCCATCAGTCATCACCTAAATGAATTTGAATTACATTATTAAACATCATCATATTAGTATGTAGTAGGTATATTGAGCAATTTCTTAATAAAATTTACATACATATACTCATGCCTATAATCCCTAATGGGGTAGGTAGAGCATTAGTGGTTTAGAACTACTAGATGCCATGTTTGACACACATTATAATAAAATTTAATTTAAAAAAAATTGCTATAAATTTACATGAAAAGATATGGACAACTTGGGATATGATCATAATACTACTTACTTAATTAGTTATTACATAGTAAAAAGATATTTTGATGTTACTGGGGTCTGAGATTCTTCAACAAAATTTAACCTTTTTTATCTTTACTAGCAAAAGCCTACAAATATTTTCCTATGATTTATCAATTCTTTATGTAAATTTATCAGGAAATGTAAATAAATAAATATAATAAAATTAAAAAAGCCTTTTATTCATGCCACAGTCATTTAAACTCACTACATCCTGGAAAATTGTACATCAACAATAGTTTTGAAATGAAAACAAATTTCTCAATTTTCCTCAATTTGGGGCAAGTTGTCCCAAGTCGCCAATATAAATAACTAATATTTATTATTTTCACCTACTAAATATATTAATAAGCAAGTTCAACACGGGCATTTGGGTAAAAAATAGAAATAATTAACAATGGATGATAGTTTAATTTTGATTTTCATTTAAATATAAACTAACTCAACTATAGATTTATTTATCATGACAAGCAACACTGCCGGGATAAAGATGCCTATTTCCTCTTCCAGGCTAGAAAAGTATCCCAGTACATGTTTACATATATTTTAAAATTTAAATAGGGCCAGTAATACCTAAGATATGTTTAAAATAAAAACCATAGTAGGTCTCTAGTTAAATAGCATAGGTTTACGAGTATTGTTCATATTCAAATTACCTAGTTACGGGTAGGTTTTGTAACAAGTGTTGATAACCTCTGCAAGTTCAGTAGCATTGAAGTTTATTTTTGGCTGAAGTTACTTATATAGTCTTATTGTTTGTGTCATTCACAAACAACAAGTGCATGGGTGCTAGACAAGTTTCTCACCTGATCAGGGCAGAAATATCCAAACGCCACCATCCCAAACAGTGAAAGTAGTAAACAGAAGAGTATCACTCGTCGAAGCCTCGATCTTGGCTCCATTTTTTTTATTTCATAGGCACCGCTGGGCAGCAACAAGGCGAAATCACTATCTACTTGCACTGATACACTTTTTTGCATTTCGGCCGAATGCATGTCTCATTTTCACAAAAAATTCTTCACCCGCAACACTGTTCCCTAAAAGGTTCTTTCAACAGTCAACAAAAACAGTAAGGTCATTGTGATATCTTCGCCAAAAGATTATCTTTCTGTGATATAAGTCCGATAGTATTGTTTTGCTGATAACACTCGTGTGTTTTATCGTAAACTCCTTCGTGACTACAGTGCGACCTGTTCGGACGAAGCGAACAAACATCGAATGAAAATGAAAGACTCCGCTTGCTACTGACTGAATGCACCAGACGTACCGTCAAGTTTGACACTGACAGTTCCTTTTTTTTAGGAGATTATGGCCTGGCTACTAGAGTTTTGAGCCACACTGACAGTTCTCAGCGACGAATTTCAAATAGTTTCAATAGAGACGCCCGGACCGAACCAATGAGTTAACTCACGCTGAATAAAAATTTAAAATATCACACATAATGCGTCTAATATCCACATTTTAGAAACTTTATAAATTATCACAAACAAAAATTATCTTTAATGCGTCTATTTCATTAATGACATGTTAAACAGAGACGCTACACACTCAAAGGCCACACTAAGGTTTTCCCTAGTATGAATGTACGTACAGTCAAGAGCAGGTCACGCTTTACACTACCAATTTAAGCTAAGCTCTGATTTATACTGCGCGCCATACAATGCAGGGCCGGTCCAAAGTCCAGTGTCAAGCATGACGTGCTCTTGAGTGTACACAAAGACGAACACTAACATAACACCCATGACCAAGGAGTATGTAATCACACTGCGTTTTCCTATGACCGTGAACAAACGTCCTGTGCAAACATCTGCTTTTTATTTAAATATTTGCCCCGACTGGGAATCGAACCCAGGCCCCTTGGATCATTGAATCAAGAGGCAGCAGCAACACTACAACCACTCGAACTAGCCCTAAAGTATTTTGGCTTTACTCCACCGACAAGAGCTCGCGGCACTTTTACATACAAATGAGAATGCGATTGCTGCAGGCCTTGGTTGTAGATGTAAATCTCTTTTTTTCCTATATCTCATTATCAAAACATGTCGAGCGGTTCTATTACGATACTTCCATAAACAGAATGGTCCAGCGGGTGACGTCCAAAAGAATTGGGATGCCCCGTTATTATACATTTAATGAATTTTTCGAAATTTTTCAACCAGCATCGATTTTTATTTTTTTCCCCTTTATATTAAAGTTTATTTTTAAAAAATCCTTAATAATGAGAAAAATATAAGCTACCATTAAAAAAAATTGGATACCTATCCCTCGTCATTATGGAACATGATTTAAATTTAACTTGAAAGTTAAAATTGGCACTTCAGCGAAATCTTTTCAAAACATCAAGTTGGCAAAAAATAATTGAGATTGACCTGCAGGAAAACTTCGCAAGATATTCAGCTTTACGAAATATATAAAAAATGGGCACTTAATTGGGCTTTTTTACGAGTAATTCGCGTTTAACGTTAAGCAGGGACATCATAGGCAGTTTCCTAGTAGGTAGTAATTACAAACGACCAACGTATTGTTTCTGAAAATACCACAGACATGCCCAAAAAGTTGTTAACACGCTTGTAAATGAACCTTAAACAAGTTATAGCGATTACTCAATCTTCACGCTTATATCCCTAGTGGGGTTAAGAACAATCGATGACTGAAAGAAAAAGCAAGAGTTGTGACCTCCATATTTGAATTACATGAATATTCCCTATTTTAACTTTCAAGTTAAATTTAAACCACGTTCCATATTGACGAGGGATATCCAATTTTTTTAAAATGGTATCTGATATTTCCCTCGTTATCTACCATAAAGATTTTTTAAAATAAATTTAAACATAAAGGGAAAAAAAATAAAAATCGATGCTGGGTGAAAAAATTCGAAAAATTAATTAAATGTGCAATAAATTCTAAACTACAATTCTAAACTGTGCCTTGGGGATGATCTGAATGCGCCCTGGCACAGGGCATCCAATTTTTTCTTTTAGCCGCTACCCGCTGGGCCACCTGTATTTTTTTATTCCACATAATTTAAGGCTGCAAACAAAAAAATACAGAAGAGATTTCTATGACAATTTAATCCAGTATCAGTTTATGAGAACGTTAACCATAATATGACGTTTTCCAAAACTATTTTTATTGAGGAGGAAAATAGGTTTCCTCCTGCGGTTTTAAACTAAAAATGTTAAAACAAAAATAATGCATCAGCAAATTCCTAACTACAAAATTAATATATTGAAAAATAAAAATAGCGTTCATGATGTGGCACTACAACTATGATAAAATTGATAACTACTGAAATTAAGAATGAATTTAAAATGTATTTTATTGTAAATCAAAAAGGCACTTTAAAATCAAGGTGGGGAGAATATAACGTGTGTATATGTATAACAAACATGTTGACAGATAAAATGGTTATTATCTTCCTATCAATCGTAAATTTTCTCTCGTCACACTGTAGTTGCACTTAAAAATAGAAAATATATTTTTTTAATAAAATATATACATGTTAAAAAATCCAACAAGGAACAATCCATATCTAACTATAACTATAGAAATAATTATTAAATTAATTTCTAGTGTTGCCCTTTAAATTTTGTAGAAATATACAATCTTACTCCAGGCAGTGGCAACCGTTGAACAAAGTGCAATTTTTCTACAAAATAAACCATATATAAAATGTGTAACCATTCAGTGCATGGAGTAAAACTGAACACAATGCCACGAGAGAACCCATTTTCTTAAAAACATGCTTTATATTGGTTTTAAAAAAATGTATACAAAATGTCCACACCTCATTTGATTATAATTTGTCAGCAATATAAAAGTTACGATACATCACCATAGTTAATACATCTATTAACATTTTTAATACATTTAGACACTTGATGTATAATGTGCTAACGTTTCAACACTGCACTTAGTCAGATGACATCTTTATACAATATCATTTTTCGTTTCAACATTTCTGATCATCTTCACCAGTCCCTCGTTAAAAGGATCAACTCCTCTCACCACAGAATTTCCTAGTTATAAAAATTACTATATTTCATTGAATTAGTCCACAAATTTGAAATAAAGTCCACATTTTCACTCGACAACATGAGACGCGCGGACACATGACGAGTGATGGCATTTAGTTAATGTTCTGTTCACTATGCGTTTGTTTAATTAAACGTTCTTCCAGTATAAAATATTTAGCACGATTTAATTTGTTGAAAGTTTTTCATTAGTGAAGCACTGTTTAAAACAATTAATACTCTATTTTACATTACGATTGTTCAAGGATTAACGCGACATCTAATCGCGATCACGTCGTCGTAAGGACTTTCTCGGCTGTGCAATCTGTACCAATTTGTATCGTCGAGTACTAGTTTGTCTATGGGGAGAAGCCAGTCCTCAGCCGCCCTCGCACCTCCAGTGTATCAGTTGCGAAGACGACCACGGCCTCGGGAGCCATCGCGATC